>JAJTUV010000288.1:0-445000 GCA_021653895.1 Mastomys natalensis
TTTCAGATCTTAGTGTATTCAACTTTTCCTTTATTAATGTCTTGGTTATCTATAGATTTTGCTACCAAAAATAAAAAGTACCACGTGTTTTCAGCGATAAATCCTTTATTTAAACCTTGTATATTGTGCAGAGGAAGTTTACAAGGTTATTAATGAACTTTTATGCATCTTTGCCTACTATAGTTACATCCCTCTATCTGAAAACAAATTTATTTTTAGTATTCCACAGTAGATTTTAGCTCTGTTTATAAATAAATGATGAAAACCAGGAAGAAACACAAGCAAAACAGGAAAAGGCTAGAGAGGTTTATCTTCATTTATTTATGCAGAATAATGAGGTGCAGGGGTTCCAAGTCAGCAAAAGACACACATGTGTGAAAACAAAGAGCCTCGGAATTAAAATACCTTCTTGGTTTTAAAATCATCTGGCTTTACACTGAGGACAGAACATCCTCAGTTTCTTCTGGGTTGTTACATCTCAGCTGAAAAAGTAGAACTTGCTACCCGAGGAACTGATTTTACTTTAAAGACAAGCAAATTTCATTATCAAATAATAAATTTGACAAGGAAGATCAAAGCAACCATTTGCAAATCTAAAAAAAAAAATCTTAATTGCAAAACCATCCGACTCAAAGCTTGAGATGATTTTTCTTTCTAAATTGTTGATATCATTTTCTTTCTCAAACCAGTCTTTCTAAAAGGAATTGCGTTCTCAAGTCCTGAGGCTTAGTCCATTCTTCATGGGTGACTGCATTCCCTGTCCCTACAAAGCACAGGTTGTCTGTTTGCTGCAGCAGCTTTCCAGACCTCCTCCTCCTCCTTTATCCCTTTTAGTCAATTCTCAGGAACCCCAATCTTTCTGTCACACCTTTCAACAGAGGCACAGCAGGATGACAGCTCAACTCTAACATCTGGCAAGGTCCTGCTAGAGCATCTTTGGGCATGGGTGGTGCACATGCTTGCAAATGGTATCTAGAATCTCACCCTGGCAGTGCTAGATCTCATCCTGGGGGACTTTGGAGTGGGAAGGGAGCTCTTGCCTGTGCTGAGCAGTAATTGGGTAAAATTAGAATCACTTGGATATTTTGTTGTGTGCAGCTCTAGAACAGCAGGCCCAAAGGGCAAGACAAGATCATTTCTGCTGACACGGATGTATGTTATAAGGTAGATTCTTAGATGACAAAGAAACCAATTCCATTTAGGTTACGCTAAAATGATTTATAACCAGGACACATGGTTGTCTCATTAAAACTAAGGATGGGAATGAGGTTGGGCTTCCAAAACTGACCAAAACTAGCAATTCAAAAGCCAGAATTCTTTCCTTTAATCTTTTGTCTTCCCTAATTCTCTGTATTAATATATTTCATTCTTCTCCATGTCCCTCTCCTCCTCTTTCCCACAGGTTTCAAATATATGGTTCCTTGACTCTAGTGATCCATAAACATTACCTTCTATTTCAGATTCCCAATTGTGAAGTATTCATGGATCACCTTTGGTCTCATCAGCCATGGCTGTATCTAGGAATACGAATTCTGAGAAAAGAGACAAGAAGATGCTTAAAAACCTGGTAACAGCTGATGTTTGGAAGGTGTACACCAAGCATCAGCCATTGGGCACTGGAAAGGGTCCAAAAGAAACTTCCTAAGTGAGGAAACTGAGGCCCAGAGAAGGGACAACAGCTTTTCCCATGTCACCCAACTAGTCAACGACAAAACAAGTTCCTTCTCCTATTACCATATACCACAAGACCCAAGGCAACCAGGAGTAAATGAGAGTGCCCATTTCTTTATGCCCTCAGGAGCCATAAGCGCATAATCCAGAGAGGCTGTGCTAATATTGGAGTATTTCACGGTTATATTTCATTTCTCCCTTTGTTCAGAATAAAATGTCAATATTGATTTCTACTTGTTGTATCTAAAAGAATCACAAGCTTTACTTTTTAAATAAGTTATATGGAAATCTAGAATTTACAAAAAATAGTAAGTGAAGTACAGAGGCACCATTAGGACTCAATTTTCAAGGCACACATAACTGCATATATAACATATATGCTCAAAAAAGCCTGATATATCACAACCTTCTCCTTGTCCAGAATTCTGAACTGACACACATGATGAAAGAATAGCATAAAGGTTAAATATATCCTTTTTAGTAACAATAAAGGTGAGTTAAAGCATAGATATGTGTGAATGCTAAATGTGGCCACTAATTATTAACTCTCCCATCATGGTGTCTGACACCGAACAGCGTGGAGGGAGAGCAATGAGTGAGCATTCCTGGTCAAATTTCATGGATAAAACCAGACGAGCTGAGTTAGCCATTATGTAGTTATTCTTCCTCAATTTTCTAATTAAACGTTAGGTGTGGTGGTGCACACCTTTAATTCTAGTACCCAAGAGGCAGAGGCAGACGTATCTCTGTGATTTCTAGGCTAACTTGGTCTACATAGCAACTTCAAGACTATAAAGCTATAAATATTTTTTCCAGTTAAGTAAGTCACCACAGCTTCATGAGGCAGTGAATAAGGGGGTGTAGGAAAGCTGATGGCGTGACTGAGTTCTTTTTGCTTAGAAGGAGCACTGAAGGCAGAAGATACATTAAAAAGTATTTTAAAGGGCAGTACTAACCTTGTTCTCTATAATTTGCTTTCTTCCAAAATGTATGTAAATCCTTTAACTTATGTGTAGTAGTCTATGATATAGTAATACTTTATTTCATTTAGTCAGGCCTCTGATAGTAGAAATTGAAAGTCTCTTAAGTTTTTACTATAGTGAAAACTCTTTATATTTGCCAGATTAGTCTAATTATTCTTTCAAGAATAGTTCCAAACCAGTGAAATAAAAAAAGCTACACACACAAACACATACACTCATGGACACATACATGTGCACATACACACACACTTTAAAGTTAGCCTTAGAAATTCAGTGTACATGTACCAACACATTGAAATTTTCTTCATCTCGTGCAAGGCTACACATATCATCAATCTTTCTCATTTTTGAAATCATAATAAACAAACAATGATGATTTAATTTGTCTTTTCCTTTTGTGGCAGTAGGCTTTGAACTCATGATCTCATGCCTGTGAGGCAAACATTCTACAACCAAGCTCCAGCTACATTGCTTTAATTACAATAAAGTCTCACATTTTTCCATCTTTCCCATTAGAAGAATATTATTGACTGTCCTAACTTATGGAGTCAAGTATTTATCAGAATACAAAACACCTTTAAGTATCTAAGCAGCAAATTTGGCTTTAAAACATTGTGAAAAATTGATAGTTATTTGGCCCAGTGAATGTACTAGATAGATTACAATGTGATCTCAGAATCAATGTTTGGTCTATATATTTGTGTAGTGGATAATTACTGCAATAAATGCAGACTTGACATTTCATAGAAGGAACATAGTGCATTAGGCCTCTGTCCCAGGGGCCTTGTTGCATCAGGAGCTTAGAAACCATCAAACACAGGAGACCAACTATATTGGCTCTAGAGTTCTGTCTTCCAGAAATCACAATAAAACCAAAGGGGTGCAAGAGGTTTTTTTTTTTTTTTTTTTTTTTTTTTTTTTTTTCCCCAAGAAGGTGTCCTCATGTTGGTTCTAGGTTTGTAAATACTTGAATAGCAATGTGACTAACCAGTGAAGTGCTGGGTTCAGCCTGCTTCTTATAAGCATTGGACTTTCTGAAGAGGTTGAGGACCAGTGAGATGACTCAGCAGGTAAGGATGGAAGGAGAAAATGGACATCACAGCGTTGTCTTCTGCTTTCTACATAAGTGTCACAATGCATGTGCTTTGCATCATGTACACCCACACACAACAATAAAAATAAACAATAATCAGAAAAACTATAAGAGGGGGCTGGTGAGATAGCTCAGTGGTTAAGAGCACCAACTACTCTTGAGGAGGTCATGAGTTCAAATCCCAACTGGGGCGCAATGGTTAAGAGCACTGGCAGATCTCCCAGAGGTCCTGAGTTCAATTCCTAGCAACCACATGGTGGCTTACAGCCATCTGTAATAGGATCTGATGCCCTCTTCTGGTGTGTCTGAAGACAGCTACAATGTACTCATATGCATAAAATAAATAAATCTTAAAAAAACTTATATAAAAAGAAGTAATATCTGAGAAGAGCTTAGGAACATGCCAGGCACAGTGGATGCACTTACAAAATTTGAGTCTTTTTTTTTTTTTTTTACAAGTTTACACTATGACATCTGACCCCATTCTGAATGATTCTGAATCATTTCTCCCACCCCTTTCCCTCCTCTTCTTCCTCTCCCCCTCCCCTTCCTAGTTTTTCTTTCTTTGCCTTGTTTCTTTGTGTAGCCCTAGCTGTCTTGGAATAGCATGCTCCACCAGTGCTCAGCTTTCTCCTCCTTCATATCCACTCCCCCCAACTCTTTAATTCATCTTCTCTCAGATTCCCTTTCTCTTCCCACACTGATTCTCTTCTGTTCCTCCTTCCCTTCTTGGTTCTCCCTACCTCTTCCTCTCCTTTTCACACTGCCTTTTTAAGCTCTTTACTTTCACCTTCTCATCTCCAGTGAGACCCTAATTGTGACTGAGACTCCAAATAATAGAAACTTAACAAGCTTCAAAGATCAGTTTACATTAAAATGAATCTGCCTGATATTTAATTAGTTTAAAATTTAATTTTCAAACTTAACAAATTTTATACAGGACATGTGAGTTTGCTCTTTTCTGAGGGTATTTGCGTTCATTAAAAATAGGTTGATGTTTCTTTTCTTACATTATGGAAGTTTATAACGAATTTTCTTATTTTAATTTTAGGATAAAACATATTTTAGCCTACTAACCATAAAGGAAAAGTGTCTAGATAAATCTGGCCAACGGAAGATTAAACTGTTTCTTTCTAAGAAAAGCAATGTCACTTGATTTTGTTTTTCTTTCCAAGCTGTCTGCCTTTCTGTTTGCTTACCTGGAGAGAGCAGATGGTGAAGAAGAGAGCACATGGACATGAAGATATGAAGGGCAATATGCACTCTCACCATGCCCCAAATTCAGGAATAGCACTAGGTTAAAGAGAGAAATATAATTTAGACTTGAAAGAAGTAGAATAAAACAAAAATGTTTCTCTGTTTTCACAGTTGAGTTTTATTGCTGTTAAGAGACACTATGACCAAGGCAACTCTTATAAAGGCAAACATTTAAGTGGGGCTGGCTTACCAGTTTCAGAGGTTCAGTCCATTATCATCATGGTGGAAAGCATGCCAGCATGCAGACATGGTCCTGGAGGAGGAGCTGAGAGTTCTACATCTTGATGCAAAGGCAGCCAGGAAGAGACTCTCTTCCACAGGCATCCATGAGGAGTCTCTCTTTCACACTGGGTGGAACCTGAGCATAGGAGACCTCAAAGCCCGCCCCTCACAGTGACACACTTCCTCCAATAAGGCCATACCTCCCAATAATGCAACTGTCTATGGCCAAGCATTCAAACACATGCATTCAAGGAGGCCACGCCTATTCAAACCACCACATCTATTAAGTACCTGTTAGAGAAGAAATTCCCAAGCTTGCAGGCAGTAAATCAAAACACAAAGACTGGAAATGATCACATAGACTCTTTCTGTATAATCTTGATGTAAAAAGGCAGTTGGACTGTCAAAATTTTAGCAGAAAATAAAATGAAAGATACTTTTATTATATGAAAAAAATCATAAAATATATAAGAAAAATGCTTAGGCTTTCAGAAATATGAACAAATGACTCTACAGAATTTTAAACATAGAAGATGTTCAGCTGTTCAATGCCATTAGTGAGCAAAAGTAATAAATTGAAATAATTGCATAGAGGATATTATCCATTAAAAGTTTAAGTAGAGCTGAGGTATAATATCCTCAGGGGTAGCACTCATGACTAACATACCCAAGATTCTGGGTTAAATCTCGTGTGTGTGTGTGTGTGTGTGTGTGGTGTGTGTGCGTCTGTAGTAGCAATGGGTTTTACATGTTATTAATTTATTAAATGTGTATAGGTGTTTTTTTTTCTGCATTAACTGAGAGGGAAGACAAACCCTGGGTGTGGATACCATTGCACAGACTGGAGTATGAGCTTCAGTAAGGAGGAATGTAGGGGAAGACAGGGTGCACTGGTACTGTCTCTGCTTCCTCACCATGAATAAACATGAGCCACTCCTCATGCTCCTGCTACCAGGCCTTCCTCACCAAGGTGAGGAGTATTCCCTAACTCTGGTCCAGAATAGTCCCTCCTCCATCGCACCTTGGTTTTGGTCAGGTATTTTTGTCATGAGAAGTAATGAATACCTCAATCCTCAAAGACATGAGATGCCATTTCTCCCTCTTTTCCGTTTCCAAGGAGGTGTAATAATTTGATGTTTCTAGCCCACATGCGCCTGATCCTGCATTTCTTCTTGGGAAGAACTCTGCTTCCTGACAGCAGAGTTTGGAAGGGTAAATAGGGCATGCGTAGGCCATCTGGTTCTTTTCTTAAATCCAACTCCCCATCCGAAGCCCATGTTCTACTCCATGCCTGCCAATATCATAAACACTGCTTTCTTGGGTTCAGTTCTAGAAGTCAGTATAAGAATCATATTTTCTAAATATATGCACAATTCTCTAATATCAGATTTGTCAATAAGAAATGATCCTCATTTGCCATCCATACTTCATACCTTCATTGCTTTACATATTGGATACAGAGAGGGGGCACTGGTCCCACTAAAATCTAACCCTTTATTATGATGTGCTTAAATCTATAAAGGTGTTCAAAACATCTTTCCATTTATAGAAATTATAATTGGACAAAAATCTATGTACCAATATCTTCATTATAATTTTAATATTGATAAAATAATGTACCTTTGCTATATCCACTTAAGTGCCAAAAGTCAATATGTAAAAGAATATATACATATTTTAGTCATTAAAGTGATATTTTGTGGTACTTACCACAAGACAAGTATTTTGCTATGTAAAATAAAACACAAAAGAACAAAAGGTAGAAAGGAACTATTCCAAGAATATTAAAAATATTCTGACATACTTCTTTTTTTTTTTTTTTTTTTTTCACGGGAAAGATCCTGTTTATTTAAGGGACAACCTGAAGCAATAGCTCAGGGATGTAGGTGGGAAAATCATCATCCCTGAGACTGAGTGATGGGAACTTATGTATGTGGAATAAAACACCATATTGCTTGAAAACACGAAACTCTAATGGCTTTCTGAAGATGGGTAAGCTGTGCTCATTGTGATTTATATGTGTGCTCTTGGCTTAAAAATGAGCATTGATGTCAGATTCATAGAAGCTAGTAAATTCTTTTGAGGTTTAATGCTGAGGCAAATTGTTTCATTTCTATATCTTCAGAAAGCCAACTGGTTGGTTTGTAACTGGGCAATTTTTATCTGGAAAATTAAGTAGAGAAAGGAGGGTTAATTTAGTGTGGGGTGGACTCCATGGTTAGTGAATTGTGACAACCACCGATAAGCAAAGACAGATGGTAGCTTAACATGGATATAGCAAAGAGGCATTGTCCCTTTAAATGCACTCAACACAGTTCAGCCTCCGGTAGGGGCAGGGAATAATAAGGCCAAAACAGTCATCACATTTGAATATTTCTAAGCCTGTTTAAAAGCAACAAGCTATAACCATGTAACAAATCTTGACAGTTATATGTGATATGTTTTCTTTTTTTTTTTTTAACAGTAGACAGTTTTATTATTTTTAAACTTGCCAGATAACACAATTGCTGGGCACAGAAGCCTCTAGCCCTTATCAGCCAGCCTATACCAGCTATCCAGCGGCAGTGGCGAAGACTGCCAATTCTGGTTGCCCTAAGATCTTATATGGCTGTCGCATCTTTCTCATTCCAAAGACTGGTTGGAAGAGCCCCGTCTCTCTCCTTTCGTCTGATTTCCTCCTCCTGGGACCTGAAGTCCCACATTTTTCCTTTCACCCAGCAACTGGCTTCCACCTTCTTTTTGTTTTTTGTTTTTTGTTTTTTGTTTTTTTTTGTTTGTTTGTTTGTTTTTTTTTCCTTTTTTAATTTTATTTTTTTGCTTATTCACTTTACAACCCGTCCCAGTCACCCCCTCCCACAATCCTTCCCCATCTCTTCTTTTCTGAGTACCCCCTCCTCCTGTATCCCCCACCCTGCCACTTTAAGTCTCATGAAACTCAAGAAGAAGGAGGAAGACCAAAGTGAGGGTGCTTTTGTCCTTTTTAGAACGAGTATCAAAAGATTCAACCAGAGCTCCCAGGATCTAAACCTCCAGCCTGAGAACAGACAGGGGCAAGCTGTCCTCTAAGAGGCTCCAACCAGCAGCTGACTCAGACAGATACAGACATCCAGAGCCAAACAGTGGATGGAGCTTGAGGACTCTTATAGAAGAATAGGGGGAAGGTTTGTGGGCCCTAAGGAGATAGGAACTGCACAGGAAGATCAACAGAGTAAACCAACCTGAACCCTTGGAGCTCTCAGAGACTGAATCACCAACCGTGGAGCATACCTAGTCTACACAGATCTACCTCCATGGGCTGGACCTAGGCCTCCCTGCACATATGCTGTAAATGTGCAGCTTGGTTTTCATGCAGGTCTCAAACATCTGGAGTGGGTGCTATCCCAAAACATGCAGCCTGTATATGGAGTATGGTCTTCTAGCTGGGTGCCTCATCTGGCCTCAATGGGAGAGGAAGCACCTAGCCTCTCAGTGACATATTCTTTCCAATTATATGCCTATTTGTGCCTCTTAAAATTAGCATGTGTTATTTTTATGACTTTGTAAAAGTGTATGTTTGAATCTAGAATACATAGAGAACTTCAAAAATACATCAATAAAGTTCAAACAATCCAATTTAAGATTGGACAAAAGACTTAAATAGACATTTCTTCAAAGAAGATACACAAGAGAACATTAAGTGCAAAGAAGTAAGTTTAACATTGCTAGTTATTAGGGAAAATGCAAGGCGGTGCTACAAGCTACAAGAGCTCATAGCCATTTGGAAGGCTATAATCAAGCAAAACAGAAAATACTATGTGTTGGTGAGCATGAGGAGAAATTGTAACACTTATGTTGGTAGGAATATAGCATAGTATAACCACTATAAAAAGCAGCATGGCCTGCCCCCTAAAATAAAAATAGAATTACTGTATTACCTAGCAACTCTGGATATATGTTCTAAGGAATTGAAAGTGAGACTATAAGCAGATACCAACAAACTGATAGAGGTTTTTTTTTTATTCATAATAGCTGTCTTTGGCTTTCATTGCTGTGAAGAGCCACCCTGATCGAGGCAACTCCTATTAAGGCAAACATTTAATTGGAGCTGGCTTACAATTTCTGCAGTTCAGTCCATTATCATCATGGTTGAAACAATGGCATTGTGTAGGCAGACTTAGTGCTGGAGATGCTGAGAGTTCTACATCTTGATCCAAAGGCAGCCAGGACGAGACTAGAATTCCACACTGGGTAAAGCTTAAGGATAGGAGATTTCAAAGCCCCCCAACACCCACCACAGAGACATACTTCCTCCAACAAGCCCTTAGCTACTTGAAAAAGGCCATACTTCCTAATAGTGCCATTCCGTGTGGGCTAAGCATTCAAACACATGAGTCTAGGGGAGTCAACTCTATTTAAATCACCACAATAGCTAAAACATGGCAGCTAGATCAATGCCCACCATAGGTGAATGGACTAGTAATATGTGTTCTGGACTTGTGTGTGTGTGTGTGGTGTGTGTGTGTGTGTGTGTGTATGCATGTGTGTGCACACACACACAACATTATTTATCACAGAAAGAAGGAGATTCTGATATATACTATAGAACATGAATGAACTTTACACACATTATACGATGTGAAATGAGCCAAACAACCCTCTCTCCAAATGTCATGTAGTTTGGCTTTTAGGAGATAGCAGTAAAAGTCATGAAGTATTTTTTCTATTAGCATATATTAATTGTACAAAATAATAGGTTTTATTATGACATTTTCCATATGTACATCATGTCATTTGCTCATACTCAACTCTGAATTAGCCTCTTGTTCCCTGATCCTACTTTCTTTTTGCTGATTTCTTCCTGTCACCAAATATTCCCCTCTCTACTTTCATGTCTTAAATCATCAACATTTCAGGAGAGAGTACCTGTGATATTTGTCTTTCTGAGTCTGGTTTATTTCACTTGCCATGATAATTTCCAGAAAGTATATACAAAATAAGTATTTAAAAAGGGCATATACAAAATGAATGGTTGTCGGGGCCTGTGAGGTAGGATGAAGAATTATTCAACAAGGTTTTGGTTTTATAAAGTGCAAAACGTTTTGGCAATGGATGGAGGTGAGATTGTACAATATGTGAAGTGGCAATTTCTGGTTTCTTTGGAGATTCAGTTACGTCATATGATGTTTTGCTGACACAGGTGAGAGGATGTTTGACTGAAGCAGACACAGGTGAGAGGGTGAGAGTATGTCTTGCTGAAGCAGACAGGTAAGAGAATGTTTTGCTGAAGCAGACATATGAAAGGAAACATCATGATTAGAAAGAATATAAATATAACCCCACAGACAGTGTGACAAAGCTTTAACACTGGTTTATCTTGCACTGCTATGCTGATCTTTGCTTGTCATGACTTCATAGAGAGTAACTCCCCACAGAGTGTTTCATTTTATTCTGGCTGTTTCTTGCCACGTGCTTGGACTTGGGGCAATTTGGCAGAGCTTCATGGTTTCATTAAAAGAACCCTAATTAAAGTAGGTTCTGAAAAATATAAGCCTACAGTTGTGAAAGCAGTTTTGAAATGGTTAATATGGTAAATTTTATGTGTATTTTACCACATTAAAATTTAAAAAGATTGTACACCAAAATAAATTTAATAAAATTAAGTAAATACATGAAAAGAGGTGTATACATACCCACAGGGGTTGAGGAAGTAATAGAAGTATTAGAAATAAATTGGTAAGTTGGTTTGGATTTAAAAAACTCTAAAATAAAGTGGCCTAGTCAGGATGGAAGTTATGTTCCCCTCCTAAAAAGAAGTGTGGTGGTAGGGAGTCTATGAGGAGGTTAGGTTTGTTCTATTATTTAGAATTGGGAGGTGGTGTAACTTCTGTTCTCTGTCCTTAGCATGAACCTCCCCATCACCAAATCTCCAATAGTTCAATGCAGATCCTGGAACTTCAAAATTTTTATCAGCAAGAAAAAGGGAAATTTTAGGAGGATTCCAGAAGTTCCGCTTAGCACAAAGCCACACTGCTCAAACTACATACAAACATCTATAGTCAGGTTTCACTAAGGATAAGAGAATATTAGAGTCACAAGCTACAATTCCCATTCCCATTCTTAAGGGTCATCTCCCAATACCAAGAAACACATTTTACCTGGAACCCCCAGTGATGACACCTGTAGGGTTCTCAGAAGCATTTTCTGGGCAACAGAACAAAGGGACAAAACATCAACTCCAAAAAAGACAACACCAGATATTAGCACTTAGAATTACATCTTCCAAAACCCAGGTATTTGGATGTCAGTGTAAAAATACAATCAATAACAGCCAGAACAATATGTTGTCAACAGAGCCCAGCAACCTTATTGCAGAAGGCCTTGAGAATTACAACATAGCTGAAGGACAAGAAAAAGACCTTAAAGTAGTCCAAATATATATATATATATATATATATATATATATATATATATATATATATATGATAGAGATCTTTAAAGAGGAAATTAATACATTCATTAAAGAAATCTATGAGAACACAACAGTTGAAGAAATGAATAAAGTAGTTCAAGACCTGAAAGTGGAAATAGAATCAATAAAGAAAACAAAAACCAAGGAAAATCAGGAAATGAAAAAATTAGAAAGTGGAACAGAAATCTCAGAGATAAGCCTCATTAACATAATACAAAAGATAGAAGAGGGAAGTTCAGGTATAGAAGATACAATAAAAGAAACGTATACTTCAGTCAATAAAAATGGTAAATCTAAAAATATCCTGGCACAAAATATCCAGGAAATATAGGACACCGTGACCAATCTAGAATAATAGGAATAGAGGAAGGGGAAGAATCAGGTCAAAGTCACAGAAAACATTTTCAAGAAAATCATAGAAAAAATTTCCCTATCCCAAAGAAGGAGATGTCTATCAAGATACAAGAACCATGCAGACTACCAAATAGAATGAACCAGAAAAGAAAGTCCTTTCAGTACACTATTATAGTTTAAATCACATCTTGACTTTCATGCACAAGAGATTTCAAAACCCTTCTCTGGCAAATAGATTGGTCATCCAGACAAGAACTAAATAAAAAATACTGGAGTTAACTGACATTATAAATCAAATAGATTTAACAAATATTCACAAACATTTTAACAAACACAAAAGAATATACCTTCTCAGAACTTTCTCCAAAATTGATCACACATTCAAACACAAAGCAAGTCTCAAAAGATATAGGAAAATTTCAACAACACCTTGCATCCTATCTGATTACCACAGATTAAAATGGATATCAACAACAAAAAGTTTACAAACTCATGGAAATTGAAAAAATCACTACTGAATGAAAAAATAGGTCATCGGAAATTAAAAACATTTTAGAACTGAGTGGAAATAGAAGCACAACATACTCAACCTTATGGACATAAAGAAGGCAGTTCTAAGAGGCAGGCTTAAAGCACCAAGTACCTAAATAAAAAATGGAGATGTCTCATATTAATAGAGTATATAGACATACTTTCAAAAGCAGTATTCCACCAAATTGGACAATCTAAAAGAAATGCATAGAGCCTTACCAACTTAATACAGAAGTGCATTGCTTTGGTGGGGGAATGGGAAAAGGAGATCATATCTGAAATGTAAATAAAATATCCAATAAAAAATAAGTAAATAAAAAAGAAAGAAACAGTGATCATGGGAGTGTTTACTTAATTGGGTTTAATGCCTTGCTTGTTGACTATTTGTGTTTATTGTCTTACTTGTTCCTTGACTATTTGCATCTATTGTATTGCTAGACCCTCAACCTAGAACAGACCTTAATACATGCATGTAATTAAAATGGTATAAAAGCAAAAAGGAGGAGGGGGTATGGGATAGGGGATTCTAGGGAGGGCGAATGGGGAAAAGGGATGACATCTGAAATGTAAATAAATAAAATATTCAATTAAAAAAAAAGAAGACAAAAAACAAAAAAAACAAAACAAAAAATAAGAAAATAATAAAAGAAATGGATAATTTTCTCAATACATACCTCTTACCATAGTTAAATCAAGATCAGATCTGCAATTTAAACAGAACTATATTCCCTAATGAAATAGAAGTAGTTATTAATATCTCTCAACCCAAAAAAAAATGTTCAGGGCCATATGGCTTTAGTGTAGAATTCTATAAGACTTTCAAAGAAGAATTAATGAATGCCAATACTTCTTAATGAACCCCCCATAAATACAAATGTGAAATAGACTAACAAAGAGATCAGGAAAACAACACCTTTCATAAAAGTCTCAAATAATATAGGTATGTCTAATGAAGAAAGTGAAAGACTTGTAAGATAAGAGCTTTAAGACATGTATGAAGGGAATTTATAAAGATGAAAAGATCTCCCATGCTCATGGGTAGGTAGAATTAATATAGTAAAAATGGACACTCTACCAAAAGCAATCTACCGATCCAATGCAATCCCAGTCAAAATTTAAACACAATTCTTCACATGTCTTGAAAGGAAAATTTTAAATTTCATATGGAAACACAAAACTTCAGGACAGCTAGAACAATCCTGAATACTAGAAAAACTGTTGGAGGTATCACCTTCCTCAATTTCAAGTTGTACTATAGAGTTATAGTAATAAAAGCAGCATGGAACTGGCACAAAAGCAGATAATATCAATGAATGGAATCAAATTAAAGACCCATACATAAACCCACACACCTGTAGACACCTAATTTCTGATAAAGAAGTCAGAAACACACACTGGAAAAACATAGCATCTTCAGTAAATGATACTGGTCAAGCTGGATGGCATCGTGTAAAAGAATCCGAATAGATCCATCATATTTATCATGTTGCACAAAACTCCACTACAAAAGGATCAAAGACCTCAACATGGAACTAGATATACTGAACCATATACTGAACCTGAGAGAAAAGAAAGTGAGTAATAGCCTTGAACTCATTGGCACGGAAAGACTTTCTGAACAGAACACTGTTAGCACAGGCACTAAAATCAACAATTAATAAATGGGTCATAAAACTGCAAAACTTCTGCATGGTAAAGGACACCATCATTTAGACTAAGCAGTAGCCTACAGAATAGAAAGAATTTTATCTGCTACATATCCTATAGAGGGATAATATCCAAAATATATGAAGAACCCAAAAGACTAGATATCAAGAAAAGAAAAAACCCAATTAAAAGTGAGGTACAGATCTACACAAAGAATTCTTAAAAGAGGAAACTCAAATGGCTGAGAAACAAAGAAATGTTCAACATCCTTAGGCATCAGGGAAATGCAAGTCAAAACTACTTTGAGATTTCATCTCACACCTGTCAAATTACTAAGATAATAAAATAAGCGACAGCTCATGCTAGAGAGGATGTGAAGTAAAGGGAACACTCATCCATTGCTGTGGGGTGGAAACTTGTACAGCCACTATGGAAGTCAATATGGCAGTCCCTCAGAAAGTTGGAAATCAACCTACCTCCAGATCCAGCTATACCACTCTTGGGTATATACCTAAAGAATATTTTATCCAACCAGAAGGACACTTACTCAACCATGTTCATTGCTGCTTTATTCTTAATAGCCAGAAATTGGACAACCTAGATGCTTTTCAAGAAGAATGGATAACTAAAATGTGGTACAATTACACAATGGAGTATGAAATTTGCAAGTAAGTGGGTTGGAACTAGAAAAATATCATTCCGAGTGAGGCATTCCAGATACAGAAAGAGATATATGATATGTATTTACTTATTTGTAGATATTATTTGCTATGTCAATGATAACCAAGGATCACAGAGGATAGGTATAGAGTAAGGGACTAGGGCAAGTGGGTCTCAACTTTCCTAGTGATGCAACCCTTTAACACAGTTCTGCATATTGTGGTGACCCCCAACCATCAAATTATTTCATTGCTACTTTATAACTGCATTTTTGCTATTGTAATAATAAATATCTGATGCAGGAAATCTATTATGTGACCCTCAAAGTGGTCTGGACCCACAGGTTGAGAACTTCTGGGATAGGGGTTACATATATAGCTCTCATGAGGAAAGGAAAATGCAATATAGATAGTTATGGATGGATGGGTCAGGCTGGAATTGGAGAATTAAGTGGAGTGAGTGATGGGAGAGAGGGACAAGGGAGATAATATGGGGAGAGACAGCTAAAATGAAGGGCCATTTGAGACATAAAATGGCCTAATACAGTAGAAGTTTCCTAAAATATATCCTGAAATTGGCAAATAATGGGGGAGACAGAGCCCCAACTGACCCTCTCTTGTCATCAAATGAAGCTTCTAGTACTAGGATTGGGTTACATCTAATTGAGTTGTTGACCAAAAGGGTCCCATGGAAATCCCTAAACAACCCAGGCTCTTGCGAGACTATAGTTTACTCTCTACAAACTGATAGCAAGGCAGCATTGCTGAAGAGAACACCAACACAACCCATTGAACATGGAGAAGTCAAGCTGGTGCCTTCACCGCTGTGTTCTTGCATCGTTGGTACAGGAAGGTACTCTACAAGCTACCAAAGGAGAAACATAAACACCAAACCAACCACAAACATTTTGATTAACAATCCTGTCCTGCCTGTAAGTACATGCTAGGGCAATGGTGGCACAAAGCTTGTGGGAGTAACCAACCAATATCTGATTGATAAGTTGGCCCCTGTGCTACTGCTTCTCTCTTTCTCCCAGGTTAACATCACCTAATTCATAGCTTGGATTGGGAATCAATGTTGTAAAAGAAAACTTCATTTTAGATGAATTAATTAGGCAAATTGGCATCACGAGAATTGGCTTTTGGTGAATTCATATCAAGGTAAGCTAAATCTCTTCAACCACCTTATCAAGGTATTTAAAAGGTTATACTCCTGTCTTGGTGAGTTATGCCCATCTAAGAACCTAATTCATTTTATGGGTACTATTTACAGTGTCCCACTTTGAACCTGCTGTCTGACTCTGGATCCCTTCTCTTATAAACCCTGTGTCTTCTGAGAGGACAGACTTGCTTCTCTGCTATCATAACTAAGGCCTGAACTAAAGATGCAAATAATTCTCTAATGTGTAGGTTAAGGTTGAAAGACATTGGTTTAGATCTACCATCAATCAAAAATCCCCACAGGTTCTTTGTATAATTTTACTTTGCACTTGCACAGATGGGAAATTGGATACAAATAATCTATTGACTTGTAAGAATTAGGGACACAGCAGAAGGAAACTCAGGTGCCCAAACGCCCTAATTAAACTAATTTAAGAAAAGGCATCCTTAGCAAACGTCTCCAATTTTGGTTATTGTTTCTCAGAAAAACAGATGGACCGTAAATTTCCAGACTGTTTCTGAAGCAAAATGTCACCCAAGGGCATGTCTTTCCTCTTCTCTGCAGCTTAAGTGCTATCTGTCTCCTCATCAGCTCCAAGCAACCATGGTGGCAGAGAAGAATAGGCTCTTATTTGATGCCAAATTGAATCTGCAGAGACTCGGTGAGCTAGACTTCAGAATTATTACAGTGACTCAGTATGTGTGTGTCTGTTTGTGATTTTTAACATTGATAGCAAGCTAGACTTACTTTTAATTTCCTCTTAAATATTAGGATGTTTCAAAGTGTCCACAGTTACTGATTAGACCATTGTGTTTCTGATCTTGGTGATAGAATGTAGCCAACTTTGAAAGGAAAAAATTTACGAAGTTTGAACTGAACTTTCTTTGTACTTGCCACAGCCATAGGAAACATAAATATTTTTTTTCAGCTCAGCACATGCTAATCAATCTTGTTGGCTTTTGATTCTCAAAGGATTCTTACCCATGGGAGGAATGGACAGTCTGTTCCATTATCATTTCTGTGTTCTGATCTCCTAAGAATCAAATGTTCTGAAAGGGGATTTGATTTTGAAATGAGTAGGAAGCCATAATGTTGATTGCTCCTATTATGGGTAGTAACCAAAGACAGTAGTAAGAAACTTTGAGCTAGATGACAATTATTGTTCATTTCTGGCTCTGCATCTACGTTGAACCATGTCAAGAGCTACTGGAGAGCCTTGGGAGTTTGAATGTTTCTGACAGGAAACATTCAACACTTCTCCCCTCCATTATACTGCAAATGCCATTGTGTGTCATGGGGACATCAAAACTAACTTCTAGTTAATGTTGATGTCCAAAAATTCAGAACTCCTTCACCATTTAGTTGTCACTCAGAGTAACTGCTATGTGGCTCAATAGGCTTCTTTTCCTGATGTTATTCCTATCCTCAAATACTAAAACCTTTTCACTGAACACTAGCAAAGTTTCTATGTACTCAGTTTGTTTTCTGAAATTCCACCTTTGTATCTAACTAAAATCTGGTTCTTTCTTAGATCAGCACCTTCATTTTTCTCAAAATATAGATATGCTGTCTTCTTAGCCTCTGTGCCAGTGAGCCTAGAGACAAGAAATCTCTGTCTATCAATGACTCTTCTAGACCAGTTTACCTCCGTGGTCCTGATGACAATGAGCTTAGAGTCTCCTATCATCAACTTTATCATCCACTGGCAACCTTCATTTATCTACTGACTGAATAGGACTTTCTCTTGCTTATGGTGGCTTTTGGTTGCTGACTCCTTGCTACTCTTGCTGGATCTGTTTCTTCTATAGTTCTTGGTAATTTCTGTATCTGTGTAGTCGTTTCTTCTTCTTTTTTTCTTTGTCTATATTCCTAGAGTGGCTCAGAGGAGACACAGAGGAGTGAGGACATGGACTCATCACATTAACATATTTAATAAAGACTATACCTTTGTACCTGTAAATGAATCGTATTTTTGATTGTTTGAATACAACTTAAGAGTTAAAAAAAAAATTCTAATAGTCTAATGATTTCATCTTTTGGCTCTCACTCCTCTAAGTACTGTATCTTCTACTGATCTCAGCCACCTATTCTATGCACATGATGAGAAAGACATTATTATTCTCAGTGGCTGCAACACTTTTTCAGTATAAGTTTGGAGCATCAAATGTTATAACTATCCCTCCAGTTTCTCCAACTTAATCCCGGTAGGACCCTACTGTCAAAAATGTAACAAGCCTAATATATGAAATTTATTAGTTCTATCATCCCCCCTTTATAATCACCACTACTCTGTGCCCTTATTTGCAGCTAAAAATATCTGTGGTCAACCATCACTAGCTCTTATCACTTTGTATTTGTGAACAAAAATGGCCTTTAAAGATGTTTCGGCAACTACACAGTATTTGTCTAGCTCATTTACTCTCCTTTTCTTACCCACTTGACCTTGACTGCTATATACCTTTTTCCTAACCTTCAGCATACACCATCCTCTCCTAGTAGTAGAGTATCTTATTCATTTACTAACAAAGTGATCAGAGGAATGAGCTCAGAAATAGTTACCATGTTGACATATTAACCTGTCTTTGCTTTTTATGCTTTGCTTTATGTTCTGTGACTGTCTATGTGCAGATCTGATACTGCTTCTATACTTGTGCTCAAATACTTAGATGTAGCATGCTCTCAAGAATATCGCTTTCTGTCCATAGCCTATATTGATTCTCCCCTTTCTGCTGAATCTTTTCTATCAACATATAAGAATGTTGTTCTCACAAGCTTAAAATAGCCATTTATTGACCTATATTTTCCTTTCAGCTACTTTTCCTTTCTCTCTTTACAATTTTTTTAAAAAAGTTCCCTATATGTACTTCTTATTCTTGTCTTAATTTGCTTTTCTCAAAGTTTTAAAATAATTGTATTTACTGTAAACTCACAGAGACTATGATAGCATGCTTAAGACCTGCATAGGTTCAAACCAGACAAACGTCCCAGCACTGAGAAGACAGAGTAGACTCAAAGTCCCACCTCTAACCAAGAATCTATTTGCAAATGATACCTGCTGAGAAAGGGAAAATCAGGGTTTTTTCCCAATGATGTGCTAGTGGGTATATTGACCATACTTCAGAGAAGGCCTCATATTCAGAAGGAACTAGCCAACACAAAGCAGACTCTATAGGTTCTGTTTGTGGGTTGTTTTCTGTTTGTTTGTTTCATTCATTTTGCTTTGGCATATTTTGTCATATTGGCACATTTTATGTGTCTGTTTTGGTTTTCACATTTTTAGAGAGAGAAAGACAGATAAAAGGATACGTAGAGAAAACAACATGAAGTTTGGTGGGTAGGGATGTGGGAAGATCTAGAAGGAGTTGGGGGAGAGGAAAACATGATCAATATATTGCACAAAAATTTTTAATTAAATAATTATATGTAAACAATTAATTACCATAACTATTTGTAATATTCCATCAAATCTATTATCACAAAGTTCTTATACATTGTATTATTTAGTATATATAGTCTTTAGAATTGGTATTTATCATTTAGTATTTATCAATTTGTATTATAATTAGTATTTATTAATTTAAAAATCAATTAGTATTTATTATAATTATTTAATTTAAATATAAAATGTCTCAAATACAAGTTTTATGAAGTATATCTCAACTACCCTAGCTTAACCACTATTATTTTTTGCTCATATCATGTCAGTGGCTTTCTGTTGCTTCCCCTTATCCCATCTACAGAACCATCAGACATATGTGTGTGGTTTGTCCTTGGATGCATATGTATGTACCCCTGTGTACATCTGCAGACAAGGTCAATATCTGGTATATTCCTTTATTGTTGTCCATCTCATTTTTGAGACAGAATCTCTAACTGTCTCAAAATTAGTTATGTCAGTCTACCAGCAAGCCTCTGGAACCCTCCTGACACTATAAATTTGCTTTCTGTTGCTGTGCTAAGATATCATGACAAGAAAAAAAAAAACTGGGAAGAGAAAAGTGCTTATTTTAGTTTACTGATTATACTCTATTATCAAGGAGAGGACAGGGCAGGAGCTCAAGGCTGGGACCTGGTGGCAGGAACTGAAGCAGAGGCTATGGAGAAGCCCTGGTTGCTGGCTTGCTTTCCATGAAATTGCTCAGTCAGTTTTCTTATACAGACCAAGACCACCTGCCCAAAAGTGGCACCACCCGCAGTGGACTGGGCATATTCGCATCAGTCATTGACTAAGAAAATGTCCCATGTACAGGCCTCCAGACCAATCTGATGAAGGTGCTTGATTGAGAGTCCCGTTTCTCAGGTGACTCTAGTTTATGTCAAGCCAGCACATACTCCCTCTGAGCACTGGGATTACAGCTGCATGCCACTGTGCCTGCTAACAGTCTCTGTTCAGGTCCCTATACTTATGCAGCAAGTACTTTATCTAGTGAGATATTTCCCAGTCTCCCAGACTTACCTTTGTACAAAAGAAATAAAATAAATATTTTGAAACATCTAATTGGTTTCTCATAATTTCCTTCTACCTTACTTGTCTCTAGCTTAATAATATCATACACATGTGTGTTTGTAAGCTTCCTAAATGCAATAAATTTTCTAATTCATTCTCTGTACCCAGAGCAAGAAAAGAGCTCAATATGTATCTGATGAATCATTTAATCAATATTTCTAAGTTAGTGTCTGATTTTAGAACCTAGCAAGACAGCAATCAGCAATGTCTGTGTGAGTCTGCACCTGTCTTTGTAGCTATTTAGTAGGATTGTATCACATACTGCATTTTTCTGTAGCAAAGAATTCCAACTCTTGTACTTAAATTATTTTTTTCTTCAGCTGTGTAAGTACTGTGATATGTTATTTTTCTATGAAACATTAACTTGTAAGCCATGTTTTTTAATTATAAAGGAAAAGAAGATATTGATTCCTCCATGACTTTCCACCCAAGACAGCGTCTGAGCAGGAAAGATAAAAACCTAAATGAGAGAAAGCAGCAAAACATCGGCAAACATCTCTGTTTGCTCTTTCCATGAATGTATGTCAGACATGTAGTAAGCACAGAACGGAAAAGCACTGGATCGACAAGATCCGTGGTTCCATAGAGTTTTCAGTATAGTGGAGCAGTTTGATAGTGCATAAGTAAATAAATAAATAAATTGAAATTGTGACTAGTGATCTTCAGCAAATAAGCATCACACTGCATTCACAAAGAGGGGAGTGGACTTGCAGTAGGCAGAATTGATGGGATGTATTCACTTTAGTCCCCAGAATCTGTGATTACATTACAGAGCAAGAAGGAATGAATGCTGCTTAGTAGCTAACCTCAATGATGGGAAAAATATCCTCTATTGTTTGGGTGGACCCAGGATTATCTCGAAGGTTTTAAAGACTGGAGAGGAAGGCAGTACAAAGAATGCCAGAGTCAGAGGGAGACTGAGTATGTTACATTGCTCTTCTTGAATGTAGAAAACAGGATTTCAAATCCAGAAACACAGTTGTCCCCAAGAACTAAAGGTAAAGAGCCTGATTCTTCCCTAAAAAGTCCAGAAGGAAAGCACTCTTGTTAATACCTGATTTTAGTTCCGTGAGACCCATTTTGGACTTTTGACTTTAGTAAGTATTAGGTCGATAAATTTGTGTAAAGCCTTTATGGTGATTTGTTACAGGGCAGATGAGAAGGTAACAAGGGCTTTAAGTTCCAACGTCAAGAGGCACTTCACTAAAGAGGTTTCATTAATCAGAACAGAAGGATTTGAAGGATTCGACTCTGAATAGACTGATAGAATATGCGGGTGGAAAAACTGCAAAGACTGAACAGAGGTTTGGGGAACTAGGAATTGATGGCAATCAGTAATTGAAAGTAGTTAACAAAAGATTAGAAATTGAGATAGGAGTTAGGGTTAGGTTATTCAGGACTTTACAGATGTTAAGGAACTCTGTCAGTGCACTACAAAGACCTTCAGTGGTTTAAAGTCTGAGTTTGATATGATCTCTCTTAAGTCTTTTAAAGGTATGCTTTGGTTGCAGTATGGCATGAATAAATAACATGAACCAATCATTGTACCCAGTTTAATAAATTTTTACGAGTAAAGTTACCCTGATTACTACCTAGATGAACTGAAATCCTACCAAACTTCTGAAGCCCCCTACACCCTTTCAGTGTTTATCCCCACTAAAATAACCACTGTCTTTACTTTAATCATTATAACAGTTTTTGTTAATTATTGAGCTTTATATTCACACAATCATATTTCTGATTCTTTTATCAAGTATATATTCGTGAGATTTAGCCATACAAATACATGTAGTGGTAGCTGAAGAAAATCACTATGTTGTATATACTTCTAACATTCTGTTCTTTAAGTACATTGGTTGCTTTTAGATTTGAGTTATGATGAACATTTTTGTACATGTCTACTTGTACACACATGCAGGCATTTCTACTAGGTATATACTTCTAAGTGTATGTTTATTTTAAACCTTAATGTTGTCAAGTTTCCAGAGTGATTGTAACAACTTACATTTCACCAGCAATGTGTGATAGTTCACTGTTCCATCATCTTCAATACTTAAACAACGCCAGCCTTTTGCTTATCTATCTAGTTTCTTAACAAGTAAAAAGCATTTCATTACAACTTTTAACATTTCTTATAGGATTAACGAAGATGAAAAACCTTTGGGCATTGACTATTTGTATAATCTCTTTCATTAAGTGCTTGTGTGATGACCTAGTACTTAGGTTAAAAAAAAAAAGTAGTTTTTCATTCTGTGGAGATCATACTAAATGATTCAAATATTCATTTCTTTTGTGGTGACATGAGGTTTGGCATATTCAAAGAAAATTTACAAATGCTCCTATACGTAGGAAATATTACAGAAACACAGGTATGCTATACAACCCCATCAATGTGTTTCTTTCTTTAAATTAACCGTGAAACTCAGAGTCAAATCAATTCTTCTGAAAGGCACTGATCTGAACCAGTAAGACACCTGCCCCAATATCAATGTAAGGATATGTGGGGCTAGGGCAGCTCAGTGACAGGTGGACATATCTCTTAGCTTGTACATTCAATGTACTGGGTTCTTTATCCAGTGTCCCTCTCCCGAGATAATATCATCATACTATTTTATGAATTGAATTTATTAATTGAATATCCCTAAAGCACAAGATTTATAGAAATGTAATGACCAAGGGAGCAAAAAATTCAATGCCTAAAAGTTAGTTTAGTGGCTTCCAGAAAAAAATTAGTTTTGTTCATTTGAAAGAGTCAGATGAGTGTCAAGCCCTAAATACATGCAGGAGAAAGGGTATGCCCAATTAATGGGATTTCTGGCTGGCTGCCTAGAGAGATTTTGCAAAATTCTTCTCTACAAGGTAAAACGCTTCCACTGAAGGAAGTGATATGCTCATCAAGAACTACCCCTCACCCCAGCCGCCTGCAATAAATTTACTTTATAGTGCATGCTTTATTGCTCTGCCTTGCATTCAGGCAGACTTCCTTTCATTGTCCCCTCCTTTAAGCTGGCTTACGCTTGCTTCTTCTCTTTTTAAAGATCTTAGTCTTTACTTTAACCTCCTCCTTTTCCCGAATTGTTCATTCCTAGAGTAAAAAGCCACAGCACAGCCCTTTTTGGTTATTGTTCTAACACAGTTATTGGCTCTAACAAGTAAAATTCTCCTTCCACTTTTTCAATCTTCACAGTTTATTATGTTGGTCATTTTACTGTGCCATCATCGCTGGCCCCTTCAATTCTATGAAGCTAGTGACCCCAAATATCTACCATTTCTGAGATTTAGGCTGCTTTTCCCCGTCTCCTCCTGCAGCAACTCAGACAATCCCTTCTGCAGCCTGGGGCTAAGATTTAATGCTGTCAAAGGCGCAGAGCAGCCCTGTATCCAAGGCTGACAAAGGCGGGCACTCAGCCAAGTTCTGTGCGCTGCAATCCTGCCACTACACCTTCTAGGCTTGCTCTATATTTGAAGAGGTTGGTGCTAAATTAATTTCCCAGGGACAGAAGGGGAGGGAGGTGGAGGTGGGGGGTAGGGGAGTGTGTTCAAGCATCGAAAACTGCAGCTGTCTCGCCCTCTGCTGGTTAAAGATGTGAATGGTCCCAGCAAAAAACAATGGTCCAGAAGAGGCAATCCGTTTAATACAGATAAATAGCAACGGAAACTCAGCTTACTTTATTCGTCGATTTAAATAGTCACTATGAGTCTTTAACTCTACCTAAAATTTAATTATATTCTTATTCTAAATCTTAATCCCAAGTAATATGGTATCCTGAGCCCATGTTCATTTACTCTTAGGTTCCTGTTATTCTAAACCGTTAATTAAAATCTTCCCAACGAGCTTTTTTGTCTAACTGGTCGCTAGGCAACTGGAAAAATAACACAAGCCAGCCGTCACTTATAGAACACACGTCAGGTCGTTGTCTGCCTAAGACAGTAATTTCATGTGAACAAAAAGGCAGATGCTATTTTGTGTTTTCAAGATTAATTGGAAAACGAGAAAAAGCGGTCCATTCTATAAAGCTGACAGACTTCCTTCTACAAAATGAAGCCCTGGCTGCCATAACTCACAGAGCTTTGCACCGCCTTTGCAGTCTTACGCATCTTGTTGGGATAAACCAACACACAGAAGCTAGGTAATGAAAGGTCTGCCTGAAGCAAGACAGTATTTATAAGACGCTTATATCTCAATAAGAAATGAGAGGAGAGAGAAAAAAACCAAGCGACTAGATATTGCTATATATGGCATCAGTTAATGTCAACTGATTTATCTGCCGGTCTGAATGTCTCAAGTTAAGGGGTTCCTATCCCCCCTCTATCTCTGGCGTTGTAAAGTGGTCGATCACGCGGCGTTTGAAATCGGTTGGGATTGGCCAGATCCTTTGTCAGGTGAAAATCTCCGCAGCGAGTCATGGGACTCAACTGGGCGCTGTCGCTGTCCGCATCTGGGGTGCTGAATCCTAGGCGTGGCCATGGAGATTTTCTTTACATGACAGCTTCCGGTAGGGCGGTGTCGGGGGCGTGCTCTAAAAAGTGGTTCCATCTGCCACCTGGTGTTCGATTAGGAAAGTGCAGGAAGATGAGGAAAGGCTAGTTATGAAGTTCAAAAATTAGTTTAAGATTACTTTAAAACTCTGAAAACACAAATTGAAGGGGTTTTAGTCATCAATAGTGGGTTTTTCTTGAGATCTCCTACTTTTTAGAGCCTTCTAGGGCATAGAAGAATGATGATTTTGTAGAATAATCTCTCTACACCACCCCAGAAAGTAACCTACAAGTATGTTTAAATAAATGTTGCCACACATTTTCAACACATTTTGTTATCAAATACGTATTTTAAAGTATCTTCAGAGTAATTTAAAATATTTACTGAAACATTAAAACAAAATAAATGCTAAGAAAGCAGTCTTGATGGTCAAATACATTAAAAGCTTAGCTGAGTGTTTAAAGTCAGTTTTGGGAAAATTAATGATTATATTTGAAAAGTGATAAAAAGTAATAGAAATTATAGGAAGAAATTTTTATTTCTTATTTTCTTTTGGACCTAGTATTTAAGCTATGAGAATGTTGGGAACAGAAAATTTGTGTTGTGCTGATTTTTTAATCTGTGTATTTTATACTATTCTATATCAAGTCAACGTGAATGTGTCCCTTCAGGTGAATAAGGAAACCTCATGTTGCTTTGAACATAGAGACTGCTTAATATATAACAAAACTTGGGAGAAATATAATTATATGTCTTGTTCCATTTTTGAAAAACAAAAATACAGATGTATTTAAAGATGGCTATATCTTTTAGAGATTATGAAGTCAGAATTTCAACGGACCATCACATTTCTGTGACTTTTGTGGTAACCTCTTCTCCCCTTCTACTTTGGGGCAACTCTTTCCACCTTTTGAAACAGTTACTGTTATATGTATGTTCAGATATAAAAAGTAAAAAATCAGTTCTAGCAAATTGAGATAAAAGTGAATATCATTCTCAAACAAATTTACCATTCTCAAAATAAAAACATAGACTCATCCAAGAGGCACACCCTTCTTTGTCAGCCAACACAGTTATTATTTGGTATTATTATAGAGGTTTCTATATTTAAGTCTTAATAACAATTATCATTTTTGCTTCAAGGGTAAAACACATTTTACTTTCAACAATATTAAGTTTAATCAAAACGTACACACTGAACTTAGGATTGATTGCATTGTCCTCAATTGAGAAATTGAGAAGATTATCAGAGTTTAGTAAGGAAAAGAACTTTCTTTTCTGTCTTCATTTGAGTCAGTTGAGAAGTTTCCGAACACACTCAAGCTTTCCTGGAAGGCCACTGTACCATCACATGAATAAAGTCACAAAAGCCATCAGCTTAAATAAGAGTGTAATGGAAATCTGCTCTATTAGTGGTGTTAGTCTCTACTACAGCTTCTTATATTACTGTGAGGGGAGGAAACATTATACCCATAAGCACACCTTATACAATAAAAGGCATTGTCATGTAAAGCAAAAAACGGGAGACCATGAACAGCTGCAATAAGTCTGGCTGCC
Organism: Mastomys natalensis; assembly: GCA_021653895.1. Classification (NCBI taxonomy): domain Eukaryota; kingdom Metazoa; phylum Chordata; class Mammalia; order Rodentia; family Muridae; genus Mastomys; species Mastomys natalensis. The sequence continues at coordinate 26,572 of JAJTUV010000288.1, forward strand.
GAAAGTATGTCTCCAAACTCGCCAACTCCTGCCACAATGTGGTGAAAAATCCCCCACAAAATAGTGAATGCATGAAAGAACACAAGAGAAGAATAGACTTCTAATATAACAGTGAAGTTTAAAACTCCAGGTGTGACCTCAATATTTTAAAGTTCATCTGTTCCTAAAATGGGATTTTTTTCTCAGTTTAAACAGTACCTAGCATAAGCAAAAGTCAGAGGTAAAAAAAAAAAAGTCAGAGGTATCCCAGATATTAATGCTTATTTAGATTACCATGATAATAAATATTTTAATACTAAAATAGTCACAACAGAAACAGTACATGGGAGATGACTCTCCATTACTATTGTTTATGTATTTTTAAAGGTGTTAAGAATAACAAAACTCTCAACTAAACAATTTTAGAAACATTTAAATCTATGATTTTGGGGTAAATAAATGAAAATAAGTTAATACATTTTCCTCAAATGTTAGAATAAATTCAACTCTGAACTAATTTTATAAGCAGGAAATACTATTTTGAAGAACACATGTAAGAGTAAAACAGTTTTTATCTATTGTTGGGGCTCAGAAAACAACACCCTAAAGAATAATGCTTTTTTTTTTGCATACTGAATATTTCAAACTTAAGGAAATCAGAAGACCTTAGTTATACAATCCCTGACTTTCTTCTTCCTTTCAGTCTCTACCCTTTTCCTCCTCCAATTAAGCTACAGAAATAAGAATTCTGCCCTCTGAAGTGGGTCATAGAGACTAGAAATTTCCTTCCTTAGAGCACATAATAAAACCTAGAAGTATTATTGCAGGCTTTTTGTATAAGAGGAAGTCAAAAGAAAATCCTCTATCCTACTTTAACAGTAAATAGGGCATAAAACCTTCATTCAATAAGTGTTAACCTCACACCTTGAAGGAATAAAGACTGCACAGGCCAAGGAAAATCTGGACAAGGTTTGCTGGGTTTACCTCCTTCTGCTACTAGTAGATAATATCTTTTTTGGTCATATTTTCTGTTGTCCATCCTCTCTCAACAAGCCAAAGCATTAAAAATAGTTTCTGAATCTTGGGACTTAATTTCTGATGGCTTCCATGTCATATAAATTTTAGGGTAAAGGAATTTGTTGTATTTTCTCTTGTCAACCTGTCTTTTGTTATAGAAGCTATGACCTTATGGTGAATTAGGAGAGATGTTGAGTCTTTAAGTTAATGGCACAAATTTTCTGTCCTACTTGAGTTTTTTTTAAAAATTGCATTGTTTTACCTTGGGTTACTATTGCTGTGATTAAACACCAGGACCAAAGCAAATTGGGGAGGAAAGGGTTTCTGTGAATTACACTTCAGCATTGTAGTCCATCACTGAAGGAAGTTAGACATGATCTAAAACAGAGCTGGAACTTTGAGGCAGGAGTTGATGCAGAGGCCATGGAGGAATACTGCTTACTGGCTTGCTCCTCATAGAAAAAATGTTTAGCCTGCTTTCTTATAGCATTCAGGACCACCAGCTCAGGGATGGCACCAACTACAATGGGCTGGACCCTCTTTCATTAATTACCAATTAAAAAATGACTTATAGGCTTACCTACAGCCTGATCTTATGGAGGTGTTTCCTTGGTTGAAGCTGCCTCCTTTCTGATGACTCTAACTTGTGTCAAGTTGACATAAAATTAACCAACACAACATCCAACTAATGACACCATAATGTCAAAGTTTTTAATATAAATTTAAGACATATAATAAAGAATATAGCATATATAAATAAACATATAGCATATATTAATCTTATAATATAATAAGGAAAAAACAGAATTGTGGGGGTTTCTGTAAACATCACAGCCAACAGACTAATAATCTGTATGAGGCAAGAAAAAAATCTGATTCAACATGATTCAGTACCTGATGTTGGTTCAAACTTCTAGAATATGATACCAGGCAGTTTATTTTAGCATAGTTAAGCACAGCACAAAAAAATAAAACATTTACATACTGGATAGCTGTTGCCATATAATGTTATACAACAAAACACCTCCAAATCAAGGTTGGAGAAAGTGCACTAGGCAAAATGTTTGCCATAAAAGCATGATAATCGTAGTTTGATTCCCAGAACTCTTATAAAAAGTTATCATGTGTACACTTGCAATCCAAGCACTTGAAAGCTGGAGACTGGTGGCTCCATGGGGCTCCCTAGGGAGCCAACCAGCCTATCAAAACAGATGATCCTCAGGCCAGTGAGGCACTACATATCACAAAATAGAATGAACGAATAGGATGGATACCCACAGCAGAACAATGTGCAGATAGTAAGAGAGCTTGGAACATTCCTTAAATGGACTGTCCCCATCAATTCTCTACCCTCAGAACTCAGGAAACCTGTGGAAGAGGAGGGACAAAGAATGTAAGAGCTGGAGGGTATAGAGAACACCAAGAAAACAAGACCTTATGAATACAGCAGGACTGCTGCACATATGAACTCACAGAGACTGTGGCAGAATGTACAGCGTCTGCACAGGCCTGGGCCTGGTGAAGTCCTAGTTCTGAGAGGGATATGGCCACAAAATCCACATCACTAATTAAGAAGCTATCTCCAGTTAATAACCACTTTTAAATGAAAAATCAGTTGTCTCCAATGGGGTCTACTGAAAACTCTTAAGGCCAGTCCTCATGCCTAGAAGTAGATGGCCAATACAAAATGAGCTCAGTGTCATTATTGGAGGCTGTCTCATAATGCTTTGTAGTGGTCTTTGTATACATTATGCTTTTTTGGCTTTGCATTTTTATGGGTGATTGTGAATGTATGTGCCTCTGCATTTACATGTTTCTTGACTCTTTTCTTCTGTTTTCTTGTTTGTTTTGTTCTATTCTGCTTTAAAAAATCTATTATTATTATTATTATTATTATTATTATTTTATTATTATTATTATTACTATGCCTGTTTATATCTTAATGAGAAATAGAAAGAAAGTGTGTGGATTTAGGTGGGGAGGAAGTGGAAAAGATATGGGAAGGGTCTGGAGAAGAGAAATCATAATCAATATATTTTGTATTAAAAAAAGAAAAGCCAAGATGAGAGGTCACTTGAAAATTGATACTCAAGGTTGGCCTCTGGCTTTCACAGGCATAAGAACATGTATATACACATACAGACACGCAAATTAACAGCTCAAAATAACATTAATCTCCAACCATGCACCTGGGATTTAGTAGGTACTAAAGGCTGAGATCAGCTCTGAATGGCAGGTTATTGCACTACATATATAACAGTTCTTTTTCATTATTTTTATATTTATTTATTCTGTATGAATGTTTTGATCACATGTATGTCTGTGTACCATGTGTGTGACTGGTGGCCATGAAGGTCAGAAGAGGACATCAATTCTCTGGAATTAGAGTTATGGACAGTTGTGAGCTCTGTGGATACTTGGAATTGAAGGCAGGTTTTTTTTTTTTTTTTTTTTTTTTTTAAGAATAAATAGTCTAAACTGCTGAGGCATTTTTCTGGCCCTTTAAATAATTCTGAATCATCTATCTAGACATTTTTATTGTGAAGGTAACAGAAGAGGAAAAGAATAACCCTAACTATATAATATACACCAATTTATGCTAAAACTTGCTTCATTCTATGTATTAGCTTTCTAGTGGAACCATAACAAATGACCATAAATTGTGTAGCTTAAAACAGTAGAAATATATTCTTTTCTTTCATGGTTCTAAAAGCTAAATATTGGAAATAGAGATGTTGGCAGTATCCTGGAACCTGTGAGGGCTTAGAGCATCATCCTTTAATAGTACTACCTAGCATCTCATGGGTGGTGGCTCTCCTCATAATTCCTTGCATTATGTCAACATTAATCTACTTCCTTCACTTGTTATCACAGGGCTTTCTTACCTTTGTTTTTCTTCTGGTCTTCAAATATCTCTGTCCTTATAAAAACATTATTCATTGGTATTATATTTCATAATCAATTATGGCTTTATTTTAATTTGACTATATTTGAGAGACTTATTTCCAAATAACATTGTGTTCACAAGCACCAAGGATAGGATTTCAGCATTTCTTTCTGGAGGATACTATTAAATCATAACATTGTACACCATGTTTGCCTGTTTGCCAACACAGAAATGCCTTTTGACATAATCCAACATCCCTTCATGATTAAAGTTCAAGAGAATCTAGGGATGGAGGTATATATCTTAGAAGAACAAAGGCAATATATAACAAGCCTACAGCCAACAGAATGGTTAATGGAGAAGATCCAAAAGAAGGAATTTACACTAAAACCAGGAAAAAGAAAGGAATGTTCATATCACCATTCCAATTCAATATAGTCTTGAAGTCTTTTACACAGCAATAAGGCAAATGAAGGAGATAAGAGGAATATAAATAGGGAAAAATATAATTAGCCTTATTTTTGTATGAAAAGATTCTATATATAAAAGACACTAAAGACTCTACTTTTAGATGATAAATATGGCCAACAAAGTATCAGCATACAAAATTAACACAAAAATCAATAGCCTTCCTCTATCCAAATGACAACCATATTGTAAAATAAGCCAGAAAAACAATCTCATTCTCAATAGTTTCAAAATCTAGCTTAAAATAATTTTCACAAATAAAGAAAAAGTTTTGTGTAATAAAATTTAAGACACTGAAGAAATAAATTGAAGGTACTAGAACATGAAAAGTTCATGGATCAGAGGGATTAATGTTGTGAAAACGTCACTTGATCAAAGGTAGTTTAAAGAGTTAACGCAGTGTCCACCAAAATTTCTGCTCAGACCTTCATAGAAATTGAAAAAAACTCAGCTGGGTAGTGGCGGTGCACACCTTTAATCCCAGCACTTTGGAGGCAGAGGCAGGCAGATCTCTGAGTTTGAAGCCAGTTCTGGTCTACAAGTTCCAGGACAGCCAGGGTTACACAGAGAAACCCTGTCTCAAAAAACCTACTCACCCACCCACCCAAACAAACTAAAACCACCTTTCCATTTTATTTGAAAACACAAAACTTCAAGAATATTTAAAACAATTCTGAACAATAAAAAAAACTATGGAGATAACATTATCCCTGATATTTTACAAAGAAGCAAAATAAACAAATGAGCAAACAACAACAAATAAAAAAACTCACACTGGATTAAAGACATTATAAACAAATGGTGCTGGATAAACTGGATAGCAATTTGTAGAAAAGTGAAACTAGATACATATATAACATTTTGCAGACAACTCAACTCCAAATGGATCACAGACCTGGACATAAGATCTGATAATCTGTGGTTCCACTAGTTCTTTCTTTCTAATCTCTTCAAGCTTACTGTTAGTCTTTTCCCAGCCTGCCTGCAGGAGCTCCTTCTCGTAGACTACCTCCATTCCTGGAGACTCTATCTCTTGGTGCAGAATCAGGGTCCTTAAAGCTCTTATAACCAGGGTCCTCAAAGGTCTTTCCTGCTGACCCTCTCAGGCTTTCTTTCTAGTTCATCTCCATTTCTTGGTGTCACCAGCCAACCAACCCACAGAAACACTCTCCACTTGGAACTTCACAGCCACTGACACTTAGAATCCAGAGTGGACAATAGCAACCAAAGTACAGAACATTCATCCAACATAGACAAGACCATATATCTGCACCAAGAAACATTTCAAACATCATAACCCCAGATGCCAAGATCCCAGTGGGGGACAAAAAACCAAAAACATTAGCAGCCAAGACAATATACCTTCTCCAGGAGCCAGCATTCCTATTGTAATGAACCAAGACAAAAGAAATTCAGTTGAAGCACAAGGTAAGAACTTCAAAGCAGAAATTTTCAAGTGCCTAAAAGAGGAGGTGAATAACCACCTTAATGAAAACTGTGGGACATGCAGCTGGGAACACAATTCTGCTGCCTCCCCAGCCCCTAGAGCTAACCCTGTGCCATAGCTATCCACACCCCAATTCCACCCTGAGAGGTCTTGTCTCTCAGGAGTGCTGGCCTAACTAAGATGACAGGGGAGAACACTACTACTGCCTCAATACCTGGCCCAAGTGGGACCCGTCCAGAGCCCACAGAAATCAGGAACTGCGGAGCAGCTGCGGATATGATCCTTCTTGTTTCCATCTACGCCCTGGAGCTGAACCTGTGCCACAGCTGTCTGTACCCTAACCCCACCTGGAGAGAGCTTGTCTCCCAGGAGTGTTGATATGCCTAGGACCACAGGCTCACAGGCTCACAGGAAGGACAAGCTCCAGTCAGAGACAGCAAGACCAGCTAACACTAGAGATAACCAAATGGCAAGAGGCAAGCACAAGAATATAAGAAACAGAAACCAAGGCTACTTGGCATCATTAGAACCCAATTCTCCACCACAGTATGCCCTTAGATATTCCAAAACTCCTGAAAAGCAAGATTCTTATTTAAAATCAGATCTTCATGATGGTGATAAAGGACTTTAAGAAGGACATAAATAACTCCTTTAAAGAAATACATGAGCACCCAGGTAAAACAGGTTGAAGCCCTTAAGAAGGAAACAAAATAAGTTCCTTAAAGAAATACAGGAAAACAGTCAAACAGGTGAAGGAATTGAACAAAACCATCCAGGATTTAAAAATGAAAATAGAAACAAGAAATCACAAAAGAGGCAACCCTGAAAGGAAAACCTAGGAAAGAGATCAGGAGTCACAGATGCAAGCATCACCAACAGAATACAAAAGATAGAAAAGAGAATCTCAGGTGTAGAAGATAGCATAGAAGATATTGACACAAGGTCAAAGAAAATGCAAAGTGAGAAAGCTCCTAACCCATGAAATCCAGGACACAATGAAAAGGCCAAACCTAAGAATAATAGGCATAAAAGAGAGCAAAGATTCCAAAGTAAAGAGCCAGTAAACATCTTCAACAAAATTATAGAAGAAAACTCTTCTGACCTAAAGAAATAAATGACCATAAACATACAAGAAGCCTACTGAAAACCAAATAGATTGGCCAGAAAAGAAATTCCCCTCCCCATCACACAATAATTAAAACACCAAATGCACAAAACAAAGAGAAAATATTAAAATAAGTAAGGGAAAAAGGTCAAGTAACATATAAAGGCAGACCTATCAGATTACACCAGACTTCTCAACATTGACTAAAAGCCAGAAGATCCTGGACAGATATCATGCAGACCTAAGAGAAGAAAAAGGCCAGCCCAGGGTACTATACCCAGCAAAACTCTCAATTACCATAGATGGAGAAACCAAGATATTCCATGACCAAACCAAATTTACACAATATCTTCCCACAAATGCAGCCTTACAAAGGATGATAGAGGGAAACCACCACACAAGAGAAACTATACCTAGAAAAAGCAAGAAAGTAATCTTCTTCCAACAAACCCAAAAGAAGATAGCCACACAAACATAATTCCACTTCTAACAACAAAAATAAATGAAGCAACAACCACTGGTCCTTAATCTCTCTTAATATCAATGGACCCTAAGAAACACATAGGCTAGCAGACTGGATATGTAAACAGGACCCAACATTTTGCTGCATACAGAAAAACACACCTCAATGGCAAAGACAGACAGACAGACACTACCTCAGAGTAAAAGACTGGAAAAAAATTCCAAGCAAATGATCCCAAGAAAACAAGCTGGAGTAGTCCATTCTAATATAGAATACAATTGAGTTTCAATCAAAAGTTATCAAAATAGACAAGGAAGGACACTCTATACTCATCAAAGGAAAAATCTTCTAAGACACACTTTCAATTTGAACACCTATGCCCCAAATGCTAGGGCACCCATATTCATAAAGGAAACTTTACTAAAGCTCAAAGTGCACATTGAACATCACACAATAATAGTGGGACACTTCAACACCCACTCTTATCAATGGACAGATATGGAAACAGAAACTAAACAGAGACATAGTAAAACTAACAGAAGTTTGAGCCAAATGGATTTAACAGATATCCATAGAACATTTCATCCTAAAACAAAAGAATATACGTTCTCAGCACCTCATAGTACCATTTTCCAAAATTGACCATATAATTGGTCACACAAAACAAACCTCAACAGATGCAAGAAGGTTGAAAATAACCCGTGCATCCTATCAGAACACCATGGACTTAGTCTTCAGTGGTCTTCAATAACAGCAAAGGCAACAGAAAGCCCTCATACATATGGAAGCTGAACAATTCTCTACTCAGTGATAATTTGGTTATGGAAAAAATAAAGAAAGAAATCTAATACTGTTTAGAATTTAGTGAAAATGAGGATACATCATACCAAAACTTGTGGGACTCCATGAAGCATGCAGAAGACCAAGTAAGTGCTCAAAGATGGACAACAACACTTGAGCCACTAGCTCTGAACAAAAGTGCACTATACCAAGAAAGAGTGATGCAGAAATAGCAACCTGGGCGGACACTGTAGCTACACGAAAAAAGGAAATTACCAAGAGGGGCTAGGGCAAATCAAACTCAGGGTAAACAGAAAAGTAACATAGAAACGTCTTGTGCCCTCCAACCGGTCAACCGGGCAGCAGGGGGTGTGGGCGTCTGGACCAGCAGATCCGGAGGCACCTAGGGTGACCCACTGCACACAGACCAGAGGGTAAGTCACCTTGCCACACTGGCCCAAAAAACCCAGAGTTACAAACCGGGAGCCAGGTGGGGTTTAAGGAACTAGCAGGCACCCAAAGTCGCCGCCCCTCCAGACTATAACTTCCCGTGCGCACCGGACCCTGGTCCTCTGGCCTGCGGCGGGGCGCGTGGCTGGTCTGCTTCACTGGTGGACACACAGGATCCGGAGGCATCCTAGGGGGACCCACTGCACACAGACCAGAGGGTAAAGTCACCTTGCCCACACATGGCCCAAACCCAAGAGTTACAACCGGGAGCCAGGTGGGTGTTTAAGAACTAGCAGGCACCCAAAGCCCGCCCCCCGGACATAACTTCCCGTGCGCCCGGACCCTGGTCCTCTGGCCTGCGGCGGGCGCGTGGCTGGTCTGCTCCTGTGGACACACAGGATCCGGAGTCATTCTAGGGGACCCACTGCACACAGACCAGAGGGTAAGTCACCTTGCCCACTGGCCCAAAACCCAGAGTTACAACCGGGAGCCAGGTGGGGTTTAAGGAACTAGCAGGCAACCCAAAAGCCCGCCACCCTCCGGACTATAACTTCCCGTGCGCCCGGACCCTGGTCCTGTCTGGCCTGCGCCGGGCGCGTGGCTGGTCTGCTCCTGTGGGACACACAGGATCCGGAGCATCCTAGGGGGACCCACTGCAGCACAGACCAGAGGGTAAGTCCACCTTGCCCACTGGCCCAAAACCCAGAGTTACAACCGGGAGCCAGGTGGGGTTTTTAAGGAACTAGCAGAGCACCCAAAGACCTGCCGCCCTCCAGGACTATAAACTTCCCGTGCGCCCGGACCGCTGGTCCTCTGGCCTGCGGCGGGCGCGTTGCTGGTCTGCTCCTGTGGACACACAGGATCCGGAGTCATCCTAGGGGGGGCCCACTGCACACAGAGCACAGGTTCCTCAGCTGGTCTGCTCTGGTGGAAACACCTGATTCTGAGACAACCTAGAGACATACTGCATCCATGCAGGAGGACACCTAGCTGGTCTGGCGCCTGTGGAGAACATCGAATCCTGAGACATCCTAGAAACCTATGCCCCATCCAGAGCAGAAGGAGCTTAGGATCACAGGAACACAGAGACATCTGGAATCCGAGGAGATCTGACACAAGCAAGATAACTGGAAAGACAGACTACAGTCAGACACAGTGAGCCAGATAACACTAGAGTCAACCAGATGGCGAAAGCAGCGAAAGAACACAAGCAACAGAAACCAAAGTTACCTGACATTATCAGAACCCAGTTCTCCCACCATAGCAAGCCCTGGATACTCCATCACACAGGAAAAACAGGACCCAGAATTAAATCACTTCTCATGATGATGATGAGGATTTTAAGAAGGACCTAAATTAACTCCCATTAAAATAATACAGGAGAACACAGGTAAACAGAAAGCCTCAAAGAGGAAACACAAAAATCTGTTAAAAATGAAACGAGTAAAAGGGTAAAACAGTAGAATGCCTTAAAGAGGAAACAAAAATCCATTAAAAAGGAATTTCAAGAAAACACATACAAAACAGTTGAAGGAATTGAAAAAACCATCCAGGATCTAAAATGAGAATAGAAACAATAAGAAATCTCAAGGGAGACAACTGTGGAGATAGAAAACATAGAAAGAGATCAGAGTCATAGATGCAGAATCAACAGAATAAACATGAAATTTGAAAAATTCATCACGGAAGAACCATGGAAAACCTCGACACAACAGTTCAAAGAAATTGCAAAATGCAAAAAGCACCTAACACAGAACATTCAGGTAAATCAAGATGCAATGAGAAGACAACCTAAGGATAATAGTATAGATGAGAGTGAAGATTCCCAATCTAAAGAGCCCCATAAATTAACATTCCAACAAAAAAATTATAGAAGAAAATTCCCCAATCAAAGTACAAGACACCATAAAACATACCAGAAGCTACAAACACAAACAGACTAACACCAAAAAAGAAAACTCCTCACATAATAATCAAAACACAAAGACAACAAAGATAAAACATACAAAAGCAGTAAGGGAAAAAGGTCAAGTAACATATAAAAAGGGAGAATCCTAAGAATAACAGCAACTTTTCACCAAGAGACTATAAAGCCAGGATCCTGGTCTGATATCAACAAACCCTAAGGGAACACAACTGCCAGCCACAGACTGCCTATACAGAAAAAACCAATCACATAGATGCGAGAAACCCAAGATATCCATCAAAACCAAATTCAATAACTTCCACAAACCAGCACTTCAAGATAATTGATGGAAAGGCCAACACAAGGAAGGAAAACTAAAACCTAGAAAAACAATGGAAGTAATCGTCCAACAACTCCAAAAAACAAAAAATAAAAAAAAAAAAAAAAAAAAAAAGATGGGAGACACACAAAAAAAATTCCACCTCTAATAACAAAATACAGGAGAAACATCATTTTCCTTAATAACCTTAACATCAAATGGACCAATTCTCCAATAAAATGACTAGACTATCAGACTGGATACATAAACAGGAACCCAGATTTATGTGCAAACAAGAAACGCACCCTCAGTTTACAAAAACCAGACAATTTTCCTCAGAGATAAAGGCCTTGCGAAAAAAAATTTTCCAGCAAATGGGTTTGCAAAATTTAAAAACAAAAACCTTTGGGGAGCCATCCTAAATTTTCCCCAAAAAATAATCGACTTTTTAACCAAAATTTTAAAAAAAAAAGATAAAGGGAAAACACTTTTAAACCCCCCATCAAAGGAAAAATCCTAACCAAGATGAACCTCAATTCGAACATTTTTTACGCTCCAAAAGCAATGGGCACCTAAAAAACATAAAAGAAACTTTAATAAAGCTCAACAGCACACATTGCACCTCACACAATTTAAAAGTGGGGGATTTTAAAACACCTCCCTCTCTTTCCCAAAGGAAAAGATCGGGAAACAGAAACTAAACAAAGACTACCCCTTTAAATTTAAAAAGCAAAGTTATGGACCAAATGGATTTTAACCCGATATCTATAGAACATTTCCTAAAGTTAAAGAATACACCTTTTTCTCAGCCAAACCCCATGGTACCTTTCCCCCAAAATTTGGACCATATAATTGGGGCACAAAAACAGTCCTCAACCCCCTACAAAAAGATTGAAATAACCCCTGCATCCTAAACAAAATCAAACCCCGGACTAAGGCTGGTCTTTTTAAAAATGACAGAACCAAGGGAAAAAACCCACATCCAAGTGGAAACTGAACAATGTTCTATACTCTAATGATGACTTTTGTCAAAGGAAGAAATAAAGAAAGAAATAAAAGACTTTCCCAGAATTTAGATGAAATGAGGGAAACATCATACCAGAACTTGTGGGACTCCATGAAAGCAGTGCTCAAGAGGAAAACCATAGCTCTAAATGCCCACAAAAAAAATTGGAGGGGAGAGCGCACATTAAAACTTGACAGCACACCTGAAAAACTCTAGAACAAAAAGAACCCAAATATACCCCAAAAGGAGTAAGCGTCTAGGAAATAATCAAAAATCAGGGGTGAAATCAACCAAGTAGAAACATACCCCGAAACTATACAAAATTCAAAAAAACCAAGAGTTTTTTTTTTGAGAAAAACAACAATATCGATAAAACCCTTAGCCAGATTACCAGAGGGCAAAAAAAGGACAGTACCCAAATTTAAAAAATCAGCTCTGAAAAGGGAGACATAACAACAGAAACTGAGGAAATCCAAAAAATTTTTCAGACCAAATACAAAGGCCTAACTCAACAAAACGGAAAATCCCGGATGAAATGGACAATTTTTTAGACAGTATACCAGGTTACCAAAGTTAAATTAAAGAGCAAATAAACCATCTAAACATCCCATAACCCCAAAAAATAGCAGCAGTCATTAAAAGTCTCCCACCAAAAAAAACCCAGGGCCGATGGTTTTAGTGGAGAATTCAATCAGACCTTTTAAGGAAGACCTAAAACCAATTCCTTTTTAAAATTTCCCCAAATAAAAGGAAAATGGAAGGAACGCTACCCCAATTTTCAAAAAAAACTACAACAACCCACAAGGAGACTTTCACCAAACCTCATAAAGAACAAAAAAAAAAATTCAGCCCAAACCCCAAAAAAAATTCAAAATACTTCAACAAAATTTTTTACCCAGGGGAAACAGGGATTTCAAAACAATCTATCATGAAAAACCCTCAAAACCCCCGGAACAGGATGTTCATTATTGGTATCAAACATTTGTAAAATCCACATCAAATTAAAAAGGGGAAAACAGGGAAATTTATAGGGTGCCAAAAACAATTTATAAATCAACCATCCCCATTAAAAGTTTGAAAATTAAGGATTCCCCATAAACTAAACAAGGTGCCTTTCCCCTAAAACCCTAGCCGAAAATCCAACAAAAATAAGAAAGTAAAGGAATTCCCCAAAAAGGGAAAAAAAAGCAAAATTCCCAATTTCAATTAATATAAAATAAGTACCCAAAAATCCAACCAGAGAATTAAAACAAAAAAAGCAAAGGATGCAATAAAAACAATCAAAAATCAAATTTCCATTAATGAAAGTAACAAGGGCCAAAAAAATTAAAGAACCCCTTTTAAAATATAAAATCCTTAGCGGGGGGAGTTAAAAAAATAATCGTGGACAAAAGACCTTATCCCCCAAGAAAAATTAAAAGCTAAAAAGAAAAATATGCATTTTAAATATGTAAAATAAATTTTAAAAAACCTTTAATCCACCCATTAAAAACCTATTCCAAACTTGAAAAGAAATTTTTAAAATTAGGAAAAAAACCCCCTAACGAAAACCCTAAAAAAAATTGGAAAAAATCCTCCAAGAACCATCTAAAACAATAGTATTAAAAACCCATTGTAAAGAACGGAGGAAATCGAAATATTGGAACCCCCAAAAGAACCCAAGAAACTTTAACTTAAAGGGTAAAATTCCTTTGGTGCTGGTTCAATGGAGGACAACAATCAGAAGAAGCAAATCGATCTTTCCATCATCTCCTCGATTACAAAGCTCAAGTCCAAGTGATAAAGGACCCTTCACATAAAAACTCAGACTACACGAAACTAATAAAAGAAAGTGGTGGAAGACCCTCGAATACCTTAGGCACAGGGGATAAAGATTCCTGAATATAACACCAAGGCCTCTTGCCAAGATCCAGAAAGACAAGAGGACTTCATAAAATTGCAAATTTTCTGAAAGCAAAGGACACCGTCAATAGGACAAAACGGCCACCAACAGATTGGGAAAAGATTCTATACCAATTCCCACATCCGAAAGAGGACTAATATCCAATATATACAAAGAACTCAAGAAATTAGACTCTAGACAACCAAATAACCCTACTTAAAAAGAAAATGGAGTAAGGTGCTATAAACAAAGAATCTCAATTGATGAAATCCGAATGGGCCGAAAAAAAAAAGCACTTTCAAAGAAATGTTCTCATACAACCTTGTCATCAGGGAAATGTCAAATCAAAAAAACCCTGAGATCCACTTACACCAGTTCAGAATGGCTAAAATCTCAAAAACTCAGGTGATAGCAGATGCTGGCAGAGGATTTGGAGAAAGAGGAACACTCCTCATTGTTGGTGGGATTGCAAGATTATGCAACCACTATGGAAAACAGACCTGGCGGTTTTCCCTCTCAGAAAATTGGACATATCACTACCTGAGGACCCAGCTATACACTCCTGGGTATATATCCAAAGAAGCTCTAAACACATAACAGGAAATAGCTCCACTATGTTTTATTTAGCAGCTTCTATTTATAAAAGCCAGAAACTGGAAAGACCTAATGGCCCTTCAACCAGAGAATGGATACAAAAATCATGTGGTACATTTTACAATGGGAATAAACTCACTATTAAAAACAATGAATTTGATAAATTCATATATAAATGGAAGGAACTAGAAAATATCATCCTGATTGAAGTAACCCCATCATCAAAAGAACATACATGGTATTCACTCACCTGATTATTATGTGATTTTAGCCCAAGATCTGAAATACCCAAGATTTCAACTCACTGACCACATAATAGCTCATAAAGAATGATGTACCAAACAGGGGAGATCCTTCAGTCCTTCTTAAAGAGTAACAAACTATACTCAAGGGTGCAAATAAGGAGACACAGTGCAGGACAGAAACAGAAAGGATAGGACAGTTTACAGCGACTATTCCACCTAGATTCCATTCCATGTGCAGTCCACCAAAGGTAGAATGGTTTATGGTGGATGGCAGGATTGTACACGCTGACAGGTAGCCCGATAATAAGCTTGTCTCCTTAGTAGGTCTGCAAGATCTGACATATCCAGAGGCAGATGCTCACAGCTAAACGCATTAAACTGAGCATGGATTTCCAATAGGAGACCAGATGAGTGAAGGCTGAAGGCGTTTGAGAGGATTTCGCTACAACCACGAGGAAAGCACTACAATCCCACCAACCAGAGCCCCCAGGTCTAAGCCACCAGCCAGGCGCGCTTCAGGGAGGGCCCATGTCTCCTGCTATATAATGCAAGGGTGAGCTCATATAAAATTAAGTAGGAAAAGGAAGTCCTTGTCCCATGAAGGCAGGGACATGGGGGTAGGTAATATTCGAGGGTTGGGGCAGGTGAGGTACAGGGGAGGGGGTTGGGTGGGGGTACACCAACGAGGAGGCGGGAAGAGTGGGGGAAGGTATAGTGAGTTCCTGGAGGGAGGGGGGATAAAACTTGGGTAAGGAAGAGATCTATTCTGAAATGTAAAATAATAAAAATTTTTCAAATAAAAAAAAAAAAAAAAGGAAACTCTGAAAAAAAAAAAAAAGAAAACTATACAAACAATCAACAAGACTGGGAGTTGGTTTTTTTGAGAAAATCAAGAAGATAGATAAACCTTAGCCAGACTAATTAGAGGGCACAGGGACAGTATTCAAATGAACAAAATCAAAATGAAAAGGAGACATAACAAAGAAACTGAAAAAATTAAAAAAAATATATCAGATCCACTACAAAAGCATATCTCAACAAAAACTGGAAAATCTGGATGAAATGGATAATTTTTTTTACAGATACCAGGTACCAAAGTCAAATTAGGAATAGTTAAACCATCTAAACAGTTCCATAACCACTAAGGAAATAGAAGCAGTCCCTTAAAAGTCTCCTAATCCAAAAAAAAGGACAGGACCAGATGGTTTTTAGTGCAGAATTCTATCAGACCTTCCAAGAAGACCTAACACCAATACTCTAAGAACTCTTCTACAATATAGAAACAGAAGGAACACTACTAATTCCTTCTATGAAGCCACAGTTATGCTGATACCAAGACCACATAAAGACCCAACAAAGAAAGAGAACTTCAAACCAATTTCCCTTATGAATATTGATACAAAAATACTCAATAAAATTTCACAAACCAAATCCAGAACACATCAAAACGATCATTCACCATGATCAAGTAGGCTTATCCCAGGGATGCAGTGATGGTTCAATATATGGAAATTCATCAACGTAATCCATCATATCAACACAATCCAACATATAAATGAACTGAAAGAAAAAAAAACATGATTATCTCACTAGACGCTGAAAACCACATGTGACAAAATTCAACATCCTTTCATGGTAAAAGTCTTGGAATGATCAGAAATTCAAGGGCATACCTAAACATAGTAAAATCAAAATACAGCAAACCAGAAGTCAAGGTCAAACTGAATGGAGAGAAACTTGAAGTAATCCCACTAATTAGGGACTAGACTCTGCCCACTGTCTCCCTAACCATTCAATAGAATACTCATAGTCCTAGCCAGACAATTAAAAACAACAAAAGGAGGTCAAAGGGATACAAATTGAGAAAGGAAGAAGTCAAACTGTTACTATTTTGCATATGATATGGTTAGTATAATTAAGTGGCCTGAAAATTTTACCAGAGAACTCCTAAGTCTGATAAACAACTTCAGCAAATTGGCAGGATAATAAAATTAACTCAAACAAATCAGTTAGCCTTCCTCTACTCAAAGGATAAATGGACTGAGAAAGAATATGAGGGAAATGACACCCTTCACAATAGTCACAAATAATATAAAATATATTGGTGTGACTCTAAACCAAGCAAGTGAAAGATCTGTATGACAAGAACTTCAAATCTCTGAAAGAAATAAAACAAAGAGACCTCAGAAGATGGAAAGATTTCATGTGCTCATGGATCAGCAGGATTAACAAAGTAAAAAAATGGCCAACTTACCAAAGAAATCTACAGATTCAATACAATCTCCATTGAAATTCCAGCTCAATTCTCACAGAGATAGAAAGAAAACTTGCAAATTCATTTGGAATAACAAACTACACTGGATATCGAAAACTATTCTGAACAATAAGAGAATTTCCATGGTAATCACCATCCCTGAAACTCAAGCTCTACTACAGAGTAATAGTGATAAAAACCACAGGGTTGTGGAACAGAGACAAGCAGGTAGATCAATGGAATAGAATGTGAAAACCCAGAAACGAACCCACACACCTATGGTCACATGCTCTTTGACAAAGAAGTTAAACCATCCAGTGGGAAAAAGACAGCATATTCAACAAATGGTGCTGGCTTTAAGTGGAGGTTGGCATGTAGAAGAATGCAAATTGACACATTCTTATATCCCTGTACAAAGCTCAAGTCAAAGTTGATCAAAGACCTCCACATAAAACCAGATACACTGAATCTATTAGAAGAGAAATTGGGAAAGAGCCTTGAACAACATTGGCACAGGGGAAAGTTTCCTAAACAGAACACCAATGGCCCAGGATCTAAGATCAACTAGAGACAAATGGGACCTCATAAAATTGCAAATCTTCTGTAAGGCAAAGGACACTGTCATCAGGACAAAATGGCAACCTACAGAGTTGGAAAAGATCTTTACCAATCCTACATCCAATAGAGGGCTAATATTCAATATAAACAAAGAACTCAAGACTCCAGAGAACCAAATAACCCTAATATCAACCAACCAGAGCCCCCAGGGTCTAAACCACCAGTCTGGAGCGCTTAGGGAGGGACCCATGGCTCCAGCTATATATGCAAGGGAGCTATTTATAAGTGGGAGAAGAGATCCTTGGTCCCTGAAGGCTGGACATCGTGGGGGGGGTGGTATTCGAGGGTGGGGAGGTGAGGTACAGGGGGGGTGGGTGGGCGGTACACCATCATAGAGGCAAGAGGAAGGGTGGAAGGGATAGGGAGTTCCTGAGAGGGATGGGGGAAAAGGGGGTAAGGGGAAAACATCTGAAATATAAATAAAATTTCCAATAAAAGCAAAACATGGGTACATAGCTAAACAAAGAATTTCTCAACTTCGCAATCTTGACGTGATTAATTAAAGCACCTGAAAGAATGATGAGTTCAGGCAGCCTAGTCATCAGAGGAAGGACAGCATCAAACGCTCGACAATTCCCCCCTCACACCAAAGTCAGATCCTAGCATGGCCATCAAGATCTCAAAAGCATACTCAGGTGACAGCAGATGATGGCAAGGATGTGGAGAAAAGAGAAACACTCCTCCATTGCTGATGGGATTGCAAGTTGGTACAACCATTCTGGAAATCAGTCTGGCAGTTCCTCAGAAAATGGACATAGTACTACCTGAGGAGCCAGCTATACCACTCTGGCATACACCCAAAAGATGCTCCAACATTAACAAGGGCACATGCTCCACTGTGTTTATTGCAGCCTTATTTATAATAGCCAGAAGCTGGAAACAACCAAGATGTCCCACAACAGAAGAATGGATAAAGAAATGTCGTACATTTACACTATGGAGTACTACTCAGCTCTTAAAAACAATGACTTCATGAAATTAGAAGGCAAAATAGATGAAATTAGAAAATATCATCCTGCATGAGGTAACCCAGTCACAAAAGTATACACATGGTATGCACTCACTAATAAGTGAATATTAGCCCAAAAGCTTACAATTCCCATGATACAACCCATAGACCATAGGGAGCAAAGGGGAAGAAAGACCAGGGTGTGGTTGCTTCAGTCTTGCACTGAGGGGGAAATAGTATGATTATGGGAGATGAACTGAGGGGGGACTTGAAAAGAGAGAGGAGGGGGAGGAAATAAGGATAGCAGTGTCAGGTACCGGAGGGGCTAGAGAAATGTACAGAGGGTCAGGAAATTGAATAAAAATATGTAGCAGTGGAGTATGAAGAACTGGTGGTAGCCACTGGAGGGTCCCAGATGTCAGGGAAGCGAGAGCTTCCAGGACCCAACAAGGATGCTTTAGCCAAAATGCACAGGAAGGGAAGATAGAACCTGTATAGACTACTTCCAGTAGATAGGCATGGTCCCTGGTTGAAGGATAGGACCACCTACCCATCCCAAAATTTTTAACCCAGAAATATTTCTGTCCATAGGAAACAAGGACAAAAAATGGAGCCGAGACTGAAAGAAGGGCTATACTGGGACTGCCCCACCTGAGGATCCATCCTGTCTGCAGACAGCAAACCCCACACTGTTGTTGTTGCCAAGAGGCACTTGATGACAGGAACCTGGTGTAGATGTTCCTTGGGAGGTTCTGCCAGCAACTGACCAATTCAGATGTGGATGCTTGGAGCCAACCATCAGAGTAAGCTCAGGGACCCTGGTCGGTAGCTGGTAGAAGGACTGGAGAAGTGGAGGTGGATCGCAACCCCATAGGAAGAACAATGTAGACTGGCTGTCCACCCTGTGCTTCCATGGATGAGACCCCCAACCAAGGAGTGTAGGGGGGTGTGCGGGGAGAGATCCAAAGCTCCAGATACATATGTAGTAGAAGATGGCCTTGTCTGACATCAATGGGAGCGGAGGCCCTTTGTCCTATGGAGGTTTGATGGCCCAGTGTAGAGGGATGCTGGAGTGGTGGGGTGGGAGTGGGTAGGTGGGTGGAGGAGCACCCTCATAGAGATAAAGGGGAGGGCAGAGAGGGCAAATGTGTGATGGGGGTTGTGAAGGGGTAACAGGGAAGGGAGATATAATTCGAGATGTAAACAAATGGAATAATTAATAAAAAAGACAAAGTAGAATAAAAAAGATAGAAAGCTTAAATAGAGAAAAATGCTAGATTAAAATTGTCCAAGCGCAAAACACCCAGGAAATCTGGGACACAATAAAAAAGACTAAGCCTGTGAATAATAGAAATAAAATAAAGAGAAGAAGTTCAAATCAAAGGCAGAGAAAATATTTTGGCAAAATCCTGGGATGAATTTTTTCCCAATCTAAAGAAAGTTTTCTACCTAGGTACAAGAAACAAACACAAAGCCAAATAAGACAAGACCAGAAAACAAATTCCCTATGACACATAATTATCAAAACAGTAAATGTACAGAAAAGGGGGTATTAAATGCTAGAAAGGAAGAATACCATATAACATTTAAAAGCAAACTTGTTAAAATAAAATCTCACTTTTTAATGGAGACTTTAAAAGCTAGAATGGCTTGAACATATGATTTACAAACTTTGTTGTTTGTTTTATTTCATTTTATTTATTTTATTTTTATTATTTGATTTATTTGCCATCTATAAACTTTAAGAGAATTCAAACAGCAGGCCAGAGTATTATACCCAGCAAAACTATCAATGATGGAGAAAGGAAAACATCCCATGATAAAACCAAATTTAAACATTTTCCATCTATCATTCTAGCTTCACAGAAGGTAATAGAAGGAAAGTTCTGTCTAAAGAGGGTAACTACATCATATACTGATACCAAAAAAAAAAAAAAAAAAAAAAAAAAACAACAAAAAAAAATTTCAAACATCATAACTCCAGATGCCTAGATCCAAGAGAGGGACAAAAAAACCAAAAACCTGAACAGCCAAAGACAGTATGCCTTCTCGAGGAGCCAGCATCCCTACTGTAATAAACCAAGACAAAATAATTCATTCCTTGTGAGAAGACACAAGGAATAAGTAATCCAAGAACAGTAAAATAAAAATGGGGAAAATATTCATACAACCACAAAAATAACAGAAATTAAATAACTCTTAATATTTACTACTGCTCATTAATAACTTTTAAATATATGGTTTGTTTTTGTTTTGTTTTTTGAGACAGGATTTCTTTGTGTAGCTTTGGCTGTCCTAGAAGAGCTCTGTAGACCAAGCTGACATCAAACTCAGAGATTCATCTACTTCTGCCTCCCAAGTGCTGAGATTAAAGGCATGGGCACACCACCTGGCTTAATAACTGTTAATATTAATGCTCTCAATTCTCCCAAAAGACACAGACTGGATAGGAAAATAGGACGTACCTTTCTACTAAACACACCTTATCATCAAGAGTATACATTATTCTAATGGATCAAGACAGAATTGAATGAAAGTGAAAACACAACATACACAAGTCTATGTGACACAGGGAAGGCAGTTTTTTTTCTTTTTTCTTTTTTTTAAAGTGTTTTTTTTTATTAGTAACTTTTTAAAATGTTAATCAAAGGCTTTATAAGTTTGGTAATGCTCAATAACAAGATGCCCATACAATCAGAAGTATAACCCAATACCCAACCTAGATATACCAACTATCTTTGACTGGCGAACATCCACCTCCATGTTCCCCTCCTACCCACCCCCCCTCTCTCATCTCCTAGCTCCTCCTCTCTTTCTCCTCCTCCTCTTCTTACTCCTCCTCTTCCTCTCCTTACTCCTCCCACCTTAGCTCCTCCTACATATCACCCTTCCTGTTAAGATAAAACTTTTCTCTCAAAATACAATTAGAGCATAACTATACCAATTTGTATCAGTAAGGTACAAGACAGACCTAATACCCAGTACATCATTTTGCTGAGTAACCAGAACCTCTGTCATCTCTCCTAACTAAAAGACTTAGTTCTGAACCTGGCTTTTTTCTTGGCTTTAGAATGAATATTAGCTGAAAATCATCCTCTTAAATATTTTCTCTCAAAAGGTATTGTCTATGAGACTATAAGTCTTCAACTCCGTCAGAAATCCAGAATGACTGAATTAACTGAAATTATGGGAAGCACAAAACATAGCTTCTAAATCTTAGCCAATTTATAGAGACCGCTGAACACCTGGACAGTCCCTATACTACAAAATGTTGGAGCATCCAATCTTCAGCCTTCTGACCCAGGATCATCTGACAGACCTAGTGATGCAGAATTATTAAGGGCTGATTACTGTCTTGGCAAATATAATCAGTCAACTATTCCACAAGTGTGTCCTTTTCAGGACAGTAATTTGTCTGTAGGTGAAAAGAGGCAATTCTTGCCTAGTGGCTGTCTCACCACAACTGGAGTAACTCCAAAGATGCTCAATTTCTTCTTAGAATCCAAGACAGGAAGCTGTCAGGAGCAGACAGGTCTCTAATCAAAATGAACTTTAATACAGAAATGTTTGTAATGTCAATTCTGTGAACTTCTGATGTTTTGAAAATCAACTATCCATGTAAAGCAATCTGGACTGTTTGTCTGTTGACTCCTCCCAGCTATTTCTAAATAAAATATAGAAAACATCCTAACAATAAACTCAGAGCCATGAATTTGCTATAGGCCCTTAACTCACAGGCTAACCATCTCAAATCAGTTTCATTTGGAGCTCAGTCTCTTATGGAGAGACGGGCATTACAGAACTTTCTTCTCAAAGATGCTGAACAATGGCATCAAATGGACAAAATGGTTATTTGTCCTGTATGCAGCAAAATTCTGGGTCCTGTTTATGTATCCAGTCTGATAGTCTACATCTTTGTATTGGAGAATTGAGTCCATTGATGTTAAGAGATATTAAGGAAAAATGATTGTTGCTTCCTGTTATTTTTATTATTAGAGGTAGAATTATGTTTGTGTAGCTATCTTCTTTTGGAGTTGTTGGAAGATTACTTCCTTGCTTTTTCTAAGTTGTAGTTTCCTTCCCTGTGTTGGCGTTTTCCATCAATTATCCTTTGAAGTGTTGGGTTTGTGGGAAGATATTGTGCAAATTTGGTTTTGTCGTGGAATATCTCGGTTTCTCCATCTACAGTGATTTTTGCTGGGTTTAGTAGTCTGTGTTGGCATTTGTGTTTTCTTAAGGGTCTGTATGATATCAGTCCAGGATCTTGTGTTTTTATAGTCTTGTGAGAAGTCTGTGTAATTCTGATAGGTCTGCCATTATATGTTACTTTACCATTTTCCCTTACTGCTTTTAGTATTTTTTCTTTATTTTGTGCATTTGATATTTTGATTATTATGTGATGAGGGGAAGGAATTTCTTTTCTGGCCTAGTCTGTTTGGTGTTCTGTAGGCTTCTTGTATGTTTATGGGCATCTCATTCTTTAGGTTAGGGACGTTTTCCTCTATAATTTTGTTGAAGATATTTACTGGCCCTTGAAGTTGGGAATCTTTGCTTTCTTCTATATCTATTATCCTTAGGTTTGGTCTTCTCATTGTGTCCTAAATTTCCTGGATGCTTTGGGTGAGGAGCTTTCTGCATTTTGCATTTTCTTTGACAGTTGTGTCAGTGTTTTCCATGGTATCTTCTGCACCTGAGATTCTGTCTTCTATCTCTTGTATTCTGTCAGTGATGCTTGTGTCTATGACTCCTAATCTCTTTCCTACATTTTCTATCTCCAGGGTAGTCTCCCTTTGAGATTTCTTTATTGTTTCTATTTCCATTTTTAGATCCTGGATGGTTTTGTTCAATTCCTTCACCCGTTTGGTTGTGTTTTCTTGCAATTCTTTAAGGGATTTTTTGTGTTTCCTCTTTAAGGGCTTCTACCTGTTTACCTGTGTTCTTCTATACTTCTTTAATGGAGTTACTTATGTCCTTCTTAAAACCCTCTATCATCATCATGAGAAGTGATTTTAATTCTGAATCCTGCTTTTCCTGTGTGATGGGGTGTCCAGGGCTTACTATGGTGGGAGAACTGGGTTCTGAGATGCCAAGTAGCTTTGGTTTCTGTTGATTGTGTTCTTGCGCTTGCCTTTCACCATCTGGTTAACTCTAGTGTTACCTATGCTCACTGTGTCTGACTGGAGTCTGTCTTTCCAGTTGTCTTGCTTGTGTCAGAACTCTTCAGAGTCCAGATGTCTCTGTGTTCTTGTGATCTTAAGCTCCTGGGTGGAAGAACTCCTGGGACTCAGGCCTCCTCTGGGATCCTGAAATCCTGCTGCTCTGAGTGCAGTGGCTCCTCTAGGATGGCTCAGGATAAGGTGTCTCCACAGGAGCAGACCAGCTAGGTGTCTGCCCCAGCCAAAAGGGCCAGGCATGGGGTGGGGTGGTGGAAGGCAGTTCTAAAAGCCAAGTTTGTAGTACTAAGTCCTATTGCTTGTGGGAGTTCAAACTTGTACAACCACTCTGGAAATCAATTTGGCAGTTTCTCAGAAGATTGGGAATAGTTCTACCTTAAGACGCAGCTATACCACTTCTGAAAATATACCCAAAAGATGCTCTACCACGTCACAAGGACTGCTCAACTATGCAAGAATTGCTCAACTATGTTCATAGCAGCTTTATTCATAATAGGCAGAAACTGGAAACAACATACATGTCTCTCAACTGAAGGATGGATACAGAAAATATGGTATATCTACACAATGGAATATTACTCAGCTATTAAAAACAAGGACATGAATTTCACAGGCAAATGGATGGAATTAGAAAATATCATCCTGAGTGAGTTAACCCAGACATGCATGTATATACTCGTTTATAAGTGAATATTAGTCATAAAGTACAGGATAACCATGCTATAATCAATAGACCCAAAGCAGCCAAATAACAAGGAGATCACAGGAGATGATAGTTGAATTTTTCTCAGAAGGGGAAACAAAACAGATATCAGAGATCAATGGAAGAAGAAAACTGGGTCAAAGAGGGGATAAGAAGGGGAAGGAGGATTCACATATAGGGAGGGCAGGTGAGCGAGAGAAGGTAGATTGGCTGGGTGAGGAGGGCAATCTCTAAGATATGCCAGAGACCTGGGATGGGAAGAGGCTCCAGAGGGTCTAAGGGGGCAACTCTAGATGAGATTCCTAGCAGTGGGGTATATGGATCCTGAAGTAGCCACTTCTAGCCAGGCAGGACTCCAAGTGGAAGGATATGGACAGCAACCTACCCACAAAGCCTTCAACATAAAATGGGTCCTGTCTACAGGATGTGTAAGGACAAAGATAGAACAGAGTTTGAGGGAATGGCCAATCAATGAGTGCCCCGAATTGAGACCCATTCCATGGGCAAGAACCAGTACCTCATACTATTAGTGATACTTAGTTATGCTTGCAGACATAACTGAGAGGCTCCACCCAACAGCTAATGGAAAGAGATGCAGATACTCACACCCAAACAATAGACGGAGCTCAGGGAGTTTTATGGAAGAGTCGGGAGAAAGACTGAGGGACCCAAAGAGGACAGGGACTCCACAGGATGACCGAGTCAATTAACCTGGATCCATAGAGTCTCTCAGAGACTGAATCACCAACCAAAGAGTGAGCATGGGCTGGACCTAGACTCCATGCACATATGTAGCAGATGAGCAGCCTGGTCTTCATGCAGGTCCCCCAAACAACTGAAGCAGAGGCTGTCCTGAGCCTGTTTCCTACCTGTCTGCCTGTGGATCTTGCACTCCTAAATGGGCAGTCTTGTCTGACCTCAGTGGGAGAGGCTTGCCTAGTTGTGCATCAACTTGATGTGCAGGGTTAGGGTATGGAGACTAGGGGTGTCAGATGGGGAGAGGGGTTGATACTCAAAGTGAGGCTTCCCCTTCTAAAGGGAATTGGGGGAGGACTTACATGAGGGGATACTGGGAGGAGAGGAAGAGCTGATATTGGGTGTGAATAAATAAATAAACTTAATAAAAAAAGAAAAAAGCCAAAAACCCAAAGAGATCTCATATTAGGAATTTTTTATGTTTTATTTATTTATTTCATTTTTAAATTTTTTATTGGATATTTTATTTTACATTTCAGATGTTATACCCTTACCCCATTTCCCTCGGAGCCCCCTATCCCATCCCCCCTCTTCCTGCTTCTATGAGGATGTGTCCCCACCTACAACCCCACTCCCACCTCCCCACCCTCAAATTCCCCCACACACTGGTCCAGCCTTCATGGGTCCGAGGATCTCCTCTCCCATCTTACCTCACAGGACCATCCTCCCTTGCATATACAGCTAGAGCCATGGGTCCTTCTCTATGTGCTTCCAGACTGGTGGTTTAGACCCTGGGGGCTCTGGTTGTTTGGTATTGTTGCTCTCCTCATGGGGTCGCAAACACTTTCAACTCCTTCAGTATTCATTCCAACTCTTCCATTGGGAACCACATGATCAGTTCAATGGTTAGCCATGAGCATCTGCCTCTGAATATGTTGAACTCTTACAGACCTCTAAGGAGACAGCTGTATCAGGCTCCTGTCAGCATGCACTTCCTGACATCCACATTAGTGTCTACCGCTGGTGACTGCACATGGGATGGATACCCAGGTGGAATGGTCTCCAGACGGCCCCTCCTTCAGTTTCTGTCCCGCACTTTGCATCCATATTTGCTCCCTTGAGTATTTTGTTACTCCTTCTAAGAAGGACCGAAGCACCCCCACTTGGTCTTCATTCTTCATGAGCTTTATGTGGTCTGTGAGTTGAATCTTGGGTATTTCAAGCTTCTGGGCTAAAATCCAATAATCAGTGAGTGAATACCATGTGTGTTCTTTTGTGATTGGGTTACTTCACTCAGGATGATATTTTCTAGTTCCATCCATTTACATAAGAATTTATCCAATTCATTGTTTTTAATAGCTGAGTAATATTCCATTGCATAAATGTACCACATTTTTTGTATCCATTCCTCTGTTGAAGGACATCTGGGTTCTTTCCAGTTTCTGGCTATTATAAATAAAGCTGCTATGAACTTAGTGGAGCATATGTCCTTGTTATATGTTAGAGCATCTTCTGGGTATATGCCCAGGAGTGGTATAGCTGGGTCCTCGAGTAATGATATGTCCAATTTTCTGAACAACCACCAGACTGTTTTCCAGAGTGGCTGCACCATCTTGCAATCCCACCAACAATGGAGGAGTGTTCCTCTTTCTCCACATCCTCGCCAGCATCTACTATCCCCTGAGTTTTTGATCTTAGCCATTCTGACTGGTGTGAGGTGGAATCTCAGGGTTGTTTTGATTTGCATTTCCCTGATGACTAAGGATGTTGAACATTTTTTTAGGTGCTTCTTGGCCATTTACATTTCCTCAGTTGAGAATTCTTTGTTTAGCTCTGTACCCCATTTTTTAAATAGAGTTATTTGGTTGTCTGGAGTCTAATTTCTTGAGTTCTTTGTATATATTGAATATTAGTCCTCTATCGGATATAGGGTTGGTAAAGATCTTTTCTCAATCTGTTGGTTGCCATTTTGTCCTATTGACAGTGTCCTTTGACTTACAGAAACTTTGCGATTTTATGAAGTCCCATTTGTCAATTCTTGATCTTAGAGCATAAGCCATTGGTGTTCTGTTCAGGAATTTTTTAATAGCACACATGAAAGCTCTGGAAAAACAATTAGAAATAATACATCAAAAAAATAGACAGCAAAAAGTAACCAAACTTAGGGCTGAAATAAATGAAATAGTAGTAACAAAAAAATAACAAAAAATTCTAATGATAAAGGCTTGTTAACAAGACTAACAAACCCCTAGCCTAACTGACTAAATGATAGAGACAGAATATCCAAATTAAGAAAATAAATATGAAATGGGGCCTTTGTAACAGACTGTGTAAATATAGAGAATCATAAAAGCATACTATTAAATTATGTCTTTCACCAAACTGTTAAACCTAAAAGAAATGGGTGAGTTTCCTCATATATTGGATGTACCAAAGTTTGGTACAAGACTGGGTAAGCAATTTAAACAGATCCAAAATCCTAGTGAAACAGGGGGGTAGTAAGTAAAACTCTTCCAACCAAAACTAGGGCCAGGTGAATGCAGTGCCAGATTCTACCATACCTTCAAAGAATAATTAATACTAGCACATCTCAAATTCTCCTGAAAAATAGAAACTGAAGAAATATTTCCTAATTCTTTTTGTGAAGCCACTATTACCTTGATACAAAAGCTACAAAACCAACAGGAAATAAAAGTATACACCAAGATTCCTTATGAACACAGATGCAAAAAAATCTCAATAAAGTGCTTGCAAATTTAATGCAAGATCACATAAAAAGATTATCCATCACATTCAAGAAGGCTTTATTCAAAGGAAGCAGGGCTGTTTCAACATATGTAAATCGATGATGAGTGATCACAGCACATAAACATACTCAAGGACAGAAACCATATAATCATCTCATTAAACTCAGAAAACGTCTTTAACAAATTTCAACATCCTCTCATGATAAAATACTTGGAGAGTGTATGGATACAAGGAAAAAACTTCAACATAATAAAAGTAATTTACAGCAAGTCCAGAGCCAACAGAATCTTA
This sequence comes from Mastomys natalensis, assembly GCA_021653895.1. Classification (NCBI taxonomy): domain Eukaryota; kingdom Metazoa; phylum Chordata; class Mammalia; order Rodentia; family Muridae; genus Mastomys; species Mastomys natalensis. The sequence goes on from JAJTUV010000288.1 coordinate 54,553, forward strand.
AATGGAGAGAAACTCAAAGCATTTTTCACTAAAATCAGGAATAAGACAAGAATGTACATTCCCTCTGTATCTATTCAATATAGTACTTGATGCCTAGGCTAGAACAATAAGATATCTGAAGGAGACCAAGGAAAAAGAAGTCAACATATCTTAATTTGCAGATGATATAATGTTATAACACAAAGACTCTAAAACTCCACTAGGGAATGTCTACAGCTGATAAACATGTTGAGTCAAGTAGCAGGACATAAAATTAACAGGCAAAAATCAATAGTCTTTTTGTAAACAAATGACAAATTGAACACTTAGACATAAGTCTATCCACACATGTATGGACACCAATTTTGACAAGCCAAAAATATACATGGAGAAAAACTAGCAACTTCAATAAGTTGTGCTTATCAAACTTTATAGCTACACATAGAAGAATGAAATTGCATCCATATTTTCACCTCACACACACACAAAAACTTCAAATGGATGAAAGATCCCAATGTAAGACCAGATCTCCTGAATCTGATAGAAAAGAAATCAGGGAATAGCCTTGAATTTATGGGCACAGGAAAAGACTATATGAAAAGGACATCAAAAAAAAAAGAAAAGAAAAAGAAAAAGAAAAAAGAAAGAAAGAAAGAAAGAAAGAAAGAAAGAAAGAAAGAAAGAAAAAAGAAAAGGGTACAGATACAACAGGCTCTAATAACAGTAGTTAGCAAACAGAACTATTGAAGGTGACTCCTTCAGAGAACACATCTTAAAGTCAGACAGAAAATATCTATATATAGCTCAAGCCTATGGCTCTTGATTTGTAAGCATAAAGACTACATCCTGGGTCAACATACTTCAGTTAAAAAGAACAGTTAGGAAGAAGTAGAACTACAGAGGCCAAAAAGCAAGGTTAGTACATTTAGGGACTTTCCCATCTGCATCCTGGCATCATTGACTCAGCATTTGTTCCTGTTTCGACATGTCTTACTGCCTATTTCTAGGTTCCAAGGCATGCATGGGCTTTTTTGATGGTATCAGTTGTGTTCAGTTTTACCAAAGTCCTAGGGCCTGTTAAATTCCTTACTTGTTCCATGGACAGGAGTCAAATCATGCCTTCATATGGGGAGAGTGTGTTATACTGTCTCCTTAGTGATAATAGTTTAACAGAATTTATTTCTGTTTTTCGTAGTTAAGTAGGCAGTTAAGCAAGTCAGGGTCCTCTAGTGAAGGCTAGAGCAAAAGGATTATTTTACTAGCCATTGATGTAAGTAGAGTAGTTAACCAGAGAGACCAGAAACAAAGATTGGAACCAATTGTTAGAATCTTGACATATGTTATTACTTTTTAAAGGTTATCTCTGACATGGCTAAACTATCTCTAGCATTTATATACCCTTCCAAGAGTTCCTAAATTACAAAAGTCATATAATTGCAGTAACTATCTGTGGTTGGTAAAATCACATCCCTACTAGAACACTAGGCAAGCCATAGTCAGCTTCTGTGGACAATCTAAAGAAGCTCCATATCTCACACCTGAGTTTAAAACAAAAACAATTGCTATAATATTTCTGTGTTTTTTTTTTAAGAGATCAAAATTCTCACTACATTTCTCCATTTCTTTTTAAAGCCACTAATTGGTGCTGTGTTTAGTGAGAAATTATAAATAGAGACATTTTCAATGAACCAAACATTTTCAGATCAGTGGCTCTGGTTTCCAGGAGACCTCTCCTGTTTAGTTCTAATCTTTGTCAATTTTGATGGTATCCACAGCCTTTCATTTCCTGTGGAAACATAAGCAAACCTGTGTTCCCAATGCAAAACTTTTCCAGGATTCCTTTCTGATGTTAACATATACTTATAGTATATAAGTTGATTTAACCCCACAGGTTTTTTCTTCTAAATCTGGTGACTCTTTACTGTTCTTGTCTGAAATGAGTGTAATTTTTGCTTTGAGCTTGAGTTAGACCTTCAAGCCATTTCTCAGTGGTAATAAATTGCCTCGAATATCTCTCTTGGACCTACATTTATTGGTCAGTGACAACCTTTACACATCACATGCACACCCCTGGAACCTAGACCTTCTTTCTAGTTTATATTTAGAAAAAACATTATCACTAGAAATGGCTTGTTCACTTTTCTGGTGCAAAGTACTGTATTTCTCACATTAATACAGCAGGCCATCCAGAGATTGCCCTACCTTGATCTATCCCATATACAGACATAAAACCCAAAACTATTGCTGATGCCAAGAAGTGCTTGCTGCAGTAGCCTGGTATAGTTGTCTCCTGAGAGGCTCTGCCAGCATCTGACTAATACATATGCAGATATCACAGTCAACCATCAGACTGAGCCTGAGGACCCTAATGGCAAGAGTTAGGGGAAGGACTGAAGGAGCTGAAAGGGATTGCAACCCATAGGAAGAACAACAGTATCAACTAACCAGACCCCTCAGAGCTTCCAGGGACTAAACCACTAACCAAAGAGTGTACATGAGCCAGTCCATGGCTCCCACTCATATGTAGGAGAGGATTGCCTTATCTGGCATTGGGAGGGGAGGCCCTTGGTCCTGTGGAGACTTGATGCCCCAGCCTAGGGGGATGCTAGAGCAGTGAGGTGAGAGTAGGTGAGTGGGTGGAGGAGCACCCTCTTAGAGTCAAAGGGGAGTAGGGATGAATGGGGGTTTGAAGAGGGGAGACTAGGAAGGGGGACAACATTTGAAATGTAAATAAATAAAATGACCAATAAAAAAATCTGGATACATAAGCAGGACCCAGCATTTTGTTGCATACAGGAAGACACACCTCAGTGACAAAGTAAACTGGACCCAGTATTTTGTTGCATACAGGAAACACACCTCAGTGACAAAGACAGACACTACCTCAGAGGATTAAAAAGGACTATTTGAACAGGAAAGGTTAAACTGGGATGAGAGATGATAGAGCAAAGAAGAGGAAGAATTTGAGGAAGAATAACTAACATTAAAAGCCTTTTGAAATGCCTACTAGTACTACTACCACTGCCACTATTAATTACCATCACTATAAAATCTATGTATCTATGTATCTATGTATCTATCTATGTATTTATCTATCTATCTATCTATCTATCTATTATTATCTATCTATCTATCAATTAATCTAACATATATGTGGACTCTGTGTGTGATGTGTGTATGTGAATTAAATGGAGCTAACAAAAAATAGGGCAGTAATACACTTCATGGTAATAAATAGAAACTTCAATGTGCTAGGAATCACATTTTGAATTGCTGGCAAATGGTTCACATAGACACCCAAATGTACAGGTTATTGTCTCTTGGTTACCCAAGAACTTGACAGTAAGACTCTTTTGCTCAAGACACAGAACATGTAGAAATCAAAATGGCACTCACCTTGAAGCTTTATGCCTACTGACTAATATTCTGGTGCTAGAAGGTGGTATGCATGTATATTAGTCACTTCTCTGTTGCTTTTCTTGTCATAGTAGATAGTAGTTAACACAGAGATTTCCAACTGGTCAATGTGCAGAAAATGTAGGCATACATATCATGCCCCTTTCCCTAAGGAAATATCATGGAAAGGGACAGAAAAAAAATTATGAGTCAGAGGTGGCAGATTAAACCAAGGGAACAGTGTCTTCTGGACATAAAGTTCACATATGGCCTCACAGTGGTTATGATAGCATACACAAGACCTGTGCAAGGTCTAGCCAGACAAAACTCCAGCATAAATTGAGGAAAGTGGACATGAAATCCTACCAACAGCAGAAGAGCTATTGACATTTGATAGCTTCTGGGAGAAAGAGAATCAATTTTATTTATTGATATGACCCCTAGTAGGTTGGCTCCATGCCAAACTAGCTTGATGACATAAACTGAACTGGGAAAAATTGAAAGAAAAAAATTCAAAGTTGAGTATGACAGACTGCAAGTTTGAAAGGGTAGTTATTAGAGAAGTTAGGGGTGAACATGTTCAAAATATATTGTATGAAATTCTTGAAGAATTAACAAAACTATTATTTGAAAAAAAAAGTCTTAAAAAATGAAGCTAAAAATCCCTTGAGTAAACATAATCGAAGGGATAGAAATCTTCTACAATGAAAACTTTTAGCAATTGAAGAACTTGGAATTGAAAGCCCTTCTTGTTCATGGATTGGCAAAACGAATATTGTAAAAATATGTTACCAAAGTAAGCAATAGATTCAGTGTAATTATCAAAATTCCAATCCCACTAATCACAGAAACAGAAAATTTAATTCTAAATTTTATATGGAAGAACAAAAGACCAAGAATAGCCAAAGGAATCCTGAGAAGAAAGAACAATGCTGGAGGTAATGCAATGTTTGACTTCCAGACATACTATAGAGTCACAGAAGATCAACTGAAGAAAATAAATAACCCAGAAATAAACACACAATTACAGCCTCTTGAAGAAAGAAAGCCTCTTTAAATAATGCTTGGAAACTGGGCAAACATGTAGAAAAATGAAATCAGATTCCTATCTCTCACCCTATACAAATCAAATTCAAACTGGATCATAGACCTGAATGTAAGAGCTAAAACAATGAAACTGCTGGAAAAAAAAGACATAAGCAAAACATGTAAAAATAGAGGAATTTCCAACGCAGTGGAAATAGTTCCCAAGAATTGACAAATGAGATTGAATGATAATACATTAAGACCTACACAGGAAATGAAGAGACAGCCTATAGAATGAGAGAAAATCTTTGCCAACTATGTATCTGTATTAGTCATGGTTCTCTTGAGAACTGATAGACTCAATCTGTTTATATTAAAATGGGATTTACTAGAGTAGCTTATAGACTGTGGTCCAGCTATTCCAACAATCTGAAAACTAGCTGAGATGTCTGGCCTTGTGAACTGAATAGCATAGTGACCCATGACTCTAACTTCTGTAGTTGAGAGTCTGACAATTATAATGAATTTGAGGCCAGATTGGGCTATATAGTGAAATCCTGTTTCAAAACAATAATAACAACATATATGTATTAGATAGGTATGGTGGTTCACACCTGCAACCATAGCACTCAGGAGGTATATTCAGTAAAAAAATGGCTTGTGTTACTATTATAAGTAGCAGAAATAGAATGGATAAATTTTTGTTTATTGTGATATCTATCATACATGTAAAAACTTTTGGGTGTATGTAATTTAAATAGTTACAAATACTTATTTACCTGTTAAGTCAAATCAATAAGATAATCCAGTGATATATTTGAAGCTAAGATCCTCAGAAGTGACCACTATCTTGAAGTTTGGTAGATATTGCCTTTGATATTTATTGGTTTTGTCATATACATAGACATTCCTAAACAATGCAGTGATCGGTTTTATATGGCTGTGCTAATTAGTTTTTGTCACTTTGACACAAGCTAAGGTCATCTGGGAAGAGGGAACCTCAACTGAGAAAATGCCTCCATCAGACTGGCTTGTAGGCAAATCTTAATTTTATTGATTAGTAATTGATGTGGGAGGGAGGTCCAGTCTACTGTGAACAGTGCCACACCTGGGAATGTGCACTTACATTGTATGAGAAACCAAGCTGAGAAAGCCATAATGGGTGAGCCAATAAGTAGCTCACCCCCATATCTGTGCTTCTCTTCCTGCCTTCAGGTTCCTGCCTTGAGTTCCTGTCCTAATTTTCCCAAATTATGGACTGTGATGTGGAAGTGTAAGCCAAATAAAGCCTTTCCTCCCCAAGTTGTTTTTGGTTAAAATATTTTATCACACCATAGAAAGCAAAAGGGACAACAAGGATACTCTATTTATTTTGTCTGCATTTGTTAATCTTTACTCTGAAGATTTATAGTCAAATAACATTTGGAAAAATGCAGTAAACTTTTCCTTTGTAGAGGATGCTAAATTACATGTTTTCTTATTTGCTCTACAAGAATTGAGGATTTTCTCTGAATTTTTTCCTGAAATTTGGAGGTTCTTATATTCATTAGATCTAAATGTGTCTCTTTTGATTATTTAGAATTCAAATTAATAATATGTAAAAATTCAAATTCCTACTACAAAAGTAAAAGGGCAAGAGAACTGAGCAAAACTCCCCCTCCTCAAGGAAACCCAGATGAATGAAAATATACTAAATAGTCAACAGTGAGGGCAATAATGTGAATCCATGGTGGAATGATTTCTTTTGGTATATGCAAAGTACTGCAAAAAATGAGGTTAATAACCAGAGAAACAAAACCTAAGCAATGAGATATGAACACATACACATAAAATTTTAGAAGACTAGTAATACAAAGTATTCAAGTTTAAGTACATTGTGTTCACTCTAAAACTCATGCTGATATTTAATCCCTATTATGAGCTGATATAGGGTGGGGGCAGGCTAAGACTTTTAAGAAGTTCTTGCCCTTCTTCCTGGTCCTTTCTGCTGGGGCAGACTCCTAGCTGGTCTTGCTCCCATAAAGGTACCATATCCTGACCCATTGGCATGGGTTCCTTCTGGCCTGAGCTGGTGCCCTGAGCAGACTTTGGGGGTTAGCTCTGCAACCAAATCTCACAACACCCAGAGGAAGCTGGACTTCCGGGAGCTCTAACATGCCCAAGATCATGGATTTCAGGATCTGAGAGGCAGCCTGACTCCCAGGAGCTCTTACACCCAGGATCTCAGGATCACAGAATCACAGAGACAGCTGGACTCTGAGGAGTTCTGACACAACCAAGATAACAGGACAGACAAGCTCCAGTCATAGACGGTGAAGGCAGGTAGCACTAGAGATAGCCAGATGGCAAAAGGCAAGTGCAAGAACATAAGTAACAGAAACTAAGATTACTTGACATCATCAGAACCCAGTTCTCCCACCATAGCAAGTCCCAGATACCCCATCCCACTGGAAAAGCAAGATTCAGATTCAAAATCACTTCTCATGATGATGATGACTATAAGAAGGACATAAATAATTCCCTTAAAGAAATACAGGAGAACACAGGTAAACAGGTAGAAGCCCTTAAAGAGGAAACACAAAAATCCCTTAAAGAATTACATGAAAACACAACCAAACAGGTAAAGGAATTGAACAAAACCATCTAGGATCTAAAAATGGAAGTAAAAACAATAAAGTAATCTCAAAGGGAGACTACCCTGGAAATAGGAAACGTAGGAAAGAGATCAGACGTCATAGATGCAAGCATCACTGACAGAATACAAGAGATAGAAGAGAGAATCTCAGGTGCAGAAGATACCGTAGAAAATATTGACACAATTGTCAAAGAAAATGCAAAACGCAAAAAGCTCCTAACCCAAAACATCTAGAAAATCCTGGATACAATGAGAAGACCAAATCTAAGGATAATAGTATAAGAAGAAAGCAAAGATTCCCAACTTAATGGGCCAGTAAATATCTCTAACAAAATTATAAAAGAAAATTCCCTAACCTAAAGAACGAGATGCCATGAACATACAAGAAGCCTACAGACTCCAAACAGACTAGACCAGAAAAGAAATTCCTTCCCCTCATCACATAATAATCAAAACACCAAATGCACAAAACAAACAAAGAATATTAAAAGCAGTAAGGGAAAACAATAAAGTAACATATAAAGACAGACTTTTCAGAATTACACCAGACTTCTGACCAGAGACTATAAAAGCCAGAAGATCCTTGACAGATGTCATACAGACTCTAAGAGAAGACAAATACCAGCCCAGGCTACTAAACCCAGCAAAACTGTCAGTTAACATAGATGGAGAAACCAAAATATTATATGACAAAATCAAAATTTACACAATATCTTTTCACAAATCCAGCATTACAAAGGATAATAGAGGGAAAACTTCAACACAAGGAGGGAAACTACACCTAGAAAAGCAAGAAAGTCATCTTCTTCCATCAAACCCAAATGAAGATAGCCACACAAACATAATTCCACCTCTAATAACAAAAGTAACAGGAAGCAACAATCATTTTTCCTTAATATCTCTTAACATCAATGGACTCAGTTCCTCAATAAAAAGACATAGACTAATGGACCGGATACATTAACAGGACTCAGGATATTGCTGCATACAGGGAATGCATTTCAGTGACAAAGACAGATACTACCTCAGAGTAAAAGGCTGGAAAACAAATTTCTAAGCAAATGGTCCCAAGAAACAGGCTGGAGTAGCCATTCTAATATAGAATAAAATCAACTTTCAACCAAAAGTCATCAAAAAAGATAAGGAAAGACACTTTGTTTTGTCAAAGGAATAATCTGCCAAGATGAACTCTTAATTCTGAATATCTATGCTACAAACTCAAAGGCACTCACATTCATAAAAGAAACTTTACTAAAGCTCAAAGCACACATTGCACCTCACACAATAATAGTGGGAGACTTTAACACTCCACTCTCATCAATGGACAGATCATGGAATCAGAAACTAAACAGAGACATAGTGGAATTAACAGAAGGAATGAACCAAAGGGATTTAATAGATATCTATGGGACATTTCGTCCTAAAACAAAAGAACATACCTTCTTCTCAGCACCTCATGGTACCTTCTCCAAAATAGACAATATAATTGGTCACAAGACAGGCCTCAACAGATACAAGAAGATTGAAATAATCCCATGCATCCTATCAGATCACCATGGAGTAAGACTGGTTTTCAATAACAACAAAACAATGGAAAGCTCATATACACATGGAAATTGAAAAGTGCTCTAATCAATGATAACTTGGTCAAGGAAGAAATAAAGAAAGAAACTAAGAAAGAAACTAAAAACATTTTAGAATTTAATGAAAATGTAGGCACATCATACCAAAACTTATGGGACACACTGAAAGCAGTGCTAAGAGGAAAACTCATAGCTCTAAGTGCCTACAAAAAGAAACTGGAGAGAGCATACACTAACAACTTGACAGCACACCTGAAAGCTCTAGAACAAAAAGAGGCAAATACTCCCAAGAGGAGTAGATGACAGGAAATAATCAAACTCAAGGCTGAAATCAACCAATTAGAAACAAAAAGAACTATACAAAGAATCAACAAAACCAGGAGCTGTTTCTTTGAGAAAATCAACAAGATAGATAATCCCTTAGCCAGACTAACCAGAGGTCACAGAGACAGAATCCAAATTAATAAAATCAGAACTGAAAAGGGAGACATAACAACAGAAACCGAGGAAATTAAAAAAAAAATCATTAGATCCTGCTACAAAAGCCTATACTCAACAAAACTGAAAAATCTGGATGAAATGGACAATTTTCTTGACAGATACCAGGTACCAAAGTTAAATCAGGATCAAATAAACCATCTCCAACAGTTCATAACCAAAGAAACCGCAGCAGTCATTAAAAGTCTCCCCACCAAAAAATAGCCTAGGACCAGATGATTTTACTACAGAATTCTATCAGACCGTCCAAGAAGACCTAAAACCAATTCTCTTCAAACTATTCCTCAAAATAGTAAAAGAAGCAACACTACCAAATTTATTCTATGAAGCCACAATTATGCATGTACCTAAACCTCACAAAGACCCAACAAAGAAAGAGAACTTCAGACCAATCTCCCATATGAATATTGATGCAAAAATACTCAATAAAATTCTTGCAAACTGAATCCAAAAAACAAACAAACAAACAAACAACAACATCAAAACAATCATCCATCATGATCAAGTAGGCTTTATCCCAGGAATGCAGGGAAGGCTCAATATACGGAAATCCTTCAACGTAATCCACTATATTAACAAACTCCAAGAAAAAAACCCACATAATAATCTCACTAGATGCTGAGAAAGCATTTGACAAAATTCAACATCCCTTCATGGTAAAAGTCTTGGAAAGAGCAGGAATTCAAGACCCATACCTAAACATAGTAAAAGCAATATACAGCAAATCAGTAGCCAACATCAAACTAAATGGAGAGAAACTTGAAGCAATCCCACTAAGATCAGGGACTAGACAAGGCTGCCCACTCTCTCCCTATTCATTCAATATAGTATTTGAAGTCCTAGCCAGAATAACTAGACAACAAAAGGAGGTCAAAGGGATACAATCAAAGGAAGAAGTCAAAATATCACTATTTGCAGATGATATGATAGTATACTTAAGTGACCCCAAAACTCCCAGGTTTAGAGAACTCCTAAACCTGATAAACAACTTCAGCAAAGAGGCTGGATATAAAATCAACTCAAACAAATCAGTAGCCTTTCTCTACTCGAAGGATAAAAGTTGAGAAAGAAATTAAGGAAATGATACCATTCACAATAGTCACAAATAATATAAAATACCTTGGTGTGAATCTAACCAAGCAAGTGAAAGATCTGTATGACAACAACTTCAAGTTTCTGAAGAAGGAAATTGAAGAAGATCTGAGAAGATGGAAAGATCTCCCATGCTCATGGATTGGCAGGATTAATATAGTAAACATGGCCATCTTGTCAAAAGCAATCTACAGGTTCAATGCAATCCACATCAAAATTCCAACTCAATTCTTAATAGAGTTAGAAAGAGAAATTTACAAATTCATTTGGATATAAAAATATTTAGGATAGCAAAAACTATTCTTAGCAATAAAAGAACTTCTGGGGCAATTTCCATCCCTCACCTCAAGCTGAACTACAACGCAATAGTGAAAAAAATTATATGGTATTGGTACAGAGACAGGCAGAAAGATCAATGGAATAGAATTGAAGACCCAGAAATGAACCCACACACCTATGATCATTTGATCTTCGACAAAGGAGCTAAAACCATCTAGTGGAAAAAAGATAACATTTTCAACAAATGGTGCTGGTTCAACTGGAGGACAACATGTAGAAGAATGCAAATCAATCCATTCTTATCTCCTTGTACAAAACTTAGGTCCAAGTGAATCAAGGACCTTCACATAAAACCAGATACACTGAAACTAGTAGAAGAGAATGTGGAGAAGAGCCTCGAATACATGGGCACAGGGCAAAGTTCCTGAACAGAACACCAATGGCTTATGCTCTAAGATCAAGAATTGACAAATGGGACATCATAAAATTGCAAAGCTTTTGTAAGGCAAAGGACACTGCCAATAGGAGAAAATGGCAACCAACAAATTGGAAAAAGATCTTTACCAATCCTACATCCAATAGAGGGCTAATATCCAAAATATTCAAAGAACTCAAGCAATTAGATTCCAGACAATCAAACAACCCTATTAAAAATGAGGTACAGAGCTAAACAAAGAATTCTCAACTGAGGAAACTCAAGTGATCAGAAAGCACCTAAAGAAATGTTTAACATACTTAGTCATCAGGGAAATGCAAATCAAAGCAACCCTGAGATTCCACCTCACACCAGTCAGAATGGCTAAGATCAAAATCTCAAGTGATAGCAGATGCTGGTGAGGATGTGGAGAAAGAGGAAGACTCCTCCATTGTTGGTAGGATTACAAGCTGGTACAATCACTCTGGAAATCAGTGTGGTGGTTCCTTAGAAAAAATGGACATAGTATTACCTGAGGATCTAGCTATACCACTCCTGGGTATATACCCAGAAGATGCTCCAACACATAACAAGGACATATGCTCCACTATGTTCACAGCAGCCTTATTTATAGTAGACAGAAGCTGGAAAGAACCCAGATGTCCTTCAACTGAGGAATGAATACAGAAAATGTGATACATTTACACAGTGGAGCACTACTCAGCTATTAAAAACAATGACTTCATGAAATTAGAAGGCAAATAGATGGAACTAGAAAGTATCATCCTGCATGAGGTAACCCAATCACAAAACTGCATACCACACACATGGTATGCACTCACTGGTAAGTGGATATTAGCCCAAAAGCTTGCAATACCCAAGATACAACTCACTTGCTACATCAAGTTCAAGAAGGAAGACAAAAGTGTGGGTGCTTTGGTCCTTAGAAGGAGTAACAAAATACTCATGGGAGCAAATATGGAGACAAACTGTGGAGTAGAGACTGAAGGAGGGGCCGCCTGGAGACTGCCCCACCTTGGGATCCATCCCATTGCAGTCACCAAAGGCAGACACTGTTGTGGATGCCAGGAAGTTCACGCTGATAGGAACCTGATATAGCTGTTTCCTGAGAGGCTCTGCCAGAGCCTGACATATACAGAGGCGGATGCTTGCAGCTAACGTTGAACTGATCACGGGGTCCCCAATGGAGTAGTTGGAGAGAAGACTGAAGGAGCTGAAGGGGCTTGCTTGCCGCCCTATGGGAGAGCGATGATCCAACCAGCCAGAGCTTCCAAGGTCTAAACTGCCAGCCTGGGAACACACATGGAGGGACCCATGGTTCCAGCTGTATTTGTAGTGGAGGATGTCCTTGTTGGGCATCGGTGGGAGGATGTCCTTGGTCCTGTGGGGACTGGATGCCCCAGTGTGGGGGAGTTCGAGGTGGGGAGGCGTGAGTGGGTGGATGGGTGGGGGCACACCTCATAGAGGCAGGAGGAGGGAGGATGGGATAGAGATTTTTTTGGGGGAGGGAGATGGGAAAAATGATTGTATTATTTCTTTTTTAATATTTTCTTTCATAAATTAAATATTTTACTTATTTACAACTCAATTGTTGCCCCACTCCCAGACCACCCTCCCAGAGTTCTTTCCCCTCTCCTCTTCCCTTCGCCTCTGAAAGGGTGCCCTTCCGGTACTCTCCCACACTTGGGGAATCAAGTCTCCACAGGATTAAGTATACCTCTCCTTCTGAGGCCAGATAAGGCAGTCCTTTGATACATATGTACCTGGGCCTCAGACCAACCTGTGTATGCTCTTTGGTTGGTATCTCAGTCTCTGGAGTTCCTGGGGTCCAGGTTGGTTGACACTGTTGATCTTCCTATGGGGTTGCTATCCCCTTCAGTTCCTTCAGTTCATCCCCTAATTTCCGTAGGGTTCCTGACCTCCATCTAATTTTGTTTGTGAGTACCTGCATCTGTCTCAGTCAGCTGCTGGTAGAGCCTCTCAGAGGACAGCCATGCTAGGGCTGTGTCTGCAATCACAACATAGGATCAGTAATAGTGTCAGAGTTTGGTGCATGTCCATGGGATGGATCCCTAGTTGGGTCAGTCACTGGTCGGCCATTTCTTTAGTCTCTGCTCCATTTTTTGTTCCTGCATTTCTTTTAGACCGAAGCAATTTTGGGTGGGAAGTTTTATAGATGGGTTTGTATACTTACCCCTCCACTGGGGTCCTGTCTATCTACTTCAGGTAATCTCTTCAAGTTCCATATCCTTACTATTAAGCATTTTAGCTAAGGTCACCAACATTGGGTCCTGGTCTCCTCTCTCATTTCAGGTCTCTGGGACTTTTTAGAGATTTCCCTCACTCCCCACATGCCACTCCTGACAACTGCATGCTTGTAGTCATTCCCCTGGTCCTCTGGACCAATCTCCTGTCTCATCCTCATACCTGATCCTGTCCCCACTTTTCACTCCCCTTTCCCTCGTCCCCCAGTGTGTCATCATACACTAATGAAATAAGAGGTCAAAGAGGGGTGTAGAAAGGTTATTTTCTAGGTACTGAGCTAGAAGAAAGAAGTCTTGGTATTTTATTGCTCAGTGTCAGGGAATGGGTCTACTGCTGAAAGAAAATATCTTGTGTATATATGAGAACAAATAGAGATAAACTTGAATACTTTCACCATGAAGAAACCATGTTTGTAAAGATGTATGTTTGCCTTAGTATGAATATCAGAATACCTATGCATGTACTGAAATGTCAAATTACAACATAACTGTACATTTGTAAGTATTAGTTAAAAATAAAAAATAAAAACCAAATAAAAACTTGGTTTTAATAAAAAGAAGTTCTTTATGAGATGATTAATAGATTATATCAATAGTCTGTCTGCTGTAAAGTTCAGGTCTCTTTTACATACCCTGACCTTTTCACCACATGATTCCCTGCATTGCTGAGGATAGCAAGAAGTCCATCACTAGAATGACTCCTTAACATTGGACTGGAATCATATGATAAAATAAAGCTATTTTAAGCATAAATTACCCTATGATATCGTGTTATTAGCAGCAGACAAAGACACTAGACATTAGATATAATTTGAACAACTAGTGGTTACACTGCTGATGACCATACAAATTCAGTATGAGTTGATGTAACCTTTTAGCAGTTTGTCATTATAATGTATAACAGAAAAAGAACACGCATTATGACATCAGTGTCACTTCTAGGTAGACACTCTGTCCACCAGATCTGTGCACATACACACAAAGTGACATGCACATTTATGTAATAATTTTTAATTAAGTACATAGTAATAAAATAAGCAATTGAATTAGGGTGCAATTATACTGAAAAAAAAAAAAAACAAACAACCCAGTCTTTGATATCTAGCAACTCGGTTTAAATAGATAAGTCAAAGTGTATTTCTGATGAATAAAAACAATTTTATAGAACACTCAGACAAGGTTACTCTGTGATGGAGATGGGTCAGGGGAAAGAGTGCAATACAGTCAGTATACACACAGATAGAAAAGAACATGAGTTGTTCCATTCAAAAAATTACTAAATGTCTCTCTAGACTACAAATATTAGTAACTGGCTTACTAATATGACAGTATTAGCCTCACACATTTCTTACAGTCCACATAAAATTATTAATTTGCTCCTCATGTAACTAACTTCACTTATGACAGCATCCAATCCAGATCAAATTCTTACTTGAAATCTCTCCTAAATTTCTCAATACAAAGCCACATATCATGTGTGCTTTGTAATAACTTCTTACTGATATTCCCCATGTCTCCAAGGCTGCTCAATTATCGCTGTTGCAATAAGTCAGTAAATGCAACTTTATTTAGCAACGGCAGAATTTCTGTTGCTGCCAACAGTACTAGGTTTCTATAAAGTGCTAATGAAAGTCAGTAAATATCATTGATTTCACATTCAGATAAACAGTAAAGAAACTAGAGTCAAAGGACTATCTAGTATATACTTTACATATAGTTTTAAGGGGAGAAGAAAGCAAACAATTTGGGGGGTGTGCATTTGGACCAGGTGTTGAGGTATCTAATAGAGATAGAAGGTACTGTTAATGGTCCCAAGATATTAGCATTTTAATTTTTTTATTTTTATCTTTTTGAGACAAGCTTTTATGTACCCCAGTATGACCTTGAAATCCCTATGTACAGCAGTCAATGGTGGTTTTGTTGTCCTGATCCTCTTGCCTCTGCCTCCCAAAAGCTAGAATTACAGTTATACCCCACTATGCTCAGCTTAATATTTTGTATGCTTTCTGCTTTAATTCACTGTGTCCCACTGAGAAATACTGTTTAGGCTTCTTTTAAACAATAGCCATCATTATTATAGCATCTAGGTTTTAAAATGCTACACACAAATGGAAAGCCAAATACTTATGGTAGTCAGCAAGAGACAGGTTTAATTTTATATTCTGCCATTTGGAACTTTTGTCTTTCTGTTTGTTTTTTTTTTTTGTTTGTTTGTTTGTTTGCAGCACTGGGGATTGAACCTAGGGCCTTGTGCATGCTAGGCAAGGCTGTACCACTGAACTGCAACCTCAGAGCTCAGAACTTTAGTTTCATCTGTTAAAAAAAAAAAAGGTAGGAGGATCAGACCTCATCTTCCTATTTTGAAATCTAAAATCCTAAATTAATCTTTGCTTGATTTATCCACTGTATGACCCAGAAACAGAATAATATATTAACTAAGTGCATAGATTTTGGGTCAGGCAAAACTACAGTGTATAACAAACATTCCTGTTTACCAGGTTGGGGAACTTGAAGGTGTGAAAAAAAATCTCTTCTGTTAGGTTTCATCATCTTTTAAGACAGAAAAATTGTCTTTCTTATAAGGTTGCTGCAAGCTTACATTGGATAATGCATGCAAATCACTTATTACGGTGTTAGTTCATAGAAGCGATGCCAGCTCAATACTGCTGCCTGACACAGCAGTCGCAAAAGTCATAAGAGACAAGCAGTCGAGTGCTTCCTCTAGGTCACGCAATGGTTTTGTGCAAACCAAGATGTGTGTTTCTACAGGACCTCATGTGCCTGAAGAATATCTCTCTGCTCACTTTTCTTCTGTTACCTATCCTTCAATCCTTCCACATGCCTTTCCCACCTCATTCACCCCGTGTGTTTCATTTGGGCTTCGAAGGGCAATGCAGGATCCATTCTCCTTTTCCCTTGGACACTAGGTGAACGGTGGAAATGTAGCTTTAATTCGTGTTGTTTGTTCATCGCTGTAGTAGCCCCAAACAGGACTGACCTCAGCATGAGCGCATATCCTCACCGGTTTCTCAATTCCCAAGGACTTTTTTCTTGAAAGGGAATTAACAGGGAGGCTACGGTTGCTGTAGCAACAAACTTCCAACCTCTGCTCAACTCTACGGAATGAGCACATACCTATTAATACGTTCAATAGCCTGGGGAATTAAGTTACTCAATGCAGATTTTCTTTCAAGTGCAAAAACAGCTTACCTGACTGGAGGAACCAGCCTCTGGCGGCACTGCGGTTGTAATAGGAGAGGCTGGTGTTTGTGCAACCGGTTGGCAAAAGTGAAAACCAGTGTGCCCCTAGAGCTGGCGGCAGCAGAGGGGAGTGCACTTTTGAGGAATCATGGGAGCTGCGCGCAGGAAGCCTTTTCAGAACAGACAGGTGGGCTCTCTTCTCCTTCTCTGGTGTGTGTCTGTGGGAGGTGCGGCCACTATCAGTACTCGGTGGCGGAGGAGATGGAGAGCGGTTCCTTTGTGGCTAATGTGGCTAAGGACCTAGGGCTAGAGGTGGGGAAACTGGCAGAGCGTGGGGCGCGGCTCGTTGCCGAGGGCAACAGGTTGCATTTCCGGCTCCACCGCAAGACTGGTGATTTGTTCGTCAAAGAGAAACTAGATCGCGAGGCACTTTGTGGCAAATCTGACCCATGCGTGCTGCACTTTGAAATATTCTGGCTGAGCCGCTGCAGTCCTTCCGGGTGGAAGTCAGAGTATTTGATATCAATGACAATGCACCAGTTTTTCTAAACAAAGAGCCTCTTTTAAAGATTCCAGAGAGCACCCCCTTGGGCTCACGCTTTCCACTGCAGAGTGCCCAGGATCTGGACGTGGGACTCAATGGTCTCCAAAACTACAGCCTGAGTGCAAACACCTATTTCCACCTGCACACACGCTTCCGAAGCCACGGTCCCAAATATGCAGAACTTGTGTTGGATAATCCCCTGGATAGAGAGGAGCAACCTGAAGTGAACTTGACCATTACAGCAGTGGATGGTGGGTCCCCTCCCAAGTCTGGCACCGCCAACATTCGAGTGGTTGTCCTGGATGTCAATGACCACGTGCCCCAGTTCTCTCGCTTGGTGTACCGTGCTCAGGTGCCTGAGAACAGCGACAATGGCTCTTTGGTGGTAGTGGTGACTGCCACTGACCTCGATGAGGGCACCAACAAGCAGATAACTTACTCTTTAGCTGAAAATCCAGAGGCAGTTCTACGGACATTTCTTGTTGACCCACAAACTGGAGAAGTTCGCTCGTGGGCCTCTAGATTTTGAAACATAGAAACTTACGACATTGACATTCAGGCTACAGATGGAGGGGGTCTTTCTGCCCACAGCAAAGTCTTAGTGGAAGTGGTGGATGTAAACGACAATCCTCCGGAAGTGACAGTCTCTTCAGTGTCTAGCCCTCTTCCTGAGGACTCTCCACTCCAGACTGTAGTGGCTCTCTTCACTATCCGAGACCGGGATGTGCGAGTTGGAGGAAAATCACCTGTTTCCTCAAAGAAGATTTGCCCTTTGTAGTCAAACACACATTCCGGAATTCTTACTCGCTGGTTACTGACAGAAGCTTGGATAGGGAGGATGTCTCCAACTATAACATCACCCTTGTTGCCATGGATACTGGACCACCCAATTTGTCCACAGAGACTGTGATTGAAGTGGTAATATCTGATATAAATGACAATGCTCCAGTCTTTCAGGAAGATTCCTACCTTTTAACTGTTCGTGAAAACAACAGTCCTGCAGTTTTTATTGGCAAAGTCCACGCCGAGGATCTAGATTTGGGTGAAAATGCCCAAGTAACATACTCCCTGCTGCCTCCAAAGAGTGGCGATCTGTCAGTCTTTGCTTATATATCCATAAACTCAGATAATGGAAAGCTCTATGCACTAAGAACCATGGATTACGAGGCCATTCAGGACTTTCAGTTTGTAGTAAAGGCAACTGATGGTGGTTTTCTGTCATTGAGTAGCCAAGTTACTGTCAGAGTGGTTGTCCTGGATGACAATGACAATCGTCCAATGATCTTGTACCCACTGCAGAATGGCACTTTTCCCTGCAATGACCTAGTGCCAAGGTCTGCAGAGGCAGGATACCTGGTGACCAAAGTAGTGGCTGTTGATGGTGACTCTGGGCAGAATTCTTGGCTTTCATACCATCTTCTTAAAGCCACAGACCTTGGGTTATTTTCTGTTCAAAGACAAAATGGGGAAATACGTACACTGAGGCAGATATCTGAGAGAGACCCTATGATGCAGAAACTGGTCATTCTTGTTCAGGATCATGGCCAACCAGCTCTCTCCACTACTGCCTCACTTAACATCCTGCTGGTAGATGGCTTTTCAGAGCCTTACTTGCAGTTCCAGGATCCATCTAAGCATTCTAGAAAGGTAAATCCAACCACAAAATATTTGGTCATTTCTCTGGCTGTGCTTTCGTTTCTTTTTCTCCTGTCCGTCACTGTGATCTTTATTATACACCTCTACCAGAAGATTAAACACAGAGACAAATTCACAGTTCAAGAGCACTTCTATGATGACTGCAATTTTCCTAACAACTTGGTGCAAGGAAGAGGCAATGGTTCTTTATCCCAGCCTTGTCCATACGATATGTGCTCAGCTACTGGAACTGGGAATAGTGAGTTCCGTTTTCTTAAGCGGTTTATGCCCAATTTTCCATTCCCCCATGCCACTGGTGAGGTGAAAACAGAGGATGAGTCCAGTATGCCCCCAGGTTCTAATAGAAATAGGTCTCGGGTTCAGAGGGCCATGCCCGGATAGGAGATGAGTATATGTAATTCTGGCTAGCATCTCTCATGAGAAAAGAAACAGGATGTTAGAGTCCATCTTCAAAGAGTCATCTCATGGAAGCAGTAGACTGCAATTCTGATGGAAACAGGAGTACTTAGTTTGATGAAAATAGACACTCAGACTGAGGCTTGACTTAGTGTAAAACAGAGTATCTGAATCCCTAGGTTATATATGCATCTGGAATTCTTTTAAAGAAATGTTACTGTGTGTAAATTCTGCTTTCCTCTCTCTTGTATGCTAAGCAAGAAATGAACAAGCCACTTTCTTTTCATGTTTCCCTTGGCATTTCACTGGCCCTGACCTGAGAATAGTACGTAGAGAGAGAGAAAAGAGAGAGAGAGAGAGAGAGAGAGAGAGAGAGAGAGAGAGAGAGAGAGCTGTTTATTTTACCTCTAAATAATTTCCCAGTAGAAAGTTATTCCTGCATAGGAAAGAGAACTAACTCTCAGCTCTCTGATTAAAAATTGAGTTTGCCTGAACGTGGTGGTGAATTCCTCTAATCCCAGCACTCAGGAGGTAGAGTCAGGTGGAACTCTTTGAGGTCCAGGCAAGCCAGAAATAGTGAGACCTTGTCTCCAAACAAGATGGCAGGCAGAGATATAGATTATTATTCAGAAATTTTATATTTTGTACCTTACAACTAGGAATCATCTCTGAAACATCTTGCATGCCATCATTTATAATCATAAAACGCCCAGTAAAAGTGATATTCTTACTCATGGTGGCAGATGGAGATTAAAATAAGAAAATGATTTAATTTATTTTTAAATGTAAGAGCAGATATATAGCTGGAGTCCAGCAAAGAAATATTTTCCAGAATTGTTAGATATAGCTTCTTAAGACTTATTTGGGGTCTTATGCAGGTCTCAACTCTCTCTTGCTTATCAAACAGTAGTTAGTGAATATAGTGAGTTATGAGTGTGATAAGATACAAATAGAGTATTTTTGCTATAGTTAATTAGCTATAGAATACTTAATTTAAATCATTTTGTGCTAAATGCTGTAGAAATTTTACACTTTAAACAATTTTGTAATTTGTAGAAGACTATAAAATAAGGCATCAAATAAAGATGTCCATTAATATCAGTTAAATTGCCTTAAGAGATGCACTTTCAGGTAGTACTTGATTTGGTGGTAAGCCCCTCCTTTTCTGAGTGTCCCAAGCTATCACTATAGCATTGGTAAGAATAAGAAAAGGTCCATTTCAAATAAATCATACATAAAATGAATTGGGTGGGGAAAACAAATTAGGTTAGCTTTAAAAATAATTCTTAACCCTCACAAGCTTTTCTAGGTGCTCTTATTCTAAAGTAAAAAAAACTGACTCTGAAACATCATTGTAGTTGAGGAAGCCAATAAACTACTAACTATACCTTTGAAGTCAGTTTGCTTTAATGAGGTGTAATAGTCTGCACTTTCTTTTTAACAAAGGTGTCTCAAATTAGACTCACTGAAGGCCTCCTGATTCCTTTATACAAGAGGCACAAGTTGTTTTTGTTTATTTGTTTTTGACACAGAATTTCTCTATATAATCTTGTCTGTCTGGAACTTGCTCTATAGACCAGGTTTGGCCTCTAAATCAGAGATCTACATGTCTCAGTCTTAGTGCTGGAATTAAAGGTTGTGCCACCATACTTGGCTGAGGCACAATATTTATTTCTGGAATTTTAAGAGTAGAGGATAGTTCTTAAAAATACTTCTTAATATACCATATCCTATTTATTGATAGATTCTTGTCTGACTGATACCTTTGTGATGCCATCTTGATGCTATTTGGTGCCAGGAATATACTAAACCTTAATGGTACTTTTAAAATGCTCTGAGTTGAGCTGTTATAATTTATGAGGACCTTCAATATATTATTTACTATTTTGAGAAGAGATGAAGTAAATATAAATAATGAATTCCTTTATTACTACTAAATATTTTCCATGAGTTGATTTATTATTTGAGTACATATCTTTCTTGCACAAATAAGAAGATTCTTCAGCATATTTCACAATGTTCACATTTGCCTACATACATGAACAGAGACAATGGAGAGGAGACCTAGATTTGTCAACTTTGTTCTGCATTAAATGAAATAAAACCTACCACTTTATGTCATGATTATTTCACAAAGGAAAGGATATTTTGATATAAAATGGAGAGTCAAAGTCATGAAAGAAACTACTTTTCAATTAAAATATGGTTTAATGGAGAATTTGTAAAAGATTTTCTTTTGATATTGCTTTATACTCCATCATAAAGTAAAAGAGCTGTTAGTTTGAACAATAGGAAGTCTGAGATTGTCTGTGGGACCAAGTGACATGTCCACCTCAGACAATCACCCTTTTAAAAGATTAATGCCTATTCATTGTACAAAGTAATAGGACTGTTTTTTTCTCAGCATGCATATAATATATTGGATCATCGTCACCACTCTCTGTTACTCTTATTCATCCTCCCTTCCCCTTTCCTTCCACATTCCTCTTTATTTTCATACCTTTCCCCACCAATTTCCACATATATGAGAAAACACATGATAACTCATCTTTGTGAGACTAGTTTTTCTATTTAATATGATGATATCCAGTTCCATCTACTATCCTACAAATGATATAATTTTGTTCTTCTTGATGGCTCAATAAAGTCTCATTGTAGATTTATGCCAAATTTCCTTTATCTCTTCATCCTCTGATAGGTTCTTCGAGTAATGCTATAACTTGGTTATTGTGAATAGTGCAACAGTAAATGGGCTTGTAGATGTTAATTTCCTTATTTTTGCCTTAGGCCAGTGAAAACGTTGTTACTAACTGCTGATTTATGACCTGCTGGATTGAATGATTATTTACTCTGTTTTTTAGTTTGGCTTCAAGTTCTCATGAAAGTGCCAGCTGTACCTGGTAAATTAAAAACTAAGAACATTTTTTTATTATCTCATGCTGCAAACTATATTTAAACAGAATTTGCACATCAGTTGAGATTAAGTCTAAGGCTCCATCAGAAAGTAAGATAAAGAATGCAAATAATTAAGACAATTCCAACACATTAATTTCAGAAACACTCACATGCATTTGTAGATGTAACTCAAAAACTTTAAAGCGTGTCATGTGCAAAAAGGCCATGGTACATACCTTAGAAATTAAAACTATCTATCTGATTTAGGCAAACTGCTTCTGTTACCTCTTTAATTTGGCATTTATAAATCTACATTTATAATGGAAGCTTTAAGTCACAGAGGAAAATCTAACACAGGATCCCAATCTGCATTTAGATGTTATATGTTTGTCCCTAATATGTGTGGTGGTACCTTAGCCTTTGCCAATGTCTCATGGCTTTGACAATTTGAAGGGTTCCAATTAGGAAGAAACCTCTGCATTTGAGACTGTTCTTATTTCCATGATTAGATTGAGGTTATGCATCAGTTGAGAATAAAACCACAGAAATGCTGCTGCTCACTCTCCAGGGCATCGGGTATCAGCAAGCACATGATGTAGATGTCATAACACTACTGTATGGATACAAAATGTAAAATTTACTACATTTGTCACTAAGCAGTCTGCACAGTTCAGTGGTGTCAAGGTAGTAGTGATCCTTATTGTGTTAGCCAAGTGTCTCCATTTAAAGCATTTTTTCATTTGTAACTAGTACTTAGAGAAGGATACTTTGAAATTAAACACGTCATGTTTCAGCTTCAATTAACTTTAATATCCCATGCTGTATATTTACAAAGACAATATCACGGTATTCAAAATTACTTTCTATTTCTGCAATTCTTTTAGTTCTTGATAAGAAATACTTGTTATTTCTACATACTTATTTTGTTATGGATACTTACTTTAATAAATTATAACTCAATGACATCATTATCTATTTTTTTGTTTAACAAGCTGGCTTTGGTTAGTATTTAACAATGGAATTACCCATACAGAACACATTTTGACTTAGTTAGTATTTTACTCCTATATGTTAGATTCTTTTAATCAAGCATTAACTTCTTTTATCTTGCAAAAATTTATTTGTGAGGAGTATTTAACTATAAAAGAAATACATTGACATTATCTAAAGTTTTAATTATACATATAAGATATATATTAAGCATAAAACAAAATTTATTATGTATATGCATCTATATATTTATAAGCTATATAATAGAGGTATAATTTAAAATAGATTTATATGCTGAGATGAAATATACATATATAAAATGAATTGGCTTATATAGTTTTGTGTACTGCTTTTAAAATTAAATGAATAATAAATAAATGACTTCCTCATGTCTGTGTGTTTTTTGTTTTTGTCTTTTTAATGTAAGGATGCAATTTGTCTCCTTTCTAGACATAAAACCAACTACATATAACTCCCCATAAAAATATCTTCTGTAAAATTTAATATATCCAAATAGTGTGATTAATTTGCATATTCTTCAATCAAAAGTTTAACTTAATTTCCAAATCTGTGTATTGCTTTCTGAAAACACTGTTATTAGTTATGTTGAAACATTAAAATATGTTAAGAAGTGACAAAATGGAGCTGGAGAGATGACTCAGTGGTTAAGAGCACTGACTGCTCTTCCAAAGATCCTGAGTTCAATTCCTAGCAAACACATGGTGGCTCACAACCATCTGTAAAGAGATCTGATGCCCCTCTTCTGATGTGTCTGGAAACAGCTACATATAAATAAAATAAATCTTTTTTAAGAAAATAAAACAAAAAAAAAATCACAAAAAGAAGTGACAAAACAAAACATTCCTCTATCAAGATAATGAGATAGATATATGCTTAGAAAACAGAAATGTGATCTTCCGGCACACAACTCAGCCTGGGGCAGAGCTGGCATTCCAGCCCTCTCCCACACTTAGAGACAGTTTGACTTCCAGGAGGTCTGTCACAAGCAGGCTCACAGGTGAGATACCCCCCTGCCCCAATACCTGGCATAACTGGGGCCCCCACCCCCATCTGCCCTGCCTTACCAGAGACGTATCTTCCTTCCAGCCAAATGCAGCCAGAAGCAGATCAGGTCAGCCCACCTACCTCATGCACACACACCCCCATGCACACACACCCCTATACCCACACCCAGAGACAGCTTGAATCCTATGAGGTCCACCATAACCATGTTCACAGAGATAGCCTGACTCAGGGAGGTCCATCATAACCAGGCTCACAGGAGGGACAGAATCCAGTGAGAGACAGTGAGGCCAGTTAATACCTGACATAAACCGATGGCAAGAAGTAAGTGCAAGAATATAAGCAACAGAAACCAACACCACTTGGCACTATCAGAACCCAATTCGCCCACCACAGAAAACCCTGGGTACCCTAACACACCTGAAAAGCAATATTCTGACCTAAAATCTCATGAAAATGATAGAGAACCTCAAGAAAGATGTAAATAACTCCCTTAAAAATATAGGAAAACACAATCAAACAGGTGAAGGAATTGGACAAAACCATCTAAAAATGGAAATAGAAATAATAAAGAAATCACAAAGGGAGACAACTCTGGAGATAGAAAACCTAGGAAGGAGATCAGGAGTCATAGATGCAAGCATCACCAACAGAATACAAGAGATAGAAGAGAGAATCTCAGGCATAGAACAGACCATAGAAGATAGTGACACAACAGCCAAAGAAAATACAAAGTGCAAATACTCCTAACCCAAAACATCCAGGAAATTCAGGACACAATGAGAAGACCAAACGTATGAATAATAGGTATAGAACAAAGTAAAAATTCCCAGTGCAAAGGGCCAGAGAACATCTTCAACAAAAATCATAGAAGAAAACTTCCCTAACCCAAAGAAATAGATGATCATAAACATACAAGAAGCTTACAGAACACCAAATAGATAGGACCATAGAAGAAATTACTCTATCATATAATAATCAAAACACTAAATAACCAGAACAAAGAAAGAACATTAAAAGCAGTTAGGGAAAAAGGCCAAGTAACATATAAAAACAGACCTATTAGAATTACATCAGACTTCTTAATAGAGACTCTAAAATCTAGAAGATCTTGGACAGATATCATGCAGTCCCAAAGAGAACAGAAATCCCAGTCCAGGTACTATAACCATCAAAATTCTCAATTACCATAGATGGAGAAACCAAATTTAAACGGTATCTTTCCATTAATCCAGCCCTACAGAGGATATAAGAAGGAAAACTCCAACACAAAAAGGGGAACTAAACTAAAAACTCCAAGAAATTAATCTTCTCAAAACAAACCCAAGAGAACCACACAAACATAATACCACAACTAACAACAAAAATAACAGAAACCAACAACCATTGGTCTTTAATATCTCTCAACATCAATGGACTCAATTCGCCAATTAAAAGGCAGAGGCTGACAGACAGGATTCACAAACAGGGCCCAGCATTTTGTTGTACACATGAAACACACAGCAGTGACCAAGTCAGACACTATCTCAGACTAAAAGGCTGGAAAAAAGCTTCCAAGCAAATGCTCCCAAGAAACAAGCTGTAGTAGCCATTCTAATATCTAATACAATAGCAGTCTGCATGTAGATGAATGCAAAGGTATATATTTTTATCTCTTTGTACAAAGCTCAATTCCAAGTGGATCAAGGACCCCCACAAAAAATCAGGTGTGCTAAATCTAATAGAAGAGAAAGTGATAAAGAACCTTGAACATATCAGCACAGGGAAATTTTCCTGAACAGAATACCAATGGCTCAGACTGTAAGATCAACAATTGACAAATGGGACCTCATGAAACTGAAAAGCTTCTATAAGGCAAAGGACACTGTCAGTAGGTCAAAATGGCAGCCTACAGATTGAGAAAAGATCTTTAACAACAGCACATCTGATAGGGGGATAACATCCAAAATATGCAAAGAACTCAAGAAGTTAGATTCCAAAAATCCAAATAACCCCTCTTAAAAATGAGGTACAGAGCTAAACAAAGAATTCTAAACTGAGGAATCTCAATTGGCCAAGGAGCACCTAAAGAAGTGTTCAGCATCTTCAGTCATCAGGGAGATACAAAGGAAAACAATCCTGAGATTCCATCTTACACCAATCAGAATGGCTAAGATCAAAAACTCAGGAGACTAGAGAAAGAGGAACACTTCTCCCTTGCTGGTGAGATTGCAAACTGGTACCTGCACTTTGAAATTCAATCTGGTAGTTTCTTAGAAAACTGGAAATAGTTCTACCTGGAGACCCAACTATACCACTATTGAGCATATACCCAAAAGATGCTCCAACATATAGCAAGGACATTTGCTCTACTATGTTCATAGCAGTGTTATTTATAGTAGCTAGAAACTGGAAACAACCCAGATGTCCCTCAATGGAAAAAGACTTTAATCGCATAAGGTATGGAAAAAAAATAAGAATAATGGTATATGAGGATAAAATAATCATTTTGAAGACATTCATTAGAATCAACAGTAATGTCCAGCTAAATAATAGTATGTAAAGTAATATATCTCACAGTAACAAAATATAATAAATAAAATGGTCACAGAATCATTTTGGAGAAAACTGTAAACCTTGTAAGTGATATGGGATAACTTAGCAAAGAAACCTACTATTTCCATTGAATTCTCCAAACTCATAAAAAAAAAAAACTGAAAAAGAGAACCAGTAAAGACATTATTGTGTTCTACACAATAAACTAACAAACTTTTAATGATAATAGAAGAGATAGTAAAAAATAATCAATAATCCAATCAAGCCAAGAAAACACAAAACACAAAACAAACAGAAAAATCAAACCACCACCACCACCAACAACAACAACAAAACAACACTGAGAATGAGAGAATGCCCAGTCTGTGCGTTTATTCAATGCAGTGACTGAAGTCTTAGCTATAGTAACACAAGAAAGCAACAAATGGTAAGTAAATAGGATAGAAGTCAAATTCTCACAATTTTCAGATGATATGGTTTCATACTTTAAAGACCCTAAAGATAGGCCAGGTGTGGTAGGACATACCTTTAAATCCAGCACTTGGGAGGCAGAAGCAAGCAGATCCCAGTGAGTGTGATGCCAGCTTGGCTTACATAGTGAGTTCTAAGACATTCAGAACTGTATAGAAAGACCCTGTCTTAGAAAACCTAAATAAATAAGCAAATAAATAAATAAATGCCAAAAGACCTCACTCAAAAACTGTTAGACCTAACTAAATTTTGTCAGCAAACCAACAGAATAATGAACACAAATTAGTAGCTTTCATATATACCAAACTAAACTTATTGAGAAAGAAAGAAATTGGATGGTCACAGTGGTAAAATCTCATTGGTAATAGCTTTAAAAAACTAAAAGGCTGAGCAGCAGATGTCTCCCAGTCAGTATAGTGCTCACATAGAACACACTAAGATCTGGGTTCAATCTGCAACATCACATAAAGACCCAGGTATTGTGGTGCATTCCTGCAATCACAGGACTCTTATCTTGGCTACATGAAATCTTGTCTCAAAAATTAAAAGCAATTTTTAAAAATACCTAGCAATAAATGTAACCAAAGATGCAAAAGACTTCTACAAATTAAGATACCAAAGAAAGTAATTGAAAACCTAGTAGATGGAAAGACATACTGTGCTCATGAGTTGGAGAATTAACAGCATGGAAATAGTTATACTATAAAAAGTAACCTACAGAATCAACACAATACACATCAAAATAATGACATTCTTCACAGAACTAGAAAGAAAGCCTGAGATTCATTTAGAAGCATACAAGACTCCAAATAACTAAAACAGAAAGAGCAATGATCTTAAATATAGAAACGTGGTGATAAAATAGTATAGCACTGGCAGAATAAGACATGTACACAAATGGGATAAAATAGATGGCCCTAAAATAAGCAACACAGGTACAAGAGACACAATTTTTGGCAAATCTGTCAAAAAATTACTGTAGAAAAAAATAGCCTTTCAATAAATAGGAAAATTGGTTTTCCTTAAGTAGAATGAAACTAGACCCATGTCTCTCACAATGAATAAAGAGTAATCCAAAATGCTTCAAAAATCTTAAATGTAAAATCCAAGACTTTGAAACTTCTAGATAAAAACATTTCAAGATATACATATAGGTGATAATTTTCTGAAGAAGAGTCAGAAAGCTGAAGAAGAGTTAGAAGTTTCTGCACAGTAAAGGAAATAATTACTAAAGGAAGTAAATAGCTGAAGTGGAAATTTCTGGTTCTTTGGAGACTCAGTCGTGTCATGTGATGTTTTTTCTGGAAGTAGCCTTGGAAAAGGTCGTGTGATGTTTTATTAAGGTGGGCACTTGAGAAACACGTGATGTTTGGAAAAGTTATAAATACAACCCAACAGACAGTGGATGATGCTGTGTGGTACTGATGTGCCTTACCATTCTTCGTTGGTCATCCTTGGGCTTCACTAATACTGGTCTTTGCTGGATGGTATTGGTTTGCCTTACCATCCTTTGAGGGTCATCATTTGTTGTGACTTCATAGAAACACACCAAAGAATTTATGGTGGTGTTCTGTCAGTTTTTGGCACTTCTGTTTACTTAGGTAAATTGGCAGAATCTCTCAGTTTCTTCTAGATCAACTTGCCATTGCTGATTCATGAATGGTGTTTCCAAGAGTTCAAGCTACTGCTGCTGATTCATGTAAACTGAACTGCTGATATCCTGGCAACACAGATTGGATTCTCTCCAAAGAACTATTTCTTAACAGGTCCACATCCTCCTTCGCCCTATTAACCTTTCCTTTCCTGGTGGGTGGTAGACTAGGATGGAGGTTAAAGCAATTTAAAATCCTTATTAAATATAGGGTTTGAAAACTTGTATGCTTACATACAAGTAGCCTCCAGACTTATAAAACATTCTTCAACAACCACATATCAAACATGGGTTTAATATCAAGGGTATTTAAAGGATTGCAAAAATTAAATATCTCTAACTCAGATCATCTAGTTAATAAATAGGCTAATAACTGAAATTAATAGCTCCCATAAGAAACACAAATGCCCAGTAAATGTGAGAAGTATCAAATATCCTTAGCTATAAGAGAAAATACAAATTAAAGCTGCCTTGATCAAACAATCCAATCTATAAATAAATAATTATATGAGGAGACAGTTCTACAGAATGAAGTACACTGGGGGCAAGTGACATAGCTCAGTGGGGCAAAGGTGCTTGCCATCCAGGCTGGACAATTGGGGTTACATCTCCAGAAATCATTGTAAAGGTGAAAGCAGAGAACCATGTCCACAATGTCTTCTCCTGATCTTCACAATACACTGTGGAATATGCCACTTCCCACAACAATCATAAATAAAAAGATGAAGTATAAATGTCTGATAAACTTATGAAAATGTTCAACAACCATAAATATCTTAGTTGGAGTTACTATTGCAGTGATGAAACAGCATGACCAAAGCAACTTGGGAGGAAAGGGTTTATTTGACTTACACTTTCATGTTACTATTTATCATCCAAGAAAATCAGGACAGGAATTCAAACAGTACAGGAACCTTGAGGCAGGAACCAATGCAGAGCCCATTATGGCACCATCCACACTGGGCTACACCCTCCTCCATCAATCATTGGTTAAGAAAATGCCCTGTAGCTGGATCTTATGGAGACATTTTCTCATTTGTTGGTTCCCTCCTTCCAGGTAACTGTAGCTTGTGTCAAGTTGGCATAAAGCTAGCCAACACACTAGATATCAGAAAAATGCAAATATAAATGACAATGAGATTCCATCTTACAGCATCCATAAGGCCAGTGATCAAGAAAATAAATGACAACAGATGTTGGTAAGGATGTAGACAAAAAGGAATTATATGCTTGTGGTTAGAATATAAATAGTCCAGTCACTGGGCAAGTCACAATGCAGGATCTTAGAAACGAAAAAGTAGATCTTTTATATGACCCCGGTATATCACTCCTTGTTATTTACTCCAAAGACACAGAATATCCCCAATATCACAGAAATATTTGCATATCAATGTTTATTGAAGCACTACTCGTTATAGTTAAATCATGGAACCAAATTAGATCTGGAAGTGCAATGAGCTCTCTCTCTCTCTCTCATCTCTGTCTCTCTGTCTCTGTCTGTCTGTCTCTCTCCTTTCTTCCTCTCCCCTCTCTTCTCTCCCTCAATCATTAATCTTTCTTGTTTTTCCTTCTGTGATACTGGGTTTTCATTAATTAATTCATCTCCCTCCCTCTCTTGAGCCTCTAGTTTCTCTTTCTGGTAATTCCCAGACCTTGAGCTCAAGCCCTCTTTTGTCATCTTTGCATGTCATTAGCAGAGTTCTCTTACTGCTTGACTCTGTTGTGCTTCTAATAGTGCACACCTAGACTTCGTTGGATGATAACCCATCTTGAAAAGACTGCTCACATTATCAAGTGCATACTGGCTAGAACCTGACCTTGTAAGTAGAGCCCACATGTCTACTTCAGGAATTCCCACAGAGAGCAGTCCAGAATGAAGAACCATTTAGTGCTGAAGGTTTGAAGTCCAAGATCAAGGGTGCAGGCAGTGAGGAACTCCTGGCTTCATAATTAATACAGTGAGGGTATCGCATGGGCAAAACAAAATATGTCTTAGCTAAGTTCCACCATGTGGAACACACTGAATAAGTGCTCATTGATGTTTATGAATTAAGGTGGCATCTCTACGTCAATCTACTAAATGGCTAGCTCCATAGGACTCTTCTAATATCATTCATTAGTAATTTTAATAACATTAATTTCATAAATTAACTAATTAATTTTAGTAACTGAATACATCAATCTTTAAGGTGGGTGCCGGGGATTTGAACTCAGGTCCACCTGCCTTCACAGCAAGTGCTCTTATTCACCAAGCCATCTCCCTATCTTCTGCTTTTATTTTCTTATATAAGAAACTACTAGACTGAACATAGTGGCACATACCTGTAATTCCAGAACTTGGGAGTTCCTGGCAAAGGATCACCACAAGTTCAAGACCAGCCTAGTCTACATAGTGAGTTCCAGGACAACCGGGTTTGCATAGCAAGAACTTGGCTCAAGCAACAATAAAAAATACAAAATGAGAAAAGAAATTGCTTTTCTAGGTTTGAAAGCCTTTTGAAATAATTTGCTATCTTCCAATAGGTTGATTAAATAATTTGAGGCTCTAAGTTAGCTGTCCTGGCTTGATCTTGAAGGGTTAGTATTAGGACCCAGCTGAGGAAGTAAGTAAATGCCAAATGTTGAGGTGGGGTCAGTAAGTGTGAGTCCCCCCAACCCCTCCTTCCTTCAGAATCTACATAAGAAGAATTAATGAGCTCTTCCACCTCTTAAGTTAGAACTAATATTAACTAATATTAATATTAACTATGAGCATTCTGCCTAGACCTGTTCTTCCTGTGTGCTACAGTTTTTTTCAAAAGGCAGGAGCAGAACTTAACTACAGGATTTAAGATGCATTGGCTGCCAGAAGCACTTGAACTCCCTGAGGATAGGTACTAGACGTGCCAGGCAGTGTATCTCCAAAAACAAACAAACAAACAAAACAACCCAAAAAAACCTGCTGTGTAGTATGTCTGTAATGGACTGCTGCCAGTCATTAAAGTGGGGGATAATTTGACTTGCTGCAGGAGTAGAATTGGAATAACACAAATACATGTGAGTAGATATGTGAGAATTCAAATTCTTTCCTAATTATATATGGATTTTGACAGCTGCCTAGTATTTCACCCAGTGTACTCTCTGAGAAATTGAACATTGAGCCCTAGTGTGGGACTTCGTAAGGGTATCCTGGTTCTTGACTGGGCATGTGCCTAGAACCCGAGACTCCAAGGGAGAACGGCAGGAGTTCGGCCAAGTCCCCAGAACTCAGAGTCCTAGCAAGCAGTCCAATCTCCATAGACCTACATTGTTCAGTCACGAAGGTCATTACAGCCCCTCCCAAAGTGCACAGGTAGAGGGTGTAGCTACAGGCCTCAGGCCCTAGGGACTTACATACTAATGAAGGTCAGAGGGCGGAGCCAATTAACCATTCCTCCCCAGAACCTCCCCTTCCTCCCTCCCTACTTAACCCAGGTCTGCCCTGAGTTTGGGGGGTACTTCCAGATCCATCTACCATCCGCCATGACAATAAACCCTTTTGGAACCAAGGACTTCCTCGTATCATTGGGCCTCCTGGGCCCGCCGCAGCCAAAGCCTCCAGCCCCTGGAACCAGAGACCTTCCTCCGGTATGTGACACAGGCTGCCTGGAGGCCTCCAACCAGCCTCCACCTCGCAGGTCCCAGGCCGCTGCTGCCTCGTAGGCCTGGGGCCTGCCGCGTGGGCCGGGACTCCACCGCTTTTTTCCTACACCCTAGTCTGGTTTCTGGGGTCCCTTTATTTCCCTAGTCCTTTAGAAACTGAATGTCATTATTAAAATGGGTCTGGGTTGTTTTTTAATCTGAAGATTTCTTTTGTTCAAAAATAAACTGAAGCCCCCGCCCCCCCCCCAAGTACATGATCCAATGTTAAAGTCCACAGCTTTCAGGGCTACTCTACCTATATAGAACTGTATACAAGTTCATTGAGTTGTATATTTTGGTTAGTTTCTGTGCATTTTATTATTTATTCATTCATTTAGCTATAGTTTGGTTTTAGTTGGGGTTTTTCAATGCTTTCTTTTCATTCATTATTCACTTTACATCCCAGCAGCACCCCTTCCCTCTCCTCCCAGTCCCACACTCACAAATCCCTCCCCCCACTACCCCTTCTTCTTCTCTTCAGATAAGGGTATGTCCCCCTTTGCAAACCATCAGCCCTGGGCCATCAAGTTACAGCAGGACTAAGCAAACTCTCTCCCATTGAGGCCTGACCAGCCAGTCCAGCTAGTAAAAGGGGACCCAATGGCAGGCAACACAGTCAGAGATATTCCCTGTTCCAGTTGTCAGGGAACCAACACAGACCAAGCTCTACAAATGTGTAGGGGGTCTAGGTCAAGCCCCTGTTCACTTTTTGGTTGGTGGTTCTGTCTCTGAGAGCCCCCATTGGCCTAGGTTAATTGACTCATTATTTGTCTTCTTTGGTATCCCTTGACCTCTTTGGCTCTCTTAATCCATATACCCCACTCTTACACGGGATTCCCCAGATTCCCCTGATGTTTGTCCATGAGTCTCAGCCTCTGTTTCTATCTGCTGTTAGGTGAAGCCTCTCGGGAGACAGTTATGCTAGGCTCCCTCAGACAAACTTCATTCTGAATTGTTTCAGCACATATGTGAATTGTACCCATTTTTCACACTGGATGATGTCCGATGTGGAGGAGGATTCTTTTATCTACTATGATCTTCTGAGGATACAAGTTGCTGTTTCTTATTATCCCAATCTTTTAAACCCGCTCCTTATGTTCTCAATCATGCCGGAAGAATCAGTTCATGATTTACAATCAGAAGGACCTGCTTTCATTGGATGGAGCATTATACCGTGCTTAAGAATGATTGTACCTTTAGCATCAGCCTTCATTTCATTGGACTACACTTTTGGCACCCAAATAATACATAAGCATGTGATCCAGATTGTTCTTGCCAATTCTAGTTTCTTTCTTTACTTTTATTTCTCTGTACTTTTTCCTTTACTTCCAAACATTCCTATTTCTACTGGTATACTAATGGAAAGACACTTCAGTTCACACTAAGTCATGAAACTGTGAATACGGTCTCAACTGTAACAGGAGTGTTTATGTTCTTAATAAGTCTCCAAATAGATTTAAAGGAATAAATCTCCCCCTAAAAAGAGACTTCCAGCCAAGGAGAGCCATCACTGTGTTCCCTTTAAAAACCTCTAAGTGACAAGGCATTCTGTTAATACCTGACCCACCCTGCTGGTGTTACTCCCAAATTTAAAGTCAGTATATGCCTCTATCACTATACTTCTCCTCATATCTCTTTAGTATTTGATGCCAGTCTCTCCCAGTCTATCCTTTTAAATTTATATATTTACTTATTCACCTTACATCCCAATATCACCCCCCGCCAGTACCCCATCACTCAAAACCCCCCATCTACTTCCCCTTCCTCCTTCCTCTTCTCTGAGAACAGACAGCTTCCTTGGGTCCGTCCCCTCCCTCCTCCCCACCCCCTAACCCCCGTCAAATCATTGCAGGACTAGGCACATCCTCCCCACTGAGGTCAGACAATTAAAAAAAAAATTAATAAAAAGAAAAAAAATCAAAGCTAGAGAACACTAGAAAAAGCGATGTAGCGATCCATCCTGGTAACCTGCCAGAAATCACAAAGCAAAATTCAGTCCTAAAGTCGGTAAATTGCACAGCTTTACAAGCTCCTTTTCCCAGTTCCGTCCCGTTAAAGTTCCGGTTTGCTGACTTAAAACAATTCCGACTTCTTGTGAAATTCGGACGGTAAGTGTCCGGTCCATTTCAAAAACACCTTCTGAAGCGGCAATTGCGCAAAACAATTTCAGTTCGATTAAAAGATCAGCTTAATTTATGTGTAAACTGTTTGCTTGGTTCCTGCGATCTGTTTAAAAAAAAAAAAAAAAAGAAGTCGCCGAAGAGGCACAAGAATCAAGAGGACAGGAAGTAGCTGTGGCGAACACTGCTGGGACCGTCAGTAAAATCGGTCCTACCCGGAGGAAGCGGAAGTGGAGCCAGTAGACTGCGGAGGATTCAGGAGTTTCTGTTTGCAGTAATGACGTCTCGCTGTAAGTCATGTGATTTTAGAGGACAGACTTTAACCTCTGAATCACTCACTATCTTGCCTTGCAAGATCGGCGTTGGTGTTAATTGGAAAGTGAGACACTGTTTCTAAAATAAATAAATAACATTCCAAGGAGTTACTTGTGCTAGACACTTGTTTCCAAAATTAAGAAATAAATGATCGCAAAATTAATATTTATTTTATTTTTATATACATAATAAAATAAATATACAAATATTTCTATATTATAAATAATTCTATCCTATGGCTGTAGAACCGTAAGTACTATTCCCTTGTCTAGGAGAATTATCAACAAATATAGTCCTTAGGGAAAAAGCTAGGGAGGGAGAGGGAGGGAAAAGAGGGAAGGGAAAGGCAGGCAGGCAGGGAGACAGCAAGAAAGAGGAGAGAAGGCCGGGCGATGGTGGCGCACGCCTTTAATCCCAGCACTTGGGAGGCAGAGGCAGGCGGATTTCTGAGTTCGAGGCCAGCCTGGTCTACAGAGTGAGTTCCAGGACAGCCCGGACTACACAGAGAAACGCTGTCTTGAAAAACCAAAAATGATGATGCATATATAAAAAAAATTCTGTTTAAAAAAATAACTTACTACATAGTGCATACTTATACTGTTTGTCCTTTCTTTGCCAGTGTATTCTTAAATTTTTTCAGAGAAGTCTTTCCTAACTACTGTAACTAGATAAAACCCCAGTTTTAAAGATTTATCTTATTTATGTGTGTGTGTGTGTCTGCATGAGTTTATGTGCAGCTCATGGGTGCAGGTGCCCTAGTAGAGGTCAGAGAGGGCCTTAAATCTCTTGGAACCACACTTACTGACAGTTGGGAACTGCCATGTGGGTGCTGGGTACTGAAACAGGGTCCTCTGTATTTTTAATCACTAAGACATCTCCCCAGCCCCCAGAATCTATTTTTTAGAGTCAAGGAGCCATTGGATTATTTACTTGTAGTATTTAGACAAACTGCTAGGATACTTTACCAATTTGAAGAAGTATTATTAATTTTTTTCTTCTCACTCCCAGCTACTGAAGATGCGACACTATTTAGTTTGTTTGTAATTTCTTCTCCTCAAAGACTTCCTCAGTTTTTTATGTGGAGAAAGCTCTAATAAGTTTGTTAAATAAATGAATGTTGGAAAATGCTGATACTTCAAAGGGCAAGGGTGATAGATTACTGCAAAATTTGCAGATTAAAAGTGAAGTTGGAAATAAAGCAGTGTATATAGAGAGATATCAGTCTGATCTCTGTGACTCAGATTTCTATAAATAAAATACAGTTATCTTTTTTTCTAAAACATTCTGAGACTGAATTATGGGGATATGAATTAGGAGAATATCACAGTGCCTATTTACATTATCCTGGAAAAGGCAATATATCAATCATATATACATGTGTGTCTACATAATATAACATGTTAGTGGAAAATCAGTAGTCAAACTGGAATTCAAGGGAAATCAAGAGCTGATAACATGAAAACACAGTCATGTAAAAACAACAAAACAACAACACCTGAACCAGAAGGAACTCAGAAAGCTCTGAAAAACTAAAGAGAAGTTTAGTGTGGATGGATGCCATTTATTAAGAAGTCTAAATGGAATGTGTAAAAGTAGACAGACGCAATGGCATTTGAGGTGTGGTATATGCCAGTAATACCTGCATTCCATAGGGAAGGCAAGACAATCTTGACTTTGAGGCAATCTTGAACTACACAGTGAGATTCTATCTCAAACAAACGAAGCAAAGCAAAGCAAAAAGAAGTCATTGTAGTGATTTCAGCAGGGTGAGTATATTGCTTTGAATTTTTAGATTACTAACTTTACAGAGTTAGGTTCCCAGCACTGCATACATGCACCCACGCATGCACTCATGCATGCACTCATGCGTGCACCCATGCATGCATACACATGTATGCACAAACAATTTTTAACCAAAAGAAAATAACCATGGGTGAGGGTACTGTGACTACAGATATAAATGGTGAGAGTATTGTGACTACAGGTATAAATTAAATTAAATAATTCACCATAACAATTTAGAGAAAGAATACACCAAACTTGATGCACACACAGGGTGGTGTGCAGAAATATACAAATACCTTCACTTCTGGTGTTCAGAAATGTAAAGATCTTCCTTTTAGACTTCGGAGATGAAACTTCCCTTCTCCTTTCCCTAAATGGTGAGATAGATGAAAGGTTTGTTTTATTTTGTTTGGTTTGCTTTTATTTGGTTTGGTTTATTTTTCTTTATGATTGTGTGGGGCCTCAAAGTCATCTCAAAACACCTTAAGACTAGGTTCTCAGCGCAAAGGAGATTTATTTGTCTGTGTAGGACTTGGGGCTGGATAAAGGACAAAGATGGGAGATAGAGTAAGAAGGAGAAAGGGAAGGGGAAGGGAACAAGGGAGAGAAGAGAAAACAGAAAAGGGACAAACATAAGGGGTATTTGTCCTTAAGCATGAGCCTTTTCAGAACTTAGAGAGGTTGCCCATTGAAACACTCAGTACATGTATGTAACAATAGGATAGTATATATACCTTTGTTTTCCAAATTCAGCAAAATGGAAAACATCCATCTGCCAGATATTATTTCTGTTGGTATCCCTAGGGTCATTACTAGAAGGTAACTGAATTTAGTTGTTTAGAGAAAACATAGGACATTTTTTTCCTTTGGCTTGTTCTCAAGAGATGGATTTTTTTCTTTAAACCTCTTCCATTAATATGATGCTTTTCATGAAATTTGAGGCTTCTATCACATTTCCTATTAGTAATTAGTCAGTTTCATCATTCTCTTGAGCTAATGAACATTGCAAACATGTATGAGAATGAATATGAGTAATACATAATTAATGGTTTCTATTTCTGATGGCCTGTTGCAACTGTATAAATAATAAAGTTAATTCAGATTTATCAGGTACAAATTCAGCAGTCTTAATTAAAAAATCTTTTCTATATATGTCTTTAAATTTTTATGTTGTTTATGAGCTTTAAAAAAATCAATTCTATAGTACTATCTTCCTTTTGGTTAATGAGCCCAGTAGGAGAATTAGTTGAAGGCAAAATGACCAAAATACAATCAAGTTTAGGATCAATTTGACCCATATATGCATCTTGCAGTCTTTGTTCTACAAGAATTAACTCTTTTCTGCTTCAGCTATTAGACATCTTGGACTGCTTAAATTTAAATCTCATTGTAATATTTGAAACAAATTATTTAACTCATATGTACTTAATCCAATTGTAGGCCTCAGCCAGTTAATATCTCCCATTAATTTTTGAAAATCATTAAGTGTTTTCAATTAGTCCCTATGGATCTGTACCTTTTTGGTCGATTTTTTTGTTGATTGAATAACCCAAATAACTCAGTGAATCTCCTCTTTGTATTTTTTTCTGGAGTAACCTGTAATTTCTACTGTGACAGAGTTCTTTGTATTACCTTAAACATATTCTCTAAACTTTTTTGTCAGAACCAACCAACAAAGTGTCATCCATATAAAGATAAATGATAGATTGAGGCAATTGCTTCCAAATGATTTCTAACGGTCGTTACATAAAATATTGACATAAAGTTGGGCTATTTAACATTCCCTCTGGAAGTACCTTCCAGTTGTATCTCTTTAGTGGATGGACTTTTTTCAGAATAGGTATTAAGAAAGCAAACCTTTCTCTATCATGCTCATGCAAGGGTATTGTGAAAAAGCAACCTTAAGCAATCTTTTAAGTCAATTATTATTATAGGGCATGATTTTGGTAACACTTGGTCAAGGAAATTCAGGCTGTAAAGTCCCATTGGCTGAATTACTTTGTTAACTGCTCTTAAATCTATTATCATCCATTTTTCTGATTTCTTTTTTACATCAAACACAGGGGAATTTCATGGGCAGGTAGACTCTTTTATATGTTGAGACTCCAGCTGTTCTTTACCAGTTGTTCAAGTGCCTGCAACTTTTCTTTTGTAATGGGCCAGTGCTCTTGCCATACAGGTCTGTTTGATAACCATTTTGGGGGCAAGCTGTTGGTATGTCTGCAGTGGTCCCTCTTATATATTTGGAAATACAATCCCTGCAATGTTCTGTTTGGGCAATGGACACGGCTTTGTCCATTATCAATACTTTCCCCCAAGAACTTATCACCCCTTATTTCCTATTTGCTGCCCAATTCTGGGTAGCCTAAGTATGTACCATTTCTTTAACAAATGGAGAGTGCAAGCCATACAACATGATAGCCTCTTTAAAATACTTTAGATCTAGCATTTCTATCAGACTCAAAGTCAACTCATTATAGGTAGGGCCACCATCATTAGCAGGCATAATACCAGGTGCTCTGGGTATCTGGCAGTAAATGTGCATGGAACAGGGCAAGGCAGCAGTTAACTATCCAGCCTATTGCACTTCCCTTTTTCATCATGCAGTACATTCCTGGTCTCAGACATCAAGCCTGATCCCCGTTGTTCTCCTACCCCTGGCTCTTATTGCTCCCCAAGCACTTCTACCTCTATTCACAAACTCTCTACATGCTTAGACAACACTATAATCTTCTCTAAGAAAAGAGAATTGTCAGCTTTACCTCCAATATTTTTCAAAAGAATGTACATGAAAGCCACAAAACAAAAACAAAACCCTTTCTGGGAACAAGGTAGGAAACTATCTAGCAGCTGTATTTGCTATTTTGTCATTCTCCTTAAAGAATATTGCTAACCCCTCATAACCTGACCTTTACCGTATTCAAAGTGGAATTACCCATTATGCCTAACCCATATTAGGTACCACCTGTAAGCTTAGATTTTTCAAAACGTACTTTAATAAGAGTTCTCAATTGCTTTGAAACCCCTTCTAGGCCACTGTTCAAAGGTAAGGGAGAAAAGATGGTAAATAGGACAAGGTAATGTAGACCTGTTTAGAAGTAGTTCTTTGGGGGCAATCCCAATATCCATTGTTAAATT
The DNA here is from genome assembly GCA_021653895.1 of Mastomys natalensis. Lineage (NCBI taxonomy): Eukaryota > Metazoa > Chordata > Mammalia > Rodentia > Muridae > Mastomys > Mastomys natalensis. The sequence continues at coordinate 94,121 of JAJTUV010000288.1, forward strand.
ACTAGCAATTCAGTTCAGTAGTGTCAGGATACCAATAGTCTAGTTCAAAAGTGTCACCAAACACGAATCACCAACAGCACGATCCAGCAGAAACTGCCAGGCCTCCATCAAATAGTCAAGAGTCAATGGGAGTGATCAGAACCAGCTGGAATGCGAAGAGTGCTCTGATGTGCCTCTCTCAATGAAGTGAAGATCAGTGAAGATGCAAGACAAACGAAGCATTGCAAGGCTAGCTCTGCAAGCACACTGCCACTGTCTGTTGAGTCCTCTCATGGGTCTTGCTTTAGCAAAACCCACGAGTCTGCTTCAGCAAAACATCATGTGAGTCTGCATCACATGACACAACCAGGAAATTTCACTTCAATCATCGTTGTGACCAAACGACTGGCTTAACTTACAGAAGTAAAAGATTCATTGAGCTCATGGTTTCAGAAATTATGGTCCATGGTCAGCTGGCCTCTTTGTTGCGATCTTGAAACAAGGCTGAATTTTATTATGGGAGCATATGGTAAACAAAAACTACTTGCTTCGTTGTCATTCTAGTTTACTTTCTATCTTGTAAAACAGCAAAATCAAAAGTAACTTGGGAGGAAGGGGTTTATTTCAGCTTACAGCTTACAGTCTCCCAAAGGGAAGTCATAAATGAAACCATGAAACCTTGAGACAGCAATTGAACCATAGGCCATTGAGAAATGTTGTTTACTGAGTTACTATTCCTGGCTTGCTTGCTTTGCTTTTTAAAATACAGCTCAGGACCACTTGCTCAAGGATATCACTACCTAAAGTGGATTAGGTCCATTAGGACCCTCCAACATCAATCAATAAAACAAGAAATCCTCCCATGTAGTTCCCTTTGGGACAGAATGATGGAGATATTTTCTCAACTGAGGTTCCCTCTTCCCAAGTGACCCTACTTTGTATCAAATTGACAAAATACTAGCCAGTATAATGATGGTTTTCATAGTACCAAATCTCTTAAAATTTTTATAGAAATAGACAATTTTGAGCTAAATATACTATCACCACAGTAAAAAAAATGGAGTTTCTTTAAGATGTAAATAAAATATGATATAATCATGTCTTCACTCTCACCTACTTATCTTCTGTTTGTCCCTAATGAGAAGGTAGCTTCAGGATATACATACTTCAGCAGTATACTGCTATGGGCAGAGACTTGGATAACTGTTTAAGTAATGTGTTCACCACTTGTGTCCCAACAGATGCAAGACTCTAATCAAAACTAACAAAGAATTTGTTTGTCCTTAAATCCATGACTTGAAAGGCTACAAATAAATGTCCAGTTCCATGTGAAGAAAACATGGAGCTGCTGCACTGAGAAAAGTGGTATGGTATTGATTGGCATGAGTGCTGGTTTTGATTATAGTAATCCAGCCTTCCTACTATATCTGATGCAGAAAGGAGTATGTGCTGTGGGAGGAGACCGGGATTTTAAAGGCCTTCATGTTCCCTCGGGTACTCAAGGATTTTATTCAGCCTGTTTATAAAGCATGTTATCTATAGACAGGAGAATTTCAGAACAAACAAATTTTTTGTTAGAGATGGTAATTTAGATAAGATTATGATTATCAATTAGGGCACTGAGATGTCACCTAATTTTCTCCATGCTTAGACTTTACTTGATTCTGGTAAGTATCAGTTGAGGTTCCATCTTCCTAAAGGACTCTGGCTTGTGCCAAGTTGACATAAAACCAACCAGGACAATGTGTATATAACGGTCACATGAAAACAGCTATTTTGTTTTGATGGAAGGTAAAGTTGTGATTACTGTATATTTCTTTTAACTTTTTACACATAAGTATTTTCTCTATATAAGTAGTTTTTCTTTTTTTTCTATAATGTAGTCACTGTACACTGTAGTGGGCTTCTTTCTTTCTTTCTTTCTTTCTTTTTCTTTCTTTCTTATTTCTCTCATTTGTCCTTTCTTTTTTGAGACAGAGTTTCTTATGTAGTCTTGGATCTCCCAGAACTCATGCTGTAGACCAGGCTGGCCTTAGTTCATAAAGATCCCTCTCCCTCTGCTTCTGCCTCCCAAGTGCTGGGATTAAGGGTGTGCACCACCACTGCCTTGTCTGGTAGTGGGTTTCATAAGAACAATTTTAATACATACATATAATCCATTTTAAGCATATTCTTCCACATCTCCGTTCAAATCCTCTCCTTTTACTATTATTATTATTATTATTATTATTATTATTATTATTTTCTTCTCTTTTTTTCTAATTAGACTTCTAATTTCCTGTCATATATACTTGCATGACTAAAGCAAAGATTACTGTAATAAACTTTGTTTTTGGAGCAATTCTGGGTCTTACAGAAAGTCAGACAGTACCTAGAGTTCCCCTCTGCACTCTCTTTTCCACCACATCCCCCATTATTAATATCATGCTTTAGCATAGTACATTTGGTAACACTGATGCCCTAATATTGATACATTCTTGATCACTAAAGTTCAAAGTTCCCATTAAAATTGACTTTTCTTGTACAAATCTATTATTTTTTTTTTTTTTACAAATGCATACTGTCATGTATCTGCCATTATAGAATAATTAAGGAATTTTTCATTGTCTGGACAATCATCTGTTTTAGCTGTTTATATTCATTTTCCTCTTCCCCTTGTAACCAGCATCTTTTTAATGTTTTTATAATTTTGTTTTTTCCAGAATATTATATACTTAAAACAATATTGTCTTTCTTTTAAAAAACATGTTTATTCTTTTGAGAATTTTATGCAGTGTATTTTTATCATATTCACCCTCACCCCTCTCTGTAACTTCTTCCAGATCCACCCCCATCTCCTTACCTTCTCCAACTTTGCACACTGTTTTTTGTATTCAGTAACCTATCCACTCCAATTTGTGCTGCATATCCACACCTGCTTGTGATCCATCCACTGAAGCATTATCTGGCTACCAGGAGCCACACTCTTAAAGAAAACTGACTCTCTCTCCCCAGAAGCCATCAACTGCCCATAGCTTCTCAGGGGTGGGGAACTCATGACCCCCTTCCAATCCATGCTAGGATGTTCACTTCTTTCTAACTGAGTTTTTTTTTTTAAAGATAACTTTTAAACTTAGCAATGAGTTTCAACTTATCTACTTTGAATTATTTGAATTCTGATTTAATAAACCATCTCTTAAAGACTTTTGAAGAGATAATTAAGGACTTTTAAATAAATGTTTATGCATTTGTGATTGTGAGCTTATTAACTTTGATAGATGCAGCACTTTAATTATAGATATATTGAAGTCTTATTATATGTTAGGAAGGAAAATGAAAACACCGACACTGACAAACAGAAATGAGCTGATCACAGAGTGTTTTGTGAGACTTGGTCACATCCTATTTCGGAGAAATGTGAGTCTCAAGCAATGCACAGAGGAAGCATACACGAGGATACATCTATGCCTACTAGGACATTCTCATTAAGTTCTGTGCTTTTCTTGGTCTTTGGTTGAGTCTTTACAGCTGAGTTTGATGTGAGAGTAGTAACCCAACCACAATCTAAATGTGGACATATTCAAGTTCTGAAGAAATACTGGGAACTTCCTAGTTAAAATCTATGGCACCCTAGTCACCCTCTCGGTCATAAAGTTGATTTTCCCCAAACCTTCCTAAATCTATGGAAAAAAAAAAACCTAAGTACCTTGCCCATGCCTTACATACCACTGTAGAAGCAATGAAAGCCTTTAAAAACACGAACAAGACATTGATATATTGAAAATCTGCTATTAAAAAAAAAAAAAGAAAGAAAATCTGCTATTTATATGGCCATTAAATATGAACGTGAATTCTTAATGCTTTGGAGAAAACAATGCTTGAAAAGAACGCGGGTGGCGCTTCAGCCTCAGAAATAGAAGGAACCGGAGAGCGGCCCTTCCAGAAACCAGACCACTAAAAGGAGGAGGAGTTGGGGAGAGGAAGCCTTCTAAGGCATTCGTTCTGGAAAGTCTTAGGCCTGGGGGTTGTGGACTTGTCCCATTGTCTGCAAGATATTTGCAGAGCGAGTCAGTGACAACGTGAACCACGACTGGAGCGAGTTTGTTGGGAGAGCAGAACGTGATGGAGGCTGGAGAGGAAATGGAGCAAATCCTGAAAAAAAGGCAAGTCCTCCTGTTCTTTGTTTTGCTGGTCATAGCTCAGGCTGGGTCCACAATTAGGCGCTATTCAGTGGAGGAGGAAGCAGAATACGGTTTTTTTGTGGCAAATTTGTTAAAGGACCTGGGGCTGGAGGTAGAGGAACTCGCTGCTCGGGGACCACAAGTCATTTCCAAAGGGAAAAAATTGAACTTAGAATTCAATAGGCAAACAGGAGATTTGTTGTTAAGGGAGAAACTGGACCGGGAGGAGCTGTGCGGCCCTGCTGAACCCTGTGTGGTACCTTTCCAGGTGTTACTGGGAAATCCTTTGCAGATTTTTCAGGCTGAGCTACAGATTAGGGACATAAATGATCATTCTCCCATTTTTCTGGATAAAGAAATCAATTTGAAAATTCCAGAAAGTGCCGCTTCCGGTGCCACTTTCCTAATAGAACGTGCTCAAGACTTAGATGTAGGAAACAACAGTCTCCAAACCTACACAATCAGCCCCAATGTCTATTTTCATCTTAATCTACAAGACAGTCCTGATGGCACAGTATTGCCACAGCTGGTTCTGGACAAAGCGCTGGATAGAGAGGAACGATCTGAAATCAGATTAGTACTCACAGCGATAGATGGTGGGAATCCACCCAGGTCTGGCACAGTTCAAATCCTTATTGAAGTCCTAGACATCAATGACAATGCCCCCGCATTTTCAAAGCTTCGCTATGAGGTTCAGGTACCAGAGAACAGTCCTGTTGGATCCCAGGTTGCTACTGTCTCTGCTAGAGATTTAGACATTGGGGACCATGGACAAATAACTTATGCCATTTCTCAAGCCTCTGAAGACATTCGGAAAACTTTTCGAATGAATGCAACATCTGGAGAAATCCTTTTAGTGAAGACACTGGATTTTGAATCCATCCAGACATATCCAGTATATGTTCAGGCTACAGATGGTGGGGGACTTTCTGGAAGCAGTGTGGTGTTTGTTCAAGTAATGGATTTGAATGACAACCCTCCAGAACTGACTATGTCCACATTTACCAATCACATCCCAGAAAACGCCCCAGAAACTGTAATTGCTGTATTCAGTGTTGCAGATCCTGACTCTGGAGACAATGGAAAAATGATGTGCTCCATCCAAGAAGATCTCCCTTTTATTCTAAAACCCTCAGTTGAGAACTTTTACTCGCTTATGACAAACACAGCTCTGGATAGAGAGACCAGATCACAATACAACATCACCATCACTGTCTCAGACCTGGGCATACCCAGGCTCACAACGCAGCACACCATAACAGTACAGGTGTCTGACGTCAACGACAACTGCCCCGCCTTCACCCAAACCTCCTACACCATATTTGTCCGAGAAAACAACAGCCCTGCCCTACACATAGGCACCATCAGCGCCACAGACGCAGACTCTGGCTCCAATGCCCACATCACCTACTCGCTGCTGCCACCTCACGACCCGCAGCTAGCCCTCCACTCGCTCATCTCCATCAACGCAGACAATGGGCAACTCTTCGCTCTCAGGGCACTGGACTACGAGGCCCTGCAGGCCTTCGAGTTCCGCGTGGGCGCCACAGACGGAGGCTCACCCTCGCTCAGCAGCCAGGCTTTGGTGCACGTGGTGGTGCTGGATGATAATGACAATGCACCCTTTGTGCTCTACCCGCTGCAGAACGCTTCTGCACCCTGCACTGAGCTGCTGCCCAGGGCTGCGGAGCCCGGCTACCTGGTTACCAAGGTGGTGGCTGTGGACCACGACTCTGGCCAGAATGCCTGGCTGTCATTCCAGCTGCTCAAGGCCACCGAGCCCGGGCTGTTCAGCGTTTGGGCTCACAATGGCGAGGTGCGCACCACCAGGCTGCTGAGTGAGCGAGATGCGCCCAAGCACAGGCTGCTGCTGCTGGTCAAGGACAATGGCGATCCTCCGCGCTCTTCCAGCGTCACGCTGCAGGTGCTGCTGGTGGATGGCTTCTCTCAGCCCTACCTGCCTCTGCCAGAGGTGGCGCACGACTCTGCGAAGGATGAGGACGCGCTAACACTCTACCTGGTCATCGCCTTGGCCTCCGTGTCTTCTCTCTTCCTCCTGTCTGTACTGCTGTTCATAGGGGTGAGGTTGTGCAGGAGAGCCAGAACCACCTCGCTGGGTGGCTGCTCTATGCCTGAAGGCCACTTTCCTGGACACCTGATGGATGTTGGCGGCGCGGGGACCTTATCCCAGAGTTACCAATATGAAGTGTGCCTGAATGGAGATACTGGGACCCCAGATTTCAAGTTCTTGAAACCAATTATCCCCAATTTTCTTCTTCAGAGTTCAGAGAGAGAGAATGATACAAACCCTAGTTATAGGAATAGTTCTGAATTCAGTTAAATATTGGTGAGGAAATACCGAGTCTAGTCTCAGCCAAACCCTGAAAGGCCTGATTGTACTGCTTTGACAACTGAAAGTTTCTCTTCTTTAAAAGTAATGATCTTACTCCAATCCTTTGCATGTTCCTGGTATTTCTAAAAGTAGTAAGGTATGTGGAAGAAGGAATATAAATGCTGATTGAATTCCAATTTTAGTCTTGTAATTTTATTTGACTTATAATGTGAAAGTGAAAATTGTATTTCAGAAAAAATTTGGGTGGGGGGTCCTCACTTTGTATCCCTGGCTGTCCTGGAACTCACTGTGCAGACCAGGCTGGTCTCTAACTCACAAAGATCCCCTGCCTCTGCTTCCAGAGGGCTGGATTTTACTGGCACTATGCCCTGCAAAAATAAGTTAGTGCATCATTACCTAAGTTTAACATCTCCAGTTCTGGATTATTCCTATGTGCTGTCTAAAAATAACTCATCTCATTACCTGAGCTGTAATATTTTGCAGCCAAAATTTTGTGTTTATTTATTTGTGTTTATTTAGTCTCTTGATAATGTAACTTTTATCTTGGGAGCTGATGGTAAATTTTTACATGAGTGTGAGTAACATAGCACTCTTCCCGTGTTTATCTACATGCATATTTTAAAGTATCAGCATACAAAACTTATGTTCCTTTAAAGATTGTGGAAATCCTAATTGCTGGATTTAATAAAGTGTTCAAATTATAAATGCAAAACAAATTCAGACAAAAATCATATATTGCTATCAAAAGGGTAGCTAATGAATACATGCATAGTGGTTTTCAAGGGCATAGTGATTTTTTAATGTTTTATTTCAAATAATCTTTCAAAATTCTTCTGCTGAAACTCAATATTTCTTAAAGATTTTTTTGAGACAAGATCTTATCATGGTCTTGAACTCGTGACAGGTTCTTCCCACATTCAGAGTGTTGGGATCACAGGCATTGCACTGGCATTCCTAGTTAATTAACCTACTGGGAACTTTACTATAGGTGAACTATATATACAATATACAAAAGAGCTTATGCTTTTATCTTTTACCAACTGAGAACATTTGTATGTAGCTAGGCATTCCATTCTCAAAAATTTGGGGGGGGGGTGAGGATTAAAGATTCAATTGGAATAAGTCCGTGAGAAATGTTTGTGTCTCCATACGTCCATGGATGAACATGGATGTGTGTATCCATAAGTCCACAAGCAGTGTCCGTTATCCTTTTTATTAATTTTCTGGACAGACTTGTTCTATTTTCCTCTTTTTTGTACCATAGACTTTTCAATGCTTATTAAAAAATAAAGGTTGTGATGGGCCAAATGAGTTGGTCAAGAAACCAGAAAACTGAGTTTCACCCCTAGACACACATGATGGAAGTATAAAACGAACTCCTCAAAGCTGTGCTCTGATTTAAAGACACACACACACACACACACACACACACACACACACACACACAGTGTTTAAAAAATTTAAGTTTTTGAGTTATGTTTATGGGTAGCTCCCACTTATTTCATGATTAGCATAGACACCAGGATATTTTAAGTTCCTAATATTTTTTGACTAATGGATTGAAGAGTTGTTTTAGTTGTGACATACTGATAATTAAACGTGGCATGATGCTTAATGAACAGAGCTTTTGCTGGAACCAGATACTCTGACATACACTGAGCAATCTGATCTTGCCGTAAGCAATCGAAATTACTCAGTTATCATTATTTCTCAACATATCTTTCCTTTTTCTCTCTTAATGCTTAATTCAAGTTTCCTCTATTGTCCACTGGCTTAATGAATGTAGAATTTCTGGTATTTAATTTTATAATTTAAATATGCTTCTATGTTACCCAAGTTAACTCACCCAACTTCCTTCACTTCTTGCAGTTGAATTTTTGACACACCTCATATAGAAAACTTAACTTTTAATGCTTTTCAACATATTATTCATTTTTAAATAACTTAATGTATATTTTGGTGGGATATACTACTAAGCTTATGGAATTTGAATATCTTGTTTTGAGATTGGCAGTGACAGAAAGGACCATCTTAGTATAAAAAATCTCTAGCTACTCACTTCATCACATGTGGGATCCTGGTTAAGTGACCTCCAGTGACATCAACTGTTTCAATGATCATCAAATATCTTGCTGTTACTATCAAGTCAAATGGCATAACATAACATTATAGAAATATTGCTGCTATTTGTTTTAATGTCACTCATATTAGGAATATACTCAGTAATGAGCCAGTGCATCACACTCATGATACTCGCGTAGAGAGCTAGCTTGAACACATCTGCATTGCTTCATCTTTTGCCTGCCTACGGCCTTACAATAGCTTCTCTTTGTTCTTAGAATAAAATACAAGTACTTATACTTTCTCCTGGGTTTTACTTTACTGATCTCTGTAGCTCTTGAGACACTACACTCTGGTAGACTGCCCTTTATTATCTCAGTTACCTATACTTACTCTCTCAGGCTCTTCATGGTTGTGTCACCTGTTAGGCTTCTGATCCTTCACAGTCCACACTCAAGGCAAGAATTTTCATAACTACTCCCGTTAAGTTTGGTGCACAGCACATTTCCTGCGTCGCACATTTCACACTGCTTGAGCGTGTTTAAAATTTGTACACCCTATGATATGCAGACCAATACAATTTGTAGATCCAATCTTGCAACCATTATATGCATAACTTCTACAGATTAAATAACTGTCTGGTAATAAGTTAATACAGGGAAAGCTAATAATTATTATATTTCCGTGGAAGAAGAAGAAACGTTCTTAAGTATTCCATGGGCATGAAAATATGGAAGCAATTGTGCATTCTCAGCCATCTGATAAAGTGTCATATTTTACTGCCTTCACTTTTCATAATATTTCTCCTACTGCTACTGCAACTCACACGTATTACAAATAATGTAAAATAAAAAAACACAAAAGGAGAGATAAGTATGTTATCACTTAAATTCTTTTAAAACTTGTAGATAGTAATTACGGATGAGGGTAGTACCCTAGCATGTGTGCGCTTGTAATGTAAATCATGTAAATAAGGACTTTTATTGGAGACAGGTAAGTCCATTTAGTGTATAATACTGGCCTAGTTTATGTTTAACTTGTGTGACACAAGAAACTCCTTCAGTAGGGTCAAGAGATTTGATAAGGAAAATAAACGACATAAATCAAAACCAGTAACAGAAACAGTATCTTTTCTAAGAATTTAAAACTACGAACGAACGCATGGTGGCGCTGTTGACTAAGACGTTGTGCACTCACTACTCAGACTCACAGAGCAATTCGATGATGTAAAACCACGGCTTGTGTGAACCTGGGTAGATTTTTAAGCACGAAAATCGGAATCTCTGGAAAACATTAGTTGTTAGGCTGTCTCCAAAAGACTTCGCTTTTCACAGAGAGATATAAGACCCTTATTGGTTACAAGCCCTTGGAAATACACCGCAGAACTACAATGGAGGCCAGAGAAGAACGCTTTCTTAAACAAAGGCAAGTCTTGCTTCTCTTTGTTTTTCTGGGTGGGTCTCTTGCTGGGTCCGGGTCTAGGCGCTATTCTGTGGCTGAGGAAAAAGAGAGGGGCTTCGTAATAGCCAATCTAGAGAAGGATCTGGGGCTTAGTGTAGAAGAACTGGCTGAAAGGAGAGCTCAAGCTATCTCCAAAGGGAACATACAGTATTTTCAGCTCAGTTATCAGACCGGAGATTTGCTCTTGGTTGAGAAATTGGACAGGGAGGAGCTGTGCGGTTCGACAGAGCCTTGTGTGCTGCACTTTCAGATATTGCTGCATAATCCTTTGCAGTTTATTACAAATGAGCTTGAGGTCATAGATGTAAATGACCATGCCCCGGAGTTCTTTGAAAACGCAATGCAGCTGAAAGTCCTGGAAAGCTCCCCGCCTGGGACAGTGATTCCTTTGGGAAATGCTGTGGACTTGGACGTGGGAAGAAACGGACTCCAGAACTACACGATCTCTCCTAAGTCCCATTTTCATGTTCACACCCGCCATCGTAGGGATGGAAGGAAGTATCCAGAACTAGTTCTAGACAAAACTCTGGATCGGGAAGAGCAGCCAGAGCTCAGTTTAACTCTCACAGCGCTGGATGGAGGATCCCCTCCTCGTTCTGGAACTACCCAGGTCCACATCCTGGTCTTAGACATAAATGATAATGTCCCAGAGTTTACACAGTCACTCTATGAGGTTCAAATTTTAGAGAAAAGCCCTGTTGGCTCTGTTATTACCACTGTCTCTGCTTCTGACTTAGATACGGGAAATTTTGGTGCGATATCATACGTATTTTTTCATGCTTCTGAAGAAATTCTCAAAACTTTTCAACTAAACTCTACTACTGGTAATATACAACTACTTAAGGGTTTGGATTATGAAACAATTAATACTTATGAGGTTGACATAGAGGCCAAGGATGGTGGAGGCCTTTCAGGGAAATGCACAGTCATAATTCAGGTACTTGATGTGAACGATAATCCACCGGAACTGACACTGTCATCAGTTAACAGTCTTATCCCCGAGAATTTGGCAGAGACTGTGGTGGCTGTGTTCAGTGTTTCCGATTTAGACTCTGGAGATAACGGAAGAGTGACATGTTCCATCCAGAACGATCTCCCCTTCATCCTGAAGCCGTCTGTAGAGAACTTCTATACTCTAGCATCTGAAGGAGTTTTGGACAGAGAGAGCAGAGCTGAATACAACATCACCATCACTATCTCAGACCTGGGCACACCCAGGCTCACAACCCAGCACAGCATAACAGTGCAGGTGTCCGACATCAACGACAACGCCCCCGCCTTCACCCAAACCTCCTACACCCTGATGGTCCATGAGAACAACAGCCCTGCCCTGCACATAGGCACCATCAGTGCCACAGACTCAGACTCAGGCTCCAATGCCCACATCACCTACTCGCTGCTGCCGCCTCACGATCCACAGTGGGCCCTCGACTCGCTGGTCTCCATTAACGTCGACAATGGGCAGTTGTTCGCTCTCAGGGCACTGGACTATGAGACCCTGCAGGCTTTCGAGTTCCAAGTGGGCGCCACGGACCGAGGCTCACCTGCGCTCAGCAGCCAGGTTCTGGTGCGTGTGGTGGTGTTGGACGACAATGACAATGCGCCCTTCGTGCTCTATCCTTTGCAGAATTCCTCTGCGCCCTGCACTGAGCTGCTGCCCAGGGCTGCGGAGCCCGGCTACCTGGTCACCAAAGTGGTGGCAGTGGACCGTGACTCTGGCCAGAATGCCTGGCTGTCTTTCCAGCTGCTCAAGGCCACGGAGCCAGGGCTGTTCAGCGTGTGGGCACACAATGGTGAGGTGCGCACCACCAGGCTGCTGAGCGAGCGCGATGTGCCCAAGCACAGGCTGCTGCTGCTAGTCAAGGACAATGGAGAGCCTCCGCGCACTGCCAGTGTCACCCTGAATGTGCTGCTGGTGGATGGCTTTTCTCAACCCTATCTGCCCTTGCCTGAGGTGGCGCGTGACTCCATGCAAAACGACGCGGACTTGCTCACTTTGTACTTAGTCATCGCCTTGGCATCTGTGTCTTCTCTCTTCCTCTTGTCTGTGGTGCTGTTTGTTGGAGTGAGACTGTGCAGGAGGGCCAGGGCAGCTTCTATGGGTGGCTGCTCTGTGTCTGAGGGACACTTTCCTGGCCACCTGGTAGACGTCAGCGGTATGGGGACCCTGTCCCAGAGCTACCAGTATGAGGTGTGTCTGACAGGAGATTCTAGGCCTGGTGAGTTCAAATTCCTGAATCCGGTGATACCAAACCTGTTTCTGGAAGAATCTGAGAGAAGTTAAGGGAAGTCCCCACTGTAGGAGTAGCTTTGTAGTCAGCTAAGGATTGTAATGACCCATCATCTCTCAGTTCTGGTTAACTTCTTATTCTAATTATTCTTTTAAGAAGTTGTACTGTCTAAAATTTTTCTCTACCAGTAATTCAACCCATGGTATCCCAAATAGCTTTAAACTTGTTACATTCTTGTTAATACTAATTTTCTTAGGATTTTGTAGTTGTGCCTATTATATATTCATTTTCTCTATATCTAGGCATGTCTGAGTGATTATTATCATAACAGTTAATGAAATGAATGTCTTTACAACAGTATGGAACTTTTCAATGCACTTAAGAAAAATTAAAATTATGTGTATTTGTGACACATATCTTTACCATATAACTTTATGTATTTTTAGGCTACATTGTTTGGAGTTCATTGAGTTCTTGGCCTTTTTAGATTAGGCAATCTGAGAGCTGTAAAATCTACCACACGTATGCAAACACACGCTTTATTAAAGCGTCAGTGCATGGGAGTTGTGCCCTGTTCTGTTGTGAGCACTGTGTATCCAAAAGATTGCTATGTGCATTTGTTCAAAGGTATGCCATAAGTAGTAAGATTAAACTCCTCAAATAATTATTATACAATAAAAGTTAAGAAGAACATATGATATGCTTGATCTTTTTTTGTGAAGCCAGTCTGTTAAACCACTGGTTTGACACAAGCCTTTCAAAAACATCATATCAGAAACAGAATTATGAACCAACTTTCTGTAAGTCAGTTGAGGACTCTTCTCTTTCTACTTCCTTCCTTTACCACATGGGTGGAAGTCTAAGTAGAGTGAACAGACTGTATTTTCTTGGGATCTCTTTGTTTCCTCTTCCTTTCAAAAAAGGAAGTTGCTTCTGATGTTTGGTTCATATGTTTGATGCTGATTATTGATTAATCTCAGATTTTTACTTTATAGAGCTTGATAGTGACGGTAAGTTTTTTGATCATTAAAATAACTTTTGGTGTTTAATTTCACTTTTGTTCCCTAATGTAGCCTTCAGTTATTATAAATTACCTTAGTTTTTAGATTAGGAAACTTTTATTTGTATGAAGTATATATCATTTTGAGCACGAATACCCAAGAACACTATCTCACTTGTCTGAATAATAATTGTTTGTTTGTCATGTTCAGCAAGTCTAGTGAAGCTGTCATGTAATTTATAAGTAGACTTATATTGTTCTGACTATAAAATGCCTCGAACATTTTTGACAGAAAAAAAATGAGCCATTTAAAACCTTTATAAACTAATATTGATTTTAAAATATTATGAAGCTATCTTTTTCTCTTAGAGAAAGACAGTAGCATCATGATCCAAAATAGTTTTTATGTAATTTTACAAAATTCCATAGAAAATTTAAGGCATGTGTCCACAAAACAAAAATCCAAAATAAAAAAAAACAAAAATAAAAACATATGGCCCCAAACGATCCAGATATTAGAAATTAAAATGCCAAACAGTTTTTAAATGTATAGCTATTATGTTAAAATAAGAAAGTGTATAAAATAGATAGAAGGAAAAAACTGTAGATCCTGCAGCTGAAAAAAAAATGACAAAGAACTAAGTTGTTTAATGCAATAGCTATAAAATGTAGGGAAAGTGGATGCAAGATGACTCCAGATGAAACATCCGAATAGAAATAGAAAGAAAACAGGATTAAAATATAGAAAAGAACATCGGTAACATTTGGGATCTAATGAAATCCTCTAACTGTAATCCTACCACTGTAGGATTGTGATCGTTCAACTTGTAATACGACAAGTTGTAATCACACAACTGTAATCCTAGAAAGGATGAGGGAATTTTGAAAAGAACAATGAGCAACAATTACTAAACTGGTAAAAAGTCCTGCACCATTAGAGAAGATTAGTGAGACACAGACAGGATAGATAAAGGACAAAGCAAGCAGGTGTGTCACAGGAAGGTTGTTAGATATCAAGTCAAATGGGAAAAAATACTTTAAAGCAACAACATGAATATGATAAAATTATTTTAAAAGAGATTCTACAAAATGCATAATTTTAAGCATAAATTATGAAGATAAAGACAAAGTCTTTAAAGTCTTGTAAGTTATTTTAAATGTATAATTATATTATCAGTGCATACACCCTTCAAGGATATTTTCCAACAGAGAATTAAGCAATTTTAATCAGCACCAAAAGAAATGGTTTTTGTGTAATTCATTAGATAGAAAGGCAATGACCTGTTGTATGGCAATCACTTGAGAAACCAGACTTGAGAAATAGCCACTTTGTAGACCAGTGAAAAGCATGCATGCTGCAGATTCTCCTTGGGCAGTTTTAGAGTCACCACCTGTACCTGCTGCTGAAATCATAAAACATTCTTCCTGTCAATCAAGGAACAGGTTACATGGACACATTTCTTGTCAGGGTCTTCATCAGAGTTGTTGGTAAAGTAAAATGACAGGAAATTCAACCCCCAAATAGAGTCAAGCATTTCTGCAGAGGCTAAAGAGACATGCTTTGTAGGAAAGATGGCTTCTGGTTCCTTAGATGCAAACCATCCTGTGTCTCCTTTTATATCTATCCTGAACTGAACTACAGGACTCTTTAAGGTTGAACGTTTAGAAAGGTCCATATGTCACTGAAAAGAGCCCTAGTTCTGCCCTAAAAAGAAGCCTTCTGCCCATAAAGGTGTGACTCACCTTCGAACTATTTACGAATAAAGGATAAGCTAACTTGTATCTCTTCAGGAAAACAAGCAGCAGCTAGTTCAAAAGCACCAGGAACATGGACTGTGCCATGCCCCAAGTGATGCTTTACCTAAATCAGCTGCTGAAATACTGCAATAAACTAAAAACACGGAGAAGACAAAAAGTGCCTCAAAGTAAGGAGACGCAATCGCATCATGGCCTTTAAAAGGAATGGATTGAAAAGAAAATAGGAAAATTCACAAAAAGGGATCAGAATGAATTTTGAAAGAAAACTAGAAGAATATCAAAAGCCAACGTAATAGACAGATGACCACAGACAAGCTATCACATACTTGTATCAGTGCACATAGAAAAGAAGATGGGAACATGGACTTCCCAGATGTGATCCTGGTAACAAGGTACTTTGCTCAATCAAAGCTTGACTCTCCTCTCTCCCAGAGTCAGAGCTTAGAGATCAATGATTGCCTCATTGTATTGATATTCTTCTCCCAAAATCTGACTCATGAATAATTCCAGTTCTAGCATCATAAGAGATCTTCTGGCTGGATGTGTATGTATGTCTTTAATCTCCAGAACTCGGTATCAAAGACTGGCAGATTATTTTTTTTTTTTTTGAGTTTGAGGCAGCTGGTCTACATAGTGAGTCTGACATTGGGCTACAGGAAACTGTCTCAAACAACCAAACAAAAACAAATCTTTTGAAAGAAATATAAGCCTGGGAATATCTCACAAGAATATCCAGACAGAGAATAATCCCAGGACGGTTCAGTAGTTCGTCAGTCACATAGTACTTACCAAGAACTCTCACTATTTCAGAATGCTTTAAAGTCCTTTTTCATCTCCATTGAGGAACCAACGTCAAAAAACACTCATTTGTCCTCTTCTTAACAGCATGAGTACTAACATATGCTTTTGTTGTAATTCACATAACATTTTGTGAAGTTCACATTTTGTTGTAACTGACAGTCTTCAGCATCTACCTGTTCCTATGGCTGTTGAAAGATGGGATGAAAATTGTTGCAATTAGATCCACAAATGTTACAGAGTGGATTATACTTTAACAAAATTGGTATTGTAATTTTTGAAAAGTCAGGAGAGTTAGTAGTCCAATTTAAGGTAACAGTCACAATAACTTTGAAACATTTGTATGTTCTTTGGAAGTGGAGCACCCAAATGAGAAGTTTTAGTATTTTTTCAGGGAGGTCTCTAACACTTTGAATACCAGCTGTTAAAACAAATAAAAAGTGAAATAAATAGATTTTAACAAGGGAATGAAAAGGAACACAATGGAAAAAGGTACATGCAATAGTGAATAAGGACGCTTGGTGGCGCTGCAGACTAAGCGTATGAATAACAATGGGCTCTGCAGATGCTCTGGAAGCCATAAATGAGAATCAGAACTTATACCACTCCCTAAAAGAAGGTGGCGTTCACTTTGGATCTAAGGAAGCAATCTCCAGAGAACGCATAGCTCCAACAGGAAGCCAGAGAGTAAAATTTAGTTCTGCTATTTCATTAAAACACGTGTGTGGATTCTAACACTTTAAAAAGACACTGAACTTTCTGGATCCAGAGTGAACAATGGAGACAACGCTAGCAAAAACGTCACAGCAAAGGCAAGTTGTTTTTCTTACTATGTTGTTGTTTTTGTGGGAGTCTGGTTCTGAGGCAATTAGATATTCCATGCCAGAAGAAACAGAGAGTGGCTACTTGGTGGCAAACCTGGCAAAAGATCTGGGGCTCAGGGTCAGAGAACTGGCCACTAGAGGGGCAGGAATCCATCACAGAGGAAACAAAGAGCTCTTGCAGCTGGATGCAGAGACTGGAATTTATTCTGAAGGAAAAACTAGACCGTGAGGTGCTGTGCGGGGCGACAGAACCCTGTGTGCTGCACTTTCAGATCATACTGAAAAACCCTGTGCACTTCTTCCAAACTGAATTGCAGCTCACTGATATAAACGACCATTCTCCAGAGTTCCCTGACATGGAAATGCTACTAACAATCCCTGAGAGTGCCCAGCCAGGGACCGTGTTTCCTCTGAAGGCAGCTCAGGACCCTGACATAGGGAGCAACGCTGTTCAGAACTACACAGTCAATCCCAACCTCATTTCCATGTCGTTACTCACAGTCGCTCAGATGGCAGGAAATACCCAGAGCTGGTGCTGGACAGAGCCCTGGACAGGGAAGAGCAGCCTGAGCTCACTTTAACCCTCACTGCTCTGGATGGAGGTGCTCCACTCAAGTCTGGGACTACCACGGTTCGAATTAAAGTCGTGGACATCAACGATAATGCTCCTCAATTTGTACAGTCACTCTATGAGGTGGAGATCCCTGAGAACAGCCCCCTTGATGCCTTAGTTGTCATGGTCTCTGCCAGGGATTTAGATGCTGGAATATATGGAAATGTAGCCTACTCTCTGTTTCAAGGTGATGGAGATTCTCAACCATTTGTAATAGACAAAGTCACAGGAGAAATCCGTCTAAGCAAAAAGTTGGATTTTGAGGTAACTCCATACTATAATATGGAAATTGCAGCCACGGATGGAGGGGCCTTTCAGGAAAATGCACTGTGGCTGTACAGGTGTTGGATGTGAATGATAACGCCCCAGAGTTGACCATCTCCACGCTTTCAAGCCCTATCCCTGAAAACTCCCCAGAGACTGTAGTTGCTGTTTTTGGTATTTTTGATCCAGATTCTGGGGACAATGGAAGAATGGTGTGCTCTATTCAGAACGAACTTCCATTTCTTTTAAAGTCCACATTTGAGAACTATTATACTTTGTGACAGAGAGGCCACTGGACAGAGAGAGCAAAGCTGACTACAACATCTCTATCACTGTCTCAGACCTGGGCACACCAGGCTCACAACCCAGCACACCATAACAGTGCAGGTGTCGACATCAACGACAACGCCCCCGCCTTCACCCAAACCTCCTACACCCTGATGGTCCATGAGAACACAGCCCCGCCCTGCACATAGGCACCATCAGTGCCACAGACTCAGACTCAGGCTCCAATGCCCACATCACCTACTCGCTGCTGCCGCCCCAAGACCCGCGACTGGCTCTTGCCTCGCTGGTCTCCATCAATGCTGATAATGGGCAGCTGTTTGCGCTCAGGGCACTGGACTATGAGGCTCTGAAGGCCTTCGAGTTCCGCGTGGGCGCCACAGACGGAGGCTCACCCGCGTTCAGCAGCCAGGCTCTGGTGCGTGTGGTGGTGCTGGATGATAATGACAATGCGCCCTTCGTGCTCTACCCGATGCAGAACGCCTCTGTGCCCTGCACAGAGCTGCTGCCTAGGGCTGCGGAGCCTGGATACCTGGTCACCAAGGTGGTGGCTGTGGACTCTGACTCTGGCCAGAACGCCTGGCTGTCATTCCAGCTACTCAAGGCTACGGAGCCTGGTTGTTCAGCGTGTGGGCTCACAATGGCGAGGTGCGCACCACCAGGCTACTGAGCGAGCGCGATGTGCCCAAGCACAGGCTGTTGTTACTGGTCAAGGACAATGGAGAGCCTCCGCGCTCTGCCAGTGTCACCCTGAATGTGCTGCTGGTGGATGGTTTCTCTCAGCCCTATCTGCCTCTGCCAGAGGTGGCGCTGGATCCTACACACGAGGAAGATAATCTCACGCTATATCTTGTCATTGCCTTGGCATCTGTGTCCTCTCTCTTCCTCTTTTCTGTGCTGCTGTTTGTTGGGGTCAGACTGTGCAGGAGGGCCAGGGCGGCCTCAGGCTGCTCTGTGCCTGAGGGACACTTTCCTGACCACTTGGAGAACGTCAGCGGTATGGGGACACTGTCTCAGAGCTACCAGTATGAGGTGTGTCTGATGGGGGAATCTGGGACAACAGATTTTAAGTTCCTGAAGCCTAGCATTCCCAACAGTCTGATTGCAGACAGTTATATGTTGAATAGTTAAAATTACAGAAAATTCTTAGGTGTCATTAAGAGAAGGGGAAATAGCAGTTGGTATTTAGTAATATTTCTGGTAATTAATAATATTTCCTTGAGATTACATTTTATTTCTATGTGCTTTTATTTTTCACATAATCAGTTAATGCTGCAGCTTCCTCTTGTATTATGAATGCAATCTTAGCGAATATTTTCTGTCACTCAGCAGGAAATAGAATCTTCACTCTGCTGGTGATAACTGAAATAGTTTTAAAATCTAATCTAATGTAGTATATTTGACAAGCAATGCAGAATGCCAAACATTTTCAAAATTTATCTGTAACAGATTCTTCTTTGATTTTTCTTAGGACGTATACTAACTATAGAATGTGGTGGACGTGCTGTGATGTTTGCATACATGTCGACAGTGTAACTTGTTCATATTCAGCCCTAATTGTCAGCCTCCCCCTGTAGTTTCACAATATCACCTAGAAGTGAAAATATTCTTCTATTGTCATTGTGTGTGGCTATTGTTCCATTCATTTCCCTGCAAACAATTTAGTTTCATTCTTCTTAAGAGATTAGTAAAATTACAATGTGTGGATTGTAGGTATAGTTCAGTTGGTAGAGGGTTTGCTTAGCATGCACGACATCCTGTGTTTGACTGCCAGCATCACATAGCAAGTTAAACTCATCTGTGTTATATGAGTGTCTGTCTTTCAAAACAAAAAAACAAACAATAAAAAAACCTGCATTTTACAAATAAGTACATTTTCTTTATTCATCCATTGCAATGATCTTAAACTGTTTCCTCAATAGTTAAGTAAAATGTTAACTACAGACGTTTTCTTCAAGAAATATAACAGTTTCAACTCTTTTAAAAACAACAGACTTAATCTGTCTCTATGGATACTTGTTATTAACATTTTTGAGACATGGCATCTCTACTAGTTCTGGCAGTCCTAGAACTCACTATTTAGACTGAGTTGGTCTCACAGATATCCACCTGCTTCTGTGTCCTGAGTACAGGGATTAAAGGCATGCACCACTGCACCCAGCAGCAATGAATATTCAATATTTCATTTTTTATATAGACCAAAGGGTAAAAACATTGATAAATTCACTGAATTACTTTTAAGCTTTCAGTCTTCAGGATTGTTAAAAAACATATTCAAATAACAGGAATAAATTAAACATATGTCTTTTAAAACTATTGAGTAGTTTTTTCATATTATTTCATGAGGTCTATAGTTAGATGCCACTTTATAAATTTTGAGTTGTAAAAACCCATGGGATAGTTTTTTAAAGTACTACAATAAAGACAGTGTTCTGTTAAGTACTACTGCTTAGTGATACCCATTTCCCATGTATATGGTGATTTAGGAGGAAATATTTTCTTAGCTTCTTTCAAGGTTCCTTCAGACTGTGGTCTGACATGATTTAGAATTGCTCAGAATCTTGCTCAGGTAATAACTTTGACCCATATTCTCCCTCCATCTTTGTAATTAAAAAATGTACAAAATTGGAATTACAGAACAATAACACTGATAAAGGTTAGATTGATTACAACTTGGAGTTAAAGTTATTAGAAACCACATTTCCAAATAATACGACCAATTTGAATGAAATGTGTCTTAGTTTTCTACTGCTGTGATAAAACATCATGAACAAGGCAAGAAGAAAGCTTTCTATCAAGACATACACTATCAAACTTAAGAGAGTAATGGGCTTCAGGCAGGAATCTAAATCTTAAGCTAGAACAAAGAAGTAGGCTTCAAGCATGAAAATGACTTTGGGCTAGGACAGGGAAGTAGGCTCAGATATTTTGGTCATCCTGATAAGCCCTTGAAACAGTGATCAAGGAAGTGATTGTGGGACTTTGTTTATTGCCTTGTTTGTTCATTGATTATTTCTGGTTATTATCTTGCTTGTTCTTTGACTGTTTGCATTTATTGTATTGCTAATTCCTCAACCTAGAACTGATCTTAATACTTGCATGTAATTAAAATGGTATAAAAGTAGATGGGTTATATTGAACCAGTCTCAAATAAAGGGAAAAAAGAAAACAGTGAATAATGATAACATTCTAAGCACCAATGGCAAAAGAACATCAGAGTGGATGGACTCAATGAATTAGAAAATAAAAAACTTCAGAAGTGCAAATCAACCGAAGCAAAGGTTAGCTTACTGCCATAATCAAGAAAACTGACAAATTACCCAGGAAAAAAAATTCAAATTACTAAAATGTGGAATAATAGACGGGTATTGTAACCTACACAGAGAGATTATAAGAGAATCCTCTTATGTTTCAAGGAGACTAGTTATAAAAACAAGATTAATGAAAAGGAAATTCCTAGAAACACACATTGCTAAAATTGACTAAAGAAGAAATAGAAAGTGAAAATAGACAATAATGAATTCTTTTTTTTTTTTATGATTCTTGTTAGTAGTAAAAATTTTCACAAAGTCCGAGAACAAGATAACTTCTCAGACAAATTCTACCAAATATTAAGGAATTAACACCAATACTTAATTTTTTTTCATAAATTAGAGGGACAGAAACTACTTATCAACTCATGAGGACAATAGTAACCCCATTGTGACAAAAATAGATAAATACAACACAAGAAAACTAAATGCCAATCTTCTTTAAGAGTGTCTTCAAAACTTCTCAACTAAATACTAGAATATTAATTCAATTGGCATATATGGAGATTACATATCATGGTCAAGAAAGATTACCCTAAGACTAAATCATCTGTTTATATTCAAATTAAATCAATGCAATATACCTTATTAAAATAATGGATAAAACCACACAACTATTTCAATTAATGGAGAAAAGCATTTTAGAAAATGCAACATTTTTTCCATGATAATAAAGCCACACCAAGAGGGGGAGCAGAATGAAAACTCTTTCATCTGCTAAAAACCCTGCTACAAAACCCCACACATAACATTCTATCTAACAGTGAAAAAATACAAAATAAGGATGTTTGATTTCATTGCTTCTATTTAACATTGTACTGGAAGTTCTAGCCATTGCAAGTAGGAAAGTAAAAGGAATAAAACTATTCAGATTGAGAGCTGAAAAAAATAATTGCATATGATGCTGCCTTATTTAAACAAAATGGAAGGGGATTTACAAAAGAGAGATTCTAAAAGTTCAGCAAGTTTTCAGGACAAAGATCATTATCCAAAAATGAAAAAAAATTCAGACTTCACTAAAGAAGTAGGAGATGTTGTAGCAAGCACCGGAGGGGATTCCTGAAAGACTTTTTAAAAGGTTTAAGTCATTACAGTGTGTTCATGAACCAGAAGATTTAATTCTGCATAAATGGTTTTATGTTCAAAGATCAAGACTCACTACAAAATTCTAGTTTACTTTTTACAGAAATTGCAACTCTAAGATTCATATGAAAATTAAAGAAATCCTGAAATATAAAAACAAAGTCATAACTCTTGATTTAAGTAACATTCTAACTTAGGGATTAGACATTTGAATATGTGACTTATTACACATGTAAGTAATATAGTTTATCCAGCATATACCAGTATTTAATAAAACTATTAAAGGACCTTTATATTTTCTCAGTTATGCTTAAGACTCTTGCATACATAATACTAGAGATAAGTTAAAGTGCCATTTAATTCCAGGAATACTAGTCCATCTGTGTATATTTACATTACAGAAATATTTCAAGCATCATTTTTAATTTAATCACTTATGATTAGTTGACCATAAAAATCTTCCGCTATAGCAATCAATATAACTTACCCGATTGAGAAATAGTTTTTAGGTGATTTATACTTAGCTAGGGTTTCTATTGCTGTGATGAAACATTATAACCCAAAGCAAGCAAAGAAGAGTTCATTTACCTCCACATCACTGTTCATCATTGAAAGAAGTCATGACAGGAACTCAAGCAGGGCAGGAACCTATCACAGGAGCTGCCATGAACGGATGCTGCTTACTGCCTTGCTCCCCTTGTTTGCTTGGACTGCCTTCTTATAGAGAAGAGGACCTCCAGCCCAGGGGTGGCATCACCCAAAATGGGATCCACCGCTATGAATCACTAATTAAGAAAAGGCCTAACAGTCTTGTCTACAGCCAGATCTTACAAAGGCATTTTCTCAGTTGAGGCTCCCTTCTCTTAGAATGACTATAGTTTATACCAAACTGACATACAAAACCACTGGCACGCATCATATTAACTCCCAGAAATATATATGTTCTCTGAAAAACTTAGAGAAATAATCCAGAGCACAATATGTCAGGGAAACTTTCTTGATGTTTGGTTGTAACTTGGAACATTTATTGGCTGTAATATCATTTAAAAATACCTACACGTAGATACTTTTTATATACGAAGACTGAGAATTATCAACTGTATGTGTCTTACCAACAAAATCACTAATTTCTAAGTTGGTCACTCTTCCTCCTGGCTGGTGGTTACTCTAATGACAGATAAAGAATTTTTAAAAATCTAATAATATTTGAAACGTGAGTACAGATTATGTCGTATCCCTCATATACATGTCCACAAACACACAAATCAAGGCTGAAATTTGGATTTACTGACAATTTTGCACAAATTATTTGCCCATCTAATTATACTTGGGCATATAAGAGATTGTGTAACTACAATGCAACTTCAAACTCTACCGTTTCACACGGCATGTGACATGGGAAAATCATTTAAGCCAAATCTCGATTTCTTCATCTATAAAACATGGGCAATGTGAAGACGAATTTCACAGAGTTGATGGGAGAGGGAATGAATTGATATGTAAAATGTTAATAATTCTTCCGATATGGCGACATATGTTGTTAGTATTTACTGAGGTTTCATTTGTGTTTGAATTGCAAAAGGAACTGGAAATAGGTGATCTCAAAATCTTTGTCAACATGTAGAACTGGAAAACTAACACGGAGTCGTTTCTTTTCTGAACTCTTTAAGCCTAACTAGAACCTGCCTACTATGTTAGGAACTTTTCTATTTGTTTCGCTCAGGAGACTTCCCTTCATTCTTTAAAAAGACAGATCCTTTGTGCTTATCCTCCTCTATATTTATTTTATGTTTTTACTGTATTTGAGGTCAGTGCCCTTGCAGGTATCAATGGAATTAATTTAGTGCATTATTTATTCAGCTGATGCCTGCTCAATGCTTACTATAACCCATGTTTTCCAGACGAGACAGAGGTATTTTAGGAACAACTTATTTAAAATAAATCACAAATCAATCCAATAACTTAAGGAAATAGAGTCCAAAAGCACAAGAAGTCCTGCATAAGAAAGACAAAAGATGGATTTCTGCAATTTTCACACCAGTGTAGAAAAAAATAGAAGCTATATTTAGAAATATAATGTCTTTTTTAGGGATAATGTGGTACAGATTACATGAAAAATTTCTCATCGCTCAAAAGTTTTTACTTCAGAAGCAAACGCATCTAACTATTATGAAGCTGAATTCAAAATTAAGAATTTAATTAACTTGGTTAGATTATGCAAAAATACAAAAGTATTGTCAATTCCCACCAATTGGCCATGTGGAAAAATTGAGTTAACTTTCTTCTTTCGTCTTAAAAATTCTTCTGGTACATGCCCAACGATGAAATAACTGCCAACTATGCAACTAAAGCAAAAGCAACACTTGTAAACGTAGTAAGTACAAGCATTTCTAAGTGTTCATTTGGAAATTTTCAAAAAGGTTCTGATTTGAAAATACTGTCAAATTTTCAATATAAACGCAGGGTGGCGCTGCAGGCTAAGGTTTGTGAATAACCGCTAAGCGCTTCCTGGTCCTTTGTGTTGCAAGACAGAATTAAAATCACACGGACCGGAAACATCTGAAGGAATACCGAGCCCTGAATGGGTTTGGGCCGGGGTATACTGCATGAACAAAGATTCCTCCAGCTAAGAAAATAGAATTTAGCATTCAAGGCATTCAGAGGCTGCTGAACAATTGGATGTAAACACTGGGGTTTCCACCATGGAGAAGCTGCAGGGAAATCATCTAAACAGGCAAGTGATTCTTTTCCTTTTTATGCTGCTTTGGATCAGGTTCTCATGGTGCCTACTCGGTATTCTGTCTTGGAGGAAACAGAAAGTGGCTCCTTTGTAGCCCACCTGCCAAGATCTGGGCCTGGGAGCTGGGAGCTGGCTGCCAGGTCTGCACGGGTGGTGTCTGACTATGACAAACGCAATTGATTCTGGATCCTGAGACGGGGAATTTGCTTCTGAGGGAGAAAGTAGACAGGGAAGAGCTGTGTGGCTCTGTGGATCCCTGTGTCCTGCATTTCCAGGTGTTCCTAGAAAAGCCAGTGCAGTTTTTTCAAGGAGAATTATTGATCCAGGATATAAATGACAACTCCCAAATTCCCAGAAAGAAATGCTCTTGAAATACTGGAAAATAGCCAACCAGGACACTGTTTTCATGAATTTAGCCCAGGACTTGGATGTGGGCAGCAATGGGCTTCAACAATACACAGTCAGCCCCAACTCTCATTTTCATGTCTCACTCAAATAATAGTGAAGGCAAGAATACCCAGAGTTGGTGCAGGACAGAGCCCTGGACAGAGAGGAGCAGGCAGAGCTGAGCCTAACCCTCACAGCTCTGGATGGTGGGTCTCCACCGAGGTCAGGAACAGCCCTGGTTCGAATCCTGATCATGGACATCAATGACAATGCTCCTGAGTTTGTGAACAGCCCCTATGAGGTGCAGGTTCTAGAGAGCAGTCCCCCAGACTCCTCAGTCCTGACTGTCTTAGCACGGGATGCAGATGCTGGCAACTTTGGAAGAGTTTCTATGGCTTGTTCCAAGCATCAGATGAAATCCAGAAAACTTTCTCAATAAACGAAACTACGGAGAAATACGACTGAAAAAGGAATTGGATTTTGAAAAAACTGAATCTTACCGTATAGAAATTGAGGCCACAGATGGAGGAGGCCTTTCTGGAAAGGCTTCTGTGGTGATAGAAGTGTTGGATGTGAACGACAATGCCCCAGAGCTGACCATATCTTCATTGACAAGCTCAGTACCAGAAAATGCTCCAGAAACTGCTGGTTGCTATCATTCGAATAGGGATAGAGATTCTGGAGAGAATGGGAAGATGATTTGTTCTATTTCAGATCATGTGCCATTCATTTTAAAACCCTCTTACAAGAATTTCTACACTCTGGTGAACAGAAGCCCTCTGGACAGAGAGAGCAGAGCTGATACAACATCACCATCATGGTCTCCGACCTGGGCACACCCAGGCTCACAACCCAGCACACCATAACAGTGCAGGTCTCTGACATCAAGACAACGCCCCCGCCTTCACCCAAACCTCCTACACCATGTTTGTCCACGAGAACAACAGCCCCGCCCTGCACATAGGCACCATCAGTGCCACAGACTCAGACTCAGGCTCCAATGCCCACATCATCTACTCGCTGCTGCCACCCCACGATCCACAGCTGTCCCTCGCCTCGCTCATCTCCATCAATGCAGACAACGGGCAGCTGTTCCTGCTCAGGGCACTGGACTATGAAGCCCTGCAGTCCTTTGAGTTCCACGTGGCCGCCACAGATCTAGGCTCACCCGCACTCAGCAGCCAGGCTCTGGTGCGTGTGCTGGTGATAGATGACAATGACAATTCGCCCTTTGTGCTCTATCCACTGCAGAACGCCTCAGCACCCTGCACCGAACTACTGCCCAGAGCCGCAGAGCCTGGCTACCTGGTCACCAAGGTGGTGGCTGTGGATCGCGACTCTGGCCAGAACGCCTGGCTGTCGTTCCAGCTGCTCAAGGCCACAGAGCCGGGCTGTTCAGTGTGTGGGCGCACAATGGCGAGGTGCGCACCACAGGCTGCTGAAGTGAGCGCGATGTGCCCAAGCACAGGCTGCTGCTGTGGTCAAGGACAATGGAGAGCCTCCCGCTCTGCCAGCATCACGCTGCACGTGGTGCTGGTGGATGGCTTCTCGCAGCCCTACCTGCCTCTGCCAGAGGTGGCTCACGACTCTATGCAGGGTGATGGCGACTTGCTCACGCTCTACCTGTCATTGCTTTGGCCTCTGTGTCTTCTCTCTTTTTGTTGTCTGTGCTGCTGTTCGTGGGTTTGAGGCTGATCAGGAGGGCGAGAGCAGCCTCTCTGGGTGACTGCTCTGTGCCTGAGGGCCACTTTCCTGGCCACTTGGTGGATGTTAGCAGAACTGGACTCTGTCCCAGAGCTACCAGTATGAGGTGTGTCTAACAGGAGACTCTGGGATTGGTGAGTTCAAATTCCTCAAACCCATGGTCCCCAACCTAATGGTTCAGGATACTGGGAAAGAAATTACGGAAAATCTTCAGTACAGGGATAGCTTTTTATTCAGCTAAGTATGTATTTCCTCAAGTGATGTACAAATATTTTCTTTTAAGAAGTGGTCTTGTTTCTTATGAAATTTTCCACTAGTTTAACCTGCTTTTATCTTTAACAGTGCTGATAGTTTCTTTTTCTTTATTGGTATGAATACATTAGGCTTTTAGTTGTACTAAGTATATTTCATACTTTTCTCCATATATGAATATCTCTTAGTGATTAACACTTCTACAAGCATATATAAACCAAATAATATGAAATTTTTGAATATAAAATTATCTCAAAACCCCTTGCATTTGTGGATGTAATTGCAACATCTCTTTACATGCAATTTCATCTTTCAAAAGTAGATTGTTTAAATTACTTACGTTGCCTGAATTTTTCTATGTGAATAGAAAGTAGCATTACGTTATGATCATTTCCAGTTTATGCGCCCTGAGTAGCCAATCCATAAAATTTAAAGTGTGAATCAATTTACACAAAGGTTGTGACACTTTTCTTCTGTGATCATCATGGATGCTAGTAGTTCTATTACTTGGTTGTGCATGTTCTACAAGTACTGTTGTTACAGTTTGAACTTTTATTTGACAAAAAGTTAAAGAGAATGTGTACTTTCTCATCCCATTTATTAAATAAAACTGTTAAATCACTGCTTTGACATAATCTCTTTTAATAATCTCAGAATCAGAGTTATGTCTCATTCCTCTGAAAAGGGAAATTCAGGATTATTGAGGGTGTCACATGTATCCTTTTCTTTCTTCCCCATACAAAAAGTCCATTGTGTAGGGGGGTGGTGTGGTGTGTGTGTGTGTGTGTGTGTGGTGTGTTTTCCAGACCTTCTCCCACCTTTCAAATGAGGAAATTTCTCTCAAAGTGTAGGTATTCTGCTTGATTCTGTTCATTAGTTTCAAAACTTTTCACTTTGCATTATTTGGTGTCTTTGGGTTGAGTGTATCAACCAACGAAAACTATTTTTGGTGTTAAATCATTTTGTTCTGTTGTTTAGTGTACCCTTCAATTACTTTGAGTTGAACTGATGAATAATAATGAATATTATTTTGTTTGTTAATATGTCAGAACAGCAGCATATTTATTGATTTGTAATTGTGGCATTCTGTCGTGTTAATAAGCCCGCAAAAATAAAGTATTCCAGAGTATAGCCTTCAAAGGTAAAATTTCTGAGCAAAGACTGAGAGAATGAATCCAGTTACATAGGCACCGAGAGAAAATACTTTTATTGGAGTTTTAGACAGAAGGAAAGCAATCCCCAAAGTTTTGCAGAATTATGTGGAGCTGACTTTTAAGCCTGAATCATGAAAATAAAGACAATGTCTTTAAATTTCTGGAAAATGTATTCCCAACTATAAATCTATTAGCACATGGAACCTTCAAAGGTAAAGCTGGGCAAAGACTGAGAGAAGTAACTGAGTCATGTATGCACCAAGAGAAACACTTAGTGGAATTTATTAGGCAGAAGGAAAGCAATCCCAAAGGGATTTCAGAATTGTGTGGAGAAGTACAAAGTAACGGTAAAGGTTGCAAGCGAAGACTGACCAGGTGTTGACTGTGGAAAGTGACAATGTCGACTTCTTAAAGTTCACGAAACACAATAATGCAAAGGCAGAGGAACAGACTGAAAGAAAATGTGGAACCTTTTAAAAATGAAAGGAGCTGGGCTTGGCAGCACTAAGGAGGCAGAGGCAGGAGGATTGCCGATTTGGTTAGGCCAACGTGGCCTATGTAGTGACTGCGTCAACGTGGCCAACTAGGGCTACACAGTGAGACCCTGTCTCAAAAAAGATTCTCACAGCTATTTATTAATCTAACTCACTTTTCTTCTGATCTTTATTTCATGCACATTTTTTATGATGCTTTGGTTTTCCTTTTGGGAGCCTCTTGAGATTATTTTTTGAGGTTCTTAGTCTATTCTTCAAAACCCTTGACATTTTTATTTCTCTTTTTTATGCCAGACGATTGTCTCTGTCTATGAAACCTCAACTTTCCTGAAGTCTTTCGATTAACAAAGATGTACAAGTATCTAAGAGTTATGTTTCTAAATTTTGTTTCAATGATAATTTATTTCTAGCTTTATTATTTTTAACAAATAAAAATCTCACGTGATTTTTATATTTGCCATGGGATTGAGTTTCTATATATCGATTCTCCCTTGGTTCTTCTAAATATAAAGCACTGGAATGACCACATCTTCATGTTGTAGAAGTCACACAAACATGCACATCTATAGAATGAACATGTACAAACTATTTTTATCAGGTATATAAGTTACACCTTTATATATTACATCTACTTTCTGGTTTTCATATGCTTAATGTGCAATTAAGTTGTTCTCTCCTCTACTTTGCTGATAAGTGTCAGCGCAAGGACAGAAAATTCATGAGGAAATCACTTCTTTCCAATGATTTTTTATATGCGATGGCTTCTTTGACTCCCTTTATTCCCCCTCTTCCTTCTTTTCTCTCACTCTTGTTCTTTCTTGCTTCCCCATTTCTCTATTTCTAGCTCACTTGCACCAGTGATTGAGACTCAAGAGATAAATGACATAAGATTTGTGTGTCTGTTGAATGTGTGTAGAATATTCAGTAAAAATAAAATTTGAATATACTCAGTGATGAATCTGTGAACTAATGGACATCTCTCCTTGATTAGTTTGTCATGTTTGTCACACACAAAGAATTTATTTTTGTTTTTTCTCATCTTTTTTTTTGTTTGTTTGTTTTTTTGTTTTTTTGATTTTTTGTTTTTTTCGAGACAGGGTTTCTCTGTGTAGCCTTGGCTGTCCTGGAACTCACTCTGTAGGCCAGGCTGGCCTCGAACTCAGAAATCCGCCTGCCTCTGCCTCCCAAGTGCTGGGATTAAAGGCGTGCACCACCACTGCCCTGCGGTTTTGCTCATCTTTAATAAACCAAACTGTCAAAGATTTATGAGGAACAATATTTGTGAGGAACAATATTTATGAGGAACAATATTTGACAACATTTGACAGCTTATATCAAATGTCATTTAAAACTCAAAACTGAGGAAAGTATAAAATCTTATCAATCATATCTGTTAGATAAAGGTACTATAAAAGTATTTCATATGTTGAATTATTATAAATGCTCACACGAGAATTAAAACAAATATATAAACTTGCAAATGAGTGAACATATCAAAATCATCTTGGAGCCAGGAACTTTGTATAGATTATGATATCTAAATTTCAAAAGGACAATGTAAGAAAGAAATGACAAAACTCTTCCATAGATATATATAGACATGCTCTTTCTTTAGAGAAAGGCAATAAGATTCAGAGATGTGTAAGGCAAAAGCAAATGATCAGTTAGTGTCCGATGCAAAGCAGATCAGTATTTGAAATTTGATCATTGTAATTCACCATAGTAAAAGGTAAAAAAGAAAAATAATACAGTTAATCTCAAAGTGGGAAAATTTACTCAACAAAATTGAGCATATATTAACATGCAAAGTGTATAAATGTATATAGAAGGGAGTTTTTGAATATTTAAAAGTATACAGTAGCCAGATTTGGTGGCACGTCTTTAATCTCAGAACTCAGGAGTCAGGGACAGTGATCTCTGTGAGTCTAAGATCCTTTTCCATAAGTTGTTCCAGAACAGCCCAAGCTATAGACAGTGGCACCCAATCTCATAAACCACCCATTCAAATATACACATAGTAAATATCGTTAAAGGAAAATTGTTGAAATGTTTGCTGGAGATCAACAATGAGACAAGGATGCCCACCATGGTTACTACCAGTCCCAACTAGAGGGGAAAGACAGAGAAGAAGTAAAAGCCACAGCAGAAGAAATAGATAAATAGAGAGAATAAAATAAATATTTTAAATGACAAAAGTATATACATGAAAATCGTGAAAACTTTGCAATCAGAAGTGACAAGTGAAGTCCTGAGTACTGCAGATGCAAAGTCTTTTCTGTTTATACAAAGAAAATTTGCAAGTTTAAATAGCATTTAAAACATCTTCCAAACACATAAGCACCAAGGTCAAATCTAATAGAAAATTGCGAAGCAGAAATATAAAACATTATTGAGAAATATAAGGATATAAATAAATTGAGGAATTCACAGTAGTCTATTGGAAGAATTCTGTGGTTGGAATGTTCATCTTTCAAACAATCAATAGAAATTGTAAAATCTTAAGCAAAATTTTAACATTCTTTGTGAACATGATGGGCTGAATACACACTTTGTATGCATATACAAAGAGAACATAATAAAGCAATCTTAACCCAGAGTAAAACTGAGTATTCTGTAATGAGAGTGTGATCTAGGGAAGTAAGAATTGATGATGTAGGTTTTATTAAAATTAAATTTTCTGCTTTGCAAAAGATTCTACAATTTTTTTTAAAAGTCACAGACCAGAAGAAAATGCTGGCAACAGATGTGTTTAATAAAATACAGCTTTTCAAAATACATAAAGATGCTCAAGACTCAACTTTTAAGAAAACAATAACATGTAAAAAAATGTGCCAAAGATTTTAACACAAGATTTAGACATGGTGTGATGTGTATTTTTGCTTGTCAATTTGGCTACATCTGGATACCCCCAAATGGTGCACAGATGTAAGGGGATTTTTGTTTAGTTTGAACTGGGAAATCCATTTTTAATCCAGATTTTTGGGGTGGGAAGACCCACCTCTAATCTTATGCCACATCTGCTGGAAGTCTTTATAATACAGGCACTCGACCAGTGGGTCATGACTGCTCTGAGGGTCAAATAGTTTCACAGGGGTTGCATGTCAGATATCCTACATATTAAATATTTACACTATGGATTATAACAGTAGCAAAATTACAATTATGAAGTAGCAATGAAAATAACTTCATGGTTGGGGATACCACAAGAGGAACTGTATAAAGGACTACAGCATTAGGAAGGTTGAAAACTACTGCTTTATATGGACAATGAAGAAGGAAGCTCTTCCTTCTTTGTCTATTTGCTCTTGTCTTGCTAGCTAGTCCGTTCATTCACTGGCATCAGAACCTACCTCTTCGGAATTTAAGTGTATACTTGAGACCATCTGAATAAGTACTAGTTTCTTGAACCTTCCATTTGTAGGCAGCCATGGTTGGATGAGCTGGACCACAGCCTGCAAGTCATACTACAGAAAACCCTGACTAATATAGATGGCAATATTAACATGAGAAGAAGCTCACATCAGCAAATTCAAATAATGAAATGTCACAACCCAACCATAGGCAGGATGGCCAAACTCCAGGACACTGAATGACCAACTGCTGTAGATGACACGGAGGACCAAGAACCTTCACACATGGATCATGGGAATGAAAAGGATATTGTCATTTTAGAAGATAGCTTGGCAGAAAAACCAAATGCACACTTACATGTCACCAAGTAATCAGTTTTCTCAGTATATATTTAAATTGACTGGAAAGTGATGTTCAGACCAAAACTGGGACAGGCGTATTTATTGATACTTTTTATACCACTTATAAAAACCTGGTAGTGACCAAGATCCTTCAGAACGGGAAACCAAGAAAGTTGGATGCAATTGCAAAATGGAATATTAGTCAATACTAAAATGAAACGAGCTATCAGTCCACGAAAGGGTTGAGTGTAGGCTTGTATTTTTCAAAACCTTTAATAAGCATATGTGACTGCTTTAACCTCCCTTTTTGCCTACCACCCACCAGAGGTATTAGAAAGAAAAGATTAATAGGGCAAAGGAGGATGTGGGCCTGTTTAGAAATAGTTCTTTGGAGCGAATCCACTCTGTGTTGTCATGATATCAGCAATTCAGTTCACACAAACCAGCAGCGGTAGCTCAATCCGCTTGCAAACAACATTCACAAACCAGCAATGGCAGTTCAATCCAAAGGAAAGCCTGAGGCTTTGCCAATCTGCCTGAGTCCACAAAGTGACAAGAAGACGCAGGAATGCTACCAGAAGTTCTTTGATGTGTTTCTCTCTACCGAGTCATGACAAACAATGATCAGCAAAGAGTGGCAAGGTGAACCAATACCAGACAGCACTGTCCACTGTCTGTTGGATTATATTTGCATTCTTTGCAAACATCACATGTTCTTTCAAATATCCACTCTAGCAAAACTTCACATGCCCCTTTTCTAGGCTGCTTCCAGAAAAGCACTAAGTGTGTGCGTC
This sequence comes from Mastomys natalensis, assembly GCA_021653895.1. Classification (NCBI taxonomy): domain Eukaryota; kingdom Metazoa; phylum Chordata; class Mammalia; order Rodentia; family Muridae; genus Mastomys; species Mastomys natalensis. Next base: position 127,519 of record JAJTUV010000288.1, read on the forward strand.
AGCAAAATCATCCTCTCATAAGACAGTTTCCAGAAAAACACCACAGGCTACAACTGAGTCTCCAAAGAAACCAGAAATTTCCACTTCAATTGAGAAAACTTAAACACATATTCATCGCAGAAGCCAAGCTGAAAAGCTCTTGCTATGTAACATTTTGCAAAGGTCAAAGCATTCAGACAGTAAAAAAGTCAGTGATTTCAAGAGATTCAGAAAGGGACCAGGGGATAAATAAATAGATTTTGAAGAATTGGGGTTAGAGGAACTACTCTGTGGTACCCTAAAATGGATGGATGTCATGATAAATTAATCGAAGCTTATATAATGTAGAGTATGTAGATGTAATCTCAGCTAAAACAATGGACTCAGTAAAAAGAAGTGTGTTGATACTGAAGCCCAGACAGTCATAAGAAATGCACCACGCGAGAGATTACAGTGAGGATGGTTGGGCACAGCTGCAGAGGTTCTTTGTGCCTTTAATAAATTTTTCTGTGGATTTAAAACTCCTTAAAACTAATCTTTTCATAGAAAAACATACCCTGAAAATAAGAAAACCTATGGATTCTGAGAAGAGAGCATAGTATTATTTGATATTCATTGACAAATGGAATCTTTGAGTTAATTCATGTCAATTGTGACATGACAATTGTGACTATTCAGAAACAATGGGGAATGGATCACCTTTTAGTACAGAATGCAAAGGCATTTGGAAAAATATGGGCCTTAGTCATCTGGACTTGTAAGATTTTACATTGTTTTTACTTTTAAATGTGAAAAATAAAACAAGCATTCAAAATACATAATAAGACTTGCAATAACCTTGGAATGGAAAATTTTAAGGGAGAAAAGTGCTACCCAGAAAATGGAAAATATTGGCACATCAGGGTAAGTTAAATTAGTAACTTTTGTTTCACAAAGACAACATAATAAGGTTAAAATAGAAGGCATATTATGGGAAAATTATTTACAATATGTGTATACAAACAGAGATTATATTAAAAATTTAAGTTCTTCTGCAGACCACCAGGCAAAAGCCCCAGATAGACATATCTATAAAACAACTTAACATCTGAGTGTTGTGAAAGTTTGCATAATTTCATTAACCACCAGAGAAGTACTAATAAGTATACACCATGATATCCATACTCACTAGAATGGCTAAAAATGAAAAGACAGCATCAAATGTTGACAATATTATGGAGCAACTGGAATTCTCATGTGTTGCTGGAATAACTTTTTCATATTGCTGGGAATGGATCTCAATCTACTGAGGCACTGGGCAAGCATTCTACAATTGAACTGTACTTTTAGCCCCAGTTTTTAAAGAAATGTCTTTGAGACAATGATTCACTATATATATCCCACTCAGGCTTTGAGCTTGTGATAACTTGTCTGTCTTCCCAGAGATGGGACTACAGGGGTGAACTACCATGGGCAACTCAAGACATCATCTACCTTTGGAAACTATTTCACAGTATTTGCTAAAGCTATATGTATTTTCACACTTTGACATATATCAAGCAACTCTGATAATATGATATATGTATATTTTTACACTTGGACATGCATAATTGTTTATAGGAGTTCTAGTCAAAATTCAAGCCTGGGCCTCAGTGTGGTGGTACATTTAAGTTCTTCTGCAGACCACCAGGAAAAAGCCCCAGATAGACATATCTATAAAACAAACATCTGAGTGTTGTGAAAGTTCCAGCACTCAGGAGGCAGAAGCAGGCAGATCTTTGCGGGTTCCAGGTCAGTCTGCTCTACAGAATGAGTTCCAGAACATCCAGAGCTGTGTAGAGAGATCTTATCTCAATAACAAACAAATAAAACTCAAACATGGAAACCTCAAATGTTACTTTTGTGGAGTATATGCAAACAAATAACAACACAAGCACCTGGAGGAATGACACAAAACATGGAAAACAACATACCATAGATGAGCTTGCCAAAGAAAATGCTAGTGAAGGAAAATACTATAGCAGAGAAATATTTTATTAATTCTTATAAAGGTTCTAAGAAAGGCAAAAGATCCTATAGTAATGAAAGCTGGTGTGGTGTTTAGGAAGAGAGTAGAAACCAGTGGATGGCAGAGGGAAATGTTTTGTTTAGACACACAATATTTATCCATCTAGATTCTGCTTATTGGACTATATTAACTTGGTGACTCTCTGTTGTTCTGAACACTTAAAATTGGTGTCCTCTTTTATACATATGTTACATTTCATTGACAAGGAATTTGGGAATATTCAAATATTTTGTAAATATCCATTGCCTTGAATTTATGTATTCAAAAAGTCTTAACGATCAATGTGCTATTCTGCTCATTTAAAAAAGTTACATTTACTAAAAATTAATGCAGCAAAAGTGTTGAAACTTATGTTTTCGAAGAACTGAACATGAATTAAGGGATACTTCTGTACCTTAAAAGATGTTTAAACACAGCAGGGCTGAACTGAGAACGAGGTGGAGAGCACTATGTGCAACACTAGAATAGTACACACGGTGGCGCTGCAGTCTAAGGATTTGTAGAAGAAGGAACTCCCAGGATGCCCAAGACGCCATTCCTGGGATTCAGAATGCTGAGTGTTTCCCCGAAAAGTGGGGCATTTACATAAGATCCCGAGAAAGGATTTCTGAAAGCAATTCAGTAAAGTTTATTCGAGGTTATTTCACCAAAACATCTGTGTGACTGAAACCGACAAGATTTAGAAGAACTGCTCTTTGGATCACATCTCAACAATGGGGACAATGCTAGCGAAAACGCCAGGGAAAAGGCAAGTGGTTTTTCTTGCTATACTGTTTCTATTTTGGGGAGGATGGTTCTGAGGCAATTAGATATTCCATGCCAGAAGAAACAGAGAGTGGCTACTTGGTAGCTTACTTGGCAAAGGATCTGGGGTTCAGAGTAGGGGAACTGACCACTAGAAGGGCACGAATCCATCACAGAGGAAACAAAGACCTCTTGCAGCTGGATGTAGAAACAGGGAATTTGCTCTTGAAGGAAAAACCAGATCGTGAAGCACTGTGCGGGGCGACAGAACCCTGTGTGCTGCACTTTCAGATCATACTGGAAAACCCTGTGCAGTTCTTTCAAACCGACCTGCAGCTCACAGATATAAATGACCATTTTCCAGAGTTTGCTGACACGGAAATGCTCCTAAAAATTCAAGAAATTGCCCAGCCAGGAACTGTGTTTCCTCTGAAGGCAGCTCAGGACCCTGACATAGGGAGCAACGCTGTCCAGAACTACACAGTCAGTCCAAACCTCCATTTCCATGTCGTTACTCACAGTCGCTCAGATGGCAGGAAATACCCAGAGCTGGTGCTGGACAGAGCCCTGGACAGGGAGGAGCAACCTGAGCTCACGTTAATCCTCACTGCTCTGGATGGAGGTGCTCCACCCAAGTCTGGGACTACCACGGTTCGAATTGAAGTCGTGGACATCAACGATAATGCTCCCAATTTGTACAGTCACTCTATGAGGTGGAGATCCCTGAGAACAGCCCCTCGATACCTTAGTTGTCACAGTGTCTGCCAGAGATTTAGATGCTGGCATACATGGCAATGTAGCCTACTCTCTGTTTCAAGGCAGTGAGGGTCTCAACCATTTGTAATAGATGAAATCACAGGAGAAATTCGTCTTAAAGGGGCATTGGATTTTGAGACAACTCCATATTATAATATGGAAATTGTAGCTACAGACAGTGGAGGTCTTTCAGGAAAATGCACTGTAGCTATACAGGTGGTGGACGTGAAGACAATGCCCTAAACTCACCATATCTTCGCTCACTAATTCCATCCCAGAAAATGCTCCTGAAGCTGTAGTTGCTGTTTTCAGTGTTTCTGACCCAGATTCTGGGGAAATGGAAGGATGGTTTGTTCTATTCAGAATGAACTTCCATTTCTTTTAAAACCCACATTCGAGAATTACTACTCTTTAGTGACAGAAGGGCCACTGGACAGAGAGAGCGAGCTGAGTACAACATCACCATTATGGTCTCAGACCTGGGCACATCCAGGCTCACAACCCAGCACACCATAACAGTGCACGTCATGGACATCAACGACAACGCCCCCACCTTCACCCAAACCTCCTACACCCTGATGGTCCATGAGAACAACAGCCCCGCCCTGCACATAGGCACCATCAGTGCCACAGACTCAGACTCAGGCTCCAATGCCCACATCACCTACTCGCTGCTGCGCCCCAAGACTCACAGCTTGCCCTCGCCTCGCTGGTCTCCATCAATGCAGACAACGGGCAGCTGTTCGCACTCAGGGCAATGGACTATGAGGCCCTGCAGACCTTCGAATTTCTCGTGGGTGCCACAGATGGAGGTTCGCCTGCACTCAGCAGCCAGGCTCTGGTGCAGGTGGTAGTGATGGATGACAATGACAATGTGCCCTTCGTGCTCTACCCGCTGCAAAATGCTTCTGTGCCCTGCACTGAGCTGCTGCCCAGGGCGGCAGAGCCCGGATACCTGGTCACCAAAGTGGTAGCAGTGGACTCTGACTCTGGCCAGAATGCCTGGCTGTCATTCCAGCTGCTCAAGGCCACGGAGCCTGGGCTGTTCAGCGTGTGGGCGCACAATGGCGAGGTGCGCACCACCAGGCTGCTGAGTGAGCGCGATGTGCCCAAGCACAGGCTGCTGCTGTGGTCAAGGACAATGGGGATCCACCGCGCTCTGTCAGTGTCACTCTGCAGGTGCTGCTGGTGGATGGCTTCTCCCAGCCCTACCTGCCTCTGCCAGAGGTGGCGCGCGACCCTTCACAGGAAGAAGACTTGCTCACACTTTACCTTGTTGTTGCCTTGGCCTCTGTGTCTTCGCTCTTCCTACTGTCTGTGTTGTTGTTCGTGGGGGTGAGGTTGTGCAGGAGAGCCAGGGAGGCTTCTCTGGGTGACTGCTCTGTGCCAGAGGGACACTTTCCTGGCCACTTGGTGGATGTCAGCGGTATGGGGACACTGTCGCAGAGCTACCAGTATGAGGTGTGTTTGAGCGGAGACTCTGGGACAACAGATTTCAAATTCCTGAACCATTATTCGCAATAGTATTCTTCAGGAATCTAACAAAATTTTAGTGTTAGGGCACCCAGGTTTTGGTAACTGAATAAGAATTAATTTCTTGGTGTGTGTGTGTTTTACTTTTTTTTTTTCTTTTCTTTCTTATTTTTTGTTCTGTGCTTCGTATTTTATCAATCCAATTCTAATGCATGTTTTTCTTCACTAATTTGAAAGGGAATAAGTATCTTTGTTCTGTTTCTATGGTCATTTTAAATACTGTTCTTAGGAATCATTTCTTCCTCTGCATTTATGACTATATTTGGAAATTTTCCCACTTCAAATTGTATCACGCTGAGCTATGCATTAACTTGCTAAGTAGTATTTGTTTGGTTTCTAACTTTCACTGCTATGCTTTAACTGTGCTAAGTACAATGTTCATTGGGACATTTTCAGAGATTCGTATACCACACCATGATAACATTCACCTAATCATCACCTTCTATAATCCCATGTTTCTCCCCATCAGTCTCCTATAGGCCCCATTTTGCTTTCACGTGCTAATTGGGTTAGAGAGTGATAATTTAACCTAAATGATCTGCAGTTTAATTTTTTTCCTGAAAACGCCAATTTCATTTTTCTTGACACCTGATTAAAGCAACTCCATTGTGCATGTATGTGTTTTCCTCCCCCACATGTCTATTACATACAATGGTAAAGCATCTTTGTTTACAGCTGATGAAGTGTGAACATAAGTACAGTCATATGTCATATCTTAGGTGTTTTGTACACAAGCAGAAGTAGTGCAATTAATTTATTATCTTTATTGACTACCACAATTAGTATTTCAAGACTTTGTTTATATACAACCCTATATTGCTACTAAAATGTACCGGAAATGACTGTTCTTGACTTAAGCCAGTGTAAGCGATGTAGTGTGCTTTCATTTTGCATGAGCAGACATTTACTGAGGCATGTGTTCGGATGATAAGTTGAATTGTAAATCGTGGATGTAAATGAGGGCACATTAAGCTTTCAACAGAATATGCAAGTGAATGGTTTTAGTCATTTTATTATTAACACTTGACATAAATACAGTGCCTTAAGGCAAATAACTTTGTTGCTTCCTTGAGAGTTCCTCCCTTCCTGTTTCAATCTGTCATAATGTAGGAATATTTGGGGATGAAAATTGTCAATTTACTGCAGTTTTCTACCTACAACATTGTAATTAAATGGTGTTGGAAAATATAGAATTAATTATTATGAGAAAAATATTATCATTTAAAATGTTTGAATTCTGTCCTACATGGGCAAGGAATAGTTACAACAAGTGTGGAAGCATACACAAAAGCCAACCATAAATGATAATTTAATAAAAATTTTTAACATGACAAAATATTTATTTTATGTTAAAATTTATTTAAAATTTTTTGTTTCTGTTTTCTGTTATCCAGAGATATCTATCTAATATTTGAATGTTACTGTCTAAAAGAAAATCATTGAATCTATAAAAGATTGAATAGTTTGGGAAACTCTGGAAAGACAACACTTTAAGACTGGCATGCTCCCAAACATCAGTACGTTCAACTGTACGGTTATAACCACACTTAAGTTCTCTTGGGAACAGGAGCAGCACCTTCCATCCTGAAGCTCCAATCCTAGCACCACTAATTTCTGTAAATTAGCAAGAGTAAATTCTGAATAATCAGAAAATATATTTCGGTTCAGCCCAAATGCTTTGTATAAAAACTTTAATTGAGTTCTTCAACTTTTCATATTTATGTTCATTTTCATGAACTATTATGCAATTCAACAGGATAATTATTTTTGAGAGGCACTATACCATACAATATCAGACTAAAGCTGGAAGGGCTATATGCTGATGATCCGTTTACAACTTTAAAACAAATGATGAGACTGCTATGAGTAGGGGAGAGAGAGAGAGACAGAGAGAGAGATCAAGACATGGAGTCCAAGGAATACAAGGTGTGCATTTTATCACTAAGGTAAATTCCCAGCTCCAGATCCTACTAGTAATTTAATCTGTAGATGGTTTATATTCATATGTTGCTGAGAAAATGGGCAGAAAATTTTCAAGCCAGAGAGATAAGCTGGACTGAATTTAAAGACAAAGAACAATCAGTCTTTGTTCAAAGTTACTTTTATTTCTCTGCTATTAGAAATCATTTATCCATTTCTTTGAATTGATTTTCAAAACTATTGCTATTATTTATTTCTAAGATAGGTTCTTATTAAGTTCTCTCTGTGTAGCTGAGGCTGGCTGGCCTCCAAGTCTGCTTTTGAGGTCTGGGATTATAGCTGGACCACCATGCCTGGTTCCCTAGACCTCTGTATATGGATATTTTATTAAATGCAGAACTCAAGGGAGGTAGTATGTGTACAATACTAACTATTCTTGCACTTTGGAGTATTTTGCAAACTGCAAATCTGATGTCAGTAAAAGAGATGACTTTGTCTATCAATTCTTTAGTGGTAAGGCCGCTAGTGTACCAGTTGATATTACTGATATTTCAATATTTGAAGAGGAAAATTAAAAAAAAAAATTGATCGTCTTACTGCTAAATAACTTCAGTAAATGCTACATAATCTAAAAATGCTGTTTTGTCTTTATTCATAGTTGAGCACATAATGCAATGCTTCACTCAAACCGGTGTTCGCTTTGTCCTCCTTGAATGATTAACTTGAAACATCAAGGAAACAAATGAACTTCGTGGGGACTTAAGATTTATCTCAGTTTGTCTGCACATCAAATTTCAAAAGAACTAACCATATTCAGAAAGGAACAAATTTAATTTTGTCAGGATAGCACCAATCTCTATGATCCCATTATTTTATTTAAATCTCCAAGAATCAAAATACTTTTTTTAATTTGGTTCCACATTCATCTCATTTGTATATGAGATGAATAAGTACCTTGATTTAAATTGTTTGTCTCTACTTGCTTCTATTGACTTTGGTTAGTCTTTACAGCATCAAAATTAAATTAAAATTTCAAGATAGAGAATCAGTGATTCATTTCAAAACAAAACATAATTCCATACAGTTTATATGTTCCCTCATTATTCTACAATGGCATCATCTCTGAAAATTAATTATTTTCTAGAAAATCCACAGTCCAATTTTAGTGCATAACATAGTTTGGGTATTCTTCACACATAGAAATTACAGTATCTTTCTCCTGCACTTCTGTCATGCCACAAATCTGTTGATTCTAAGTGTGGTGTCAGTCAGTTTTCTCAGTTTTTATATGCAAAACCTTTTCCTTCTACATTTAACTCTCCCCAAACCAAAGAAGTGATAAATCTTGTTTTCTTTAGGATGATTTCATTTTATATTTGTTCTTTCAGAACCTGTATTTACTAATGCAGCCTCAGTCTTCTCCCCTCTCCCTCCTCTTCTTCCTTCACCTCTTTCCTCCTCTTCTTCATCCTTCCTTTTCTCCCTCCCTTCTTTCTTCCTTTCTTTTTCAAAAATTTCACTTGGAATATTGTCATAGCAAGTTTACTTTATAATTGTCATTTCCTTTGTGTGATCTCTCCTCATGTGCAGTCTTACAGGTAGTTGGGAATCTCTATGTATGCCTTAGGGGAGAGAACAAACACTGCACCTGTCAAGTCTGTTTCCCATTGCCTTAGTCATCCTCAGTGATGATGTTTTGTCAGCTATTGTCTTCTTTTGGAAGCTCCTTCATACTGTCCTTGCTTTAATAGTCTTTAAAAGAGATATTGGAGGTCTCATGGTAGTTTGTATTCAGATTTCAGGGGATCCAAGCTTAATGAAGAAGGTTGACTCACACATGAGTAGAAGTTCTATTCCACTCCTAAAGTTGTGTTTGAGCCAGGCCCAGTCTTGAGGCTTACAATTCTGCATTTGCTTGATGAAGCCAACTATCTTAGATGTTGTCTCCTTCATAGCTGTTATGGTGTCTGTTATGGTGATAGACATGAGACCTGTGAGAATATTTTTATAATGTAATTCATAAGTGAAAACCACATGGAGAACCTGGCATGGTGATGCATGACTTTAATCCCAGCTCTTCGCAGATAGAAACAGGTGGACCTCTGTGAGTCTGAGGTCAGCTTGATTTACATACTGAGTTCCTCAACAGCCAGAGCTACACAGAGGAACCCTGTCTCAAAGCAACAAGAAAGCCACATGGAAAGTCTTGTAACCTTCATATCTGAAATAAATGTGCAAATTTGGTGATGCCCAGCAACAGTAAGATACAATCCAAAATTTCCATTCTGAGTAAGTGGCTTCTCTAGAGATGAAGGAAATTGACTTGATACTCCCAATATAATTCCCTTCTTATGAAGCCATATATCTGCTATTACTGTTCTAATAACGGATCAGAGCAGCAACTACTTATCAAAGAGTTCTGTGACCATAAACTGTGACAAAATCAGGCAAATATAATAAAAGGAAAGAAAATTATACAGCCATTTGTTTTCTCACTGTTGATATGAAATTTCTCAAGAAAACACTACCAGACTGACAGCAATAACAGATGAGATTGTGCATCACATCTATAAAGTATTTATCCAGAACAAAATTGTTTCAACACACAGAATTCAATACTGAAATATGACTTATGGACAAGATAAATGGCAAAGCCACAGAATTGTCCTAATAAATGCAAAGAAGCATTTTAGAAAAATCCGATATTTAGAAAAGGAAAACACAGAACTTTGATACTTACAGATTATCCTCAAATCAGTTAAATCTGTATGCTACCATTGGACAAACCTAAAATGAAGGCAAAATCCCTCAGAGTCAAAGGAAGCAAGATGCTTAGAAAAGAAGCAGATAGGTAAATAGAGGAACTTCATACAGACCACTAGACAACACTGAAGGAAATACAAAAGACCTATATAAGGCAGAAGAGTGTGTGTACTGGAGGACTCTGTGTTATAAAGATTACTCTCTAACTAGTTTATGACTTAATGGAATCCTTACCAAACTGCAGCTTGCTTTTCTCTTAGAAGTTACCAAGACGTCTTTAAATTTTTCTTGTGAAAATGGAAGAACTCCTGAATAGCCAAAACAATATTGAAAAAAGAGAAGAAACCTGAAGAAATAAAATTTCCTGATTTTAATGGATACCCTAAGTTTGAAACTAAATATTTGAATGGTTTATGTACTAAATGCATAAAACCAAATTTCTACTTAAATAAACACAGGAGAGATTTGTTAGTTATTGTCTTAGATTTCATCAAATTTATAATGCCAAAGTACTTTGAAATATCTTAGGCTTGAAGGTTAGTCAGCTTACACCTTAGCTTATTTACACCAACATAAACCATTTGGTTTGTATCTATTTCAATCAGGTGGTCAGCTGTATCTATGCATTAGAGTGTTCCAAAAGGTAAATCCCTCTGTAATAATTTATAGTAAATTCCATAAACTCTTGATGTTAATTATGTATCTTTGATATTTTATCACTGTGGAAAAAGTACTTTTAAAATACTTTCATGTTTTATTTAACTGATTATTCAAATCTTACATTTATGCCAGGACTAGCTGTCTTCCAGCTTTTTTCACTACTCCTCTCATGTATAATATTAGATAACTATATTGATTATGCAATTTCAAGCAATAAGAACTTTGATAAAGAAAAACATTTGCATACACTTTTAAAACGTCAATTTGGAAGTGTTAAAGAGGTGTTTGACTTGAAAATAGAACTGTATGAATTTATCAAAGTGAACGCAGGGTGGCGCTGCAGGCTAAGATTGTGATTAAAAGTACTAAAATACTGGAAACAGCTTGTAATACGGAACAAAAGACGCAGGCAAGAGCTTGGCAGATTCTACGGGGTTATGAAAGGGTTTGGGCAAGGATATTCTGGTTAATGTAAGATTAAGAATGTGAAGATTCCTCCAAAGAAGAAATCAGAGATCAGCATTTCAAAGCTTTGGAAATTCTAAAGGATTGGATGCAAGCAAGCACTTCCCCGTCATGGAGACGCTAGAGAACGTTCACCCAAACAGGCAAGTAATCGTTTTATTGCTTTTATTTTTATGATGGTTTTGGTTCAGGTTTGCAGTGAGCCAACAAACTCGATACTCTATCTGGGAGGAATCAGAGAGTGGCTCCTTTGTAGCCCACCTGGCCAAGGATCTGGGCCTGGGAGCTGGGGAGCTGGCTGCCAGGTCTGCACGGGTGGTGTCTGATGATTACAAGCAGAGATTGCTGCTGGATCCTGAGACTGGAGATTTGCTTCTGAGGGAGAAAGTAGACCGGGAGGAGCTGTGTGGCTCTGTGGATCCTTGTGTGCTGCTTTCCAGGTGTCTCTTGAAAAGCCAGTGCAATATTTCAAGGAGAATTATTGATCCAGGACATAAATGATCATGCTCCAGAATTCCCAGAAGGGGAAATGCTATTGAAATATACTAGAAAACAGCCAGCCAGGGACTCTGTTACCACTGAATTTAGCCCAGGACTTGGATGTGGGCAGCAATGGGCTTCAACAATACACAGTCAGCCCCAACTTCATTTTCATGTCCTCACTCGAAATAATAGTGAAGGCAAGAAATACCCAGAGTTGGTGCAGGACAGAGCCCTGGACAGAGAGGAGCAGGCAGAGCTGAGCTTAACCCTCACAGCTCTGGATGGTGGGTCTCCACCGAGGTCAGGAACAGCCCTGGTTCGAATCCTGATCATGGACATCAATGACAATGCTCCTGAGTTTGTGAACAGCCCCTATGAGGTGCAGGTTCTAGAGAGCAGTCCCCCAGACTCCTCAGTCCTGACTGTCTTAGCACGGGATGCAGATGCTGGCAACTTTGGAAGAGTTTCCTATGGCTTGTTCCAAGCATCAGATGAAATCCAGAAAACTTTCTCAATAAACAAACTACTGGAGAAGTGCGATTAAAAAGGAAATTGGATTTTGAAAAAATTAAATCTTACCATGTGAAAATTGAGCCATAGATGGAGGTGGGCTTTCTGGAAAAGGCTTTGTAACTGTAGAAGTGTTGGATGTGAACGACAATGCCCCAGAGCTGACCATATCTTCACTGACCAGCTCAGTCCCAGAAAATGCTCCTGAGACCATAATCAGCATCTTCAGAGTTGGAGACAGAGATTCCGGAGAGAACGGAAAGGTGTTTGTTCTATTCCAGAAAACCTGCCATTCATTCTAAAATCCACTTTCAAGAATTTCTACACTCTGGTGACAGACAGTCCCTCTGGACAGAGAGAGCAGAGCTGAGTACAAGTCACCATCACTGTCTCTGACTGGGCACACCCAGGCTCACAACCCAGCACACCATAACAGTGCAGGTGTCTGACATCAACGACAACGCCCCCGCCTTCACCCAAACCTCCTAACCATGTTCATCCGGAGAACAACAGCCCCGCCCTGCACATAGGCACCATCAGTGCCACAGACTCAGACTCAGGCTCCAATGCCCACATCACCTACTCGCTGCTGCCACCCCAAGATCCACAGTTAGCCCTCACCTCATTAATCTCCATTAACCCCGACAATGGGCAGCTGTTCGCGCTCAGGGCTCTCGACTATGAGACCTTGCAGCCTTCGAGTTCCGCGTGAGTGCCACAGACCAAGGATCACCCACGCTCAGCAGCCAGGCTTTGGTGCGCGTGCTGGTGCTGGACGACAATGACAATGCGCCCTTCGTGCTCTACCCCTGCAGAACGCTTCTGCGCCTTACACTGAGCTGCTCCCCAGGGCGGCAGAGCCCGGATACCTGGTCACCAAGGTGGTGGCAGTGGACCGCGACTCTGGCCAGAATGCCTGGCTGTCTTTCCAGTTGCTCAAGGCCACGGAGCCTGGGCTGTTCAGTGTGTGGGCACACAATGGCGAGGTGCGCACCACCAGGCTGCTGAGTGAGCGCGATGTGCCTAAGCACAGGCTGCTGCTGCTGGTCAAGGACAATGGAGAGCCTCAGCGCTCTGTCAGTGTCACACTGCAGGTGCTGCTGGTGGATGGCTTCTCCCAGCCCTACCTCTCTCTGCCTGAGGTGGCGCCTGACCTTACACAGGAAGTTGAGGATGCGCTCACTGTGTACCTGGTTATTGCCTTGGCATCTGTGTCTTCTCTCTTCCTCTTGTCTGTGGTGCTCTTCGTGGGAGTAAAGCTGTGCAGGAGGGCCAGGGCAGCCTCTCCGGGTGGCTGTTCCATGCCTGAGGAACTCTTTCCTGGCCACATCGTGGATGCCAGTGGCACAGGGACCTTGTCCCACAACTACCAATATGAGGTGTGTCTGAGGACTGATGGGACTGGGGACTTTGGGACTGGTGAGTTCAAATTCCTTAAACCCATGATTCCCAACCTGTTGGTTCAGGACACTGGGAGAGAACTTAAGGAAAATCTTCACTGCAGGGATAGCTTTGTAATCAGTTAAGAGGTTCTCAACCTGCGGTTTACAACCCCATGGGGGCCGAAGGACACTTACCGCGGTCATCTAAGACCCTCAGAAAATTCTTATGATACACAAATAACAGTAGCAAAATTACACATATGAAGTAGCAACGAAAGTAATTTCATGATTGGGAGTCACAACTGTGAGCTGTCTTAACGCATTCCAACGTTAGGAAGGTTGAGAACCAGTGAGCTAAGTGATGTGATTTCCTAAGGGTTGTACAATTCTTTTCTTAAAAAATGATCTTGTTTCTATGAAGTTCTCCACTAGTCTAATCTCTTTATACCATTAATAGTGCTCACAGTTTCTTTTTTATGGGTATGAAATTCTAGCCTATAGGTGTAGTAAACATAGTTCATCTTTTTCTCCACATATGTATAACTTTGGTGATTAGTACTCTGATAAGCATAAATAAACTGTCTTTGAATGAAATTCTTAGTGATCTTATAAGACATTCTACTCATCTCGAATGTATGTATTTGTGACACCAACCATTTCCAGGCAATTTCCTCCTTTCAAAGATATAGTGTTTAAAATTACTTACGTTGCCTGAGTCTTTCTGCATGAATGGAAAGCAGCACTGCGTCATGTTCACTACCATTTTAAGTGCCCTGATTAGCCAAGTCATACACTTTAAGGTGCATGTGAATGCACACAAAGGTTGTGGCACTTCCGTTTGTGAGCATCATGCATGGTACTGTTTACTTGGTCGGGCATGTTCTGGATGTACTATGGGTAAAATTTTGGATTTTAATTTGACAAAACTTAAAGAGAACATGTGTAGTTTGTCATCCCATTTATTTAATAAAACTCTTAAACCACTGCTTTGCATTAATCTCTTTTAATAATTAATCTCAGAATCAGAATTATGTCCTATCTTTCCTAAAGGGAAAAAAATCCAGGATTATTGAGGGCATCACATTTTTCTTTTTCTTCGTCACGCAAAGAAGTTCAAGCATGGTGGTGTGTGTGTGTGTGTGTGTGTGTGTGTGTGTGTGTGTGTATTTTCCAGAGTTTCTCTGGCCTTTCAAATGAGTAAATTTCTAAGTTTGGGTATTCTGTTTAACTCTGTTCATTAGTAGGTTTCAAAAACTTGTGCCTTTGCATTATTTGGTGTCTTTGGGTAGAGCATATCAACCAACAAAAACGATTTTTGGTGTTACATCATTTTGTCTTATTGTCCAGTGTATCCTTCAGTTGATTTGAGTTAAACTGATGAACAGTAATAAATATTATTGTATTTATTAATATACCAGAGCGTAGCATATTGATTGATTTAAGTGGCATTCTACTGTTTTCAGTAAGCCTGATTGATTTATAACTCATTACATAGATAGATAGATAGATAGATAGATAGATAGATAGATAGATAGATAAGACTTATTAAAATTTCTTGAACTTTTGTCAGAAATGAGCCATTGAAAAGCATTCTTTATATTCTACCATTCATTTTTAAATCTTAACTATTAGTCAACACGAAGTAAAGTCTTACTTTAACCCAAATTACTCCCTTCACCAACGCTAAGGAACAATAAAAAGGCAAGTTACTGGCAGGATAAGGTCTTGAAACGTAGAGTTTAGTCATCACTCAGGTTTTTTGAAACATAATAAATAAACCCCAAATCAGTAAGCTGCACATAGAAGACCTGGAAGTAGGAAGGAGACCTGTTGGAAGAGGGGCTTAGGCAGGAGAGGGAGGGGATGAGAGAGAGGAGATTTGGGGGTGTAGGAAGAGGCTAACCAATATCTGGAGAGATAATGACTGCCACTTGGTGCCACTGGTGAGTCTTTGAATGTGAGGAATATTCAGAGCAACCTAACCAGAGTCTGAAAGAAACAAGTCACACTTAGGCATATCATAGGGACATTGCTCAACACAAAGTTCAGGACAGGAAGAATTCTTAAAGCAAGTCCATGAAATGATGTTAAAAGAGCACCAGTAAAGCCCAGAGCTGACTTTTAAACCTGAATCACAAAAATAAAGACAATGTCTTTAAATCTCCCCACCTGCAAAAAAAAAAGTATTCCAGAGTATAGTCTTCAAAGATAAAATTTTTGAGCAAAGACTGAGAGAATGAATCCACTTACATAGGCACCGAGAGAAAATACTTTTAGTGGAGTTTTAGACAGAAGGAAAGCAATCCCAAAAGTTTTGCAGAATTATGTGGAGAAGTACAAAGTAAAGGTAAAGTTTACAAGCGAATACTGACCAGGTGTTCACTGTGGAAAGTGACAATGGTGGCTTCTTAAAGTTCACGAAACACAATAATGCAAAGGCAGCAGAACAGACTGAAAGAAAACGGAGAGAAAATGTGGAACTTTTTAAAAATGAAAGGAGCTGGGCTTGGCGACACTAAGGAGGCAGAGACAGGAGGATCACTGATTTGGAGGCCAGGTTGGTCTATGTAGTGACCGTGTCTACATGGCCAGCTGGGTCCACATAGTGAGACCCTATCTCAAAAATGGTTTTCTAAATCAATCATCTAATAATATTCTTACTACTTTCTTCTTATCATTAACTCATGGTCACTTTCTATAATTTGTGGTTTGTAGGGAGCCTTTTAAGAATTTCTCTCTCTTTGAAATACCTTTCTGTTTACACAACTGAAGTACTTTCTTATACTATTTTAGTAGACATGCCTTAAGGATATTTTATGTGAACGTTAAGTCTATTTAGAAAAAAATAAGTTTTCTCTTTGAATCTTGTGTTTCTTCTTTTCTTTACTATTTTCTTCTGGAAACTTTAGTTTTTGAGATTACTATTCTATTCCCCACGCCCCTTGAATTTACATTTTTATTTCTCTTTGTTATACCAGCAGATTGTCTCTATCTATGACATCTCAAGTTACCTCAAGTTTTTTAACTAACAAAGATGTACAAATATCTAAGAATTCTGTTTACAAATTTTGTTTCAATAATTTATTTCTAGCTTTATTGCTTTTAACAAATAAAAGATCTCACACGATTTTTATATTTGCTATGGGATTGAGTTTCTATCTCTCAATTCTCCCTTGGTTCTTTTAAATATAAAGCACTGACATTACCACATGTTCATGATAGAGAAGTCACATAAACATACACATCTATATAATGAACACATACAAACTTTTATCAGATAAGTTACACCATCATATATTATATCTAACTTTCTGGTTATCATATGTTTAGTGTTCTGGAATTACTGTTGCTAACCTTAGCTGTTCTTTCCTCTTCTTTGCTGGTAAGTCTTGGTGCAAGGAGAGAAAACTGAGGAGGAAATCACTTCTTTCCAATGAATTTTTCATATACAGTGTCTGTCTGCTCTGACTCTCTTTCCCTCTCTTCCTTCTTTGCTCTCATCCTTGTTCTTTCTTCTTTCCTTGTTCTTCTATTTCTTTTTTTTTTTTACTTTAAAAAAAAAACTTTATTAAGAATTTTTTTCCTTCACAAAGCAAATAATATTGAAATAGTGAAATCAAGTGTAAACCCAACAAAAATATATAAATTATAGTCCAGTATCCCTCATGAGAATACATACAAAAATTCTCAATGAAGTAGTTGCAAACTGAATACAAGAGATATAAAAAAATAATATTCCATGAATAACTGAATAACTGTTTTTTTTTTTTTAGAAGACCATACTCCATATACAGGCTGCATGTTTTGGGATAGCCCCCACTCCAGATGTTTGAGACCTACATGAAAACCAAGCTGCACATTTACAACATATGTGCAGGGAGGCCTAGGTTCAGCCCATGGAGGTAGATCTGTGTAGACTAGGTATGCTCCACAGTTGGTGATTCAGTCTCTGAGAGCTCCAAGGGTTCAGGTTCGTTTACTCTGTTGATCTTCCTGTGCAGTTCCTATCTCCTTAGGGCCCAGAATCCTTCCACCTACTCTTCTATAAGAGTCCTCAAGCTCCATCCACTGTTTGGCTCTGGATGTCTGTATCTGTCTGAGTCAGCTGCTGGTTAGAGCCTCTCAGAGGACAGCTTGCCCCTGTCTGTTCTCAGGCTGGAGGTTTAGATTCTGAGAGCTCTGGTTGAATCTTTTGATACTCATTCTAAAAAGGACAAAAGCACCCTCACTTTGGTCTTCCTCCTTCTTCTTGAGTTTCATGAGGTTTATGCGTTGCATCTTAGGTATTGTGTGTTTTGGGGCTAATATCCGCTTATCAGTGAGTGCATACCATGTGTGTTCTTTTGTGATTGGGTCATCTCACTCAGGATGATATTTTCTAGCTCCATCCATTTGTCTAAGAATTTCATGAGCTCATTATTTTTAATAGCTGAGTAGTACTCCATTGTGTAAATGTACCACATTTTCTGTATCCATTCTTCTGTTGAAGGACATCTGGGTTCTTTCCAGCTTCTGGCTATTATAAATAAGGCCGCTATAAACATAGTGGAGCATGTGGCCCTGTTGCATGTTGAAATATCTTCTGGGTATATACCCAGGAGGGGTACAGCTGGGTCCTCAGGCAACACCATGTTCAATTTTCTGAGGTATCGCCAGACTGCTTTCCATAGTGGTTGTACCAGCTTGCAATCCCACCAACAATGGAGGAGTGTTCCTCTTTCTCCACATCCTCGCCAACATCTGCTGTCACCTGTGTTTTGGATCTTAGCCAATCTGACTGGTGTGAGGTGGAATCTCAGTGTTGTTTTCATTTGCATTTCCCTGATGACTAGGGATGCTGAGCACTTCTTTAGATGTTTCTCAATCATTCAGTTTCCTCAGTTGAGAGTTCTTTGTTCAACTCTCTACCCCATTTTTTAAATAGGGTTATTTGATGGTCTGGAATCTAGTTTCTTCAGTTCTTTGTATACCTTGGATATTAGCCCTCTATCAGATGTAAGGTTGGTGAAGATCTTTTCCCAGTCTGTTGGTTCCCGCTTTGTCCTGTTGATCGTATCCTTTGCTTTACAGAAGCTTTGCAGTTTTATGAGATCCCATTTGTCAATTCTTGATCTTAGAGCATACGCCATTGGTGTTCTGTTCAGGAACTTTTCCCCTGTGCCCATATGATCAAGGCTTTTCCTATTTTCTCTTCTATTAGTTTCAGTGTAGCTGGTTTTATGTGGAGGTCCTTGATCCACTTGGAATTGAGCTTTGTACAAGGAGATAAGTATGGATCAATTTGCATTCTTCTACAAGTTGACCTCCAGTTGGACCAGCACCATTTGTTGAAAATGCTGTCTTTTTTCCACTGGATAGTTTGAGCTCCTTTGTCGAAGATCAAGTGACCATAGGTATGGGGGTTCATTTCTGGTCTTCTATTCTATTCCATTGATCCTCCTGACTGTCTCTGTTCCAAATTACCATGCCGTTTTTATCACTATTGCTTTGTAGTACAGCTTGAAATCGGGGATGGAGATTCCCCAGAAGTTCTTTTATTGTTGAATGTAGTTTTCGCTATCCTGGGTTTTTGTTATTCCAAATGAATTTTAAGATTGCTCTTTCTATCTCTGTAAAGAATTGATTGGGAATTTGATAGGGATTGCATTAAATCTGTAGATTGCTTTCGGCAAGATAGCCATTTTTACTATATTAATCCTTCCAATCCATGAGCATGGGAGATCTTTCCATCTTCTGAGATCTCCTTCGATTTCTTTCTTCAGGGTGTTGAAGTTCTTGTCATACAGGTCTTTCACTTGCTTGGTTAGATTCACACCAAGATATTTTATACTATTTGTGACTATTGTGAATGGTGTCGTTTCCATAATTTCTTTCTCAGCCAGTTTATCCTTTATGTAGAGGAATGCTACTGATTTGTTTGAGTTAATTTTATACCCAGCCACTTTGCTAAAGTTGTTTATCAGGTTTAGGAGTTCTCTGGTGGAAGTTTTGGGGTCACTTAAGTATACTAACATGTCATCTGCAAATAGTGAAACTTTGACTTCTTCCTTTCCAATTTGTATCCCTTTGATCTCCTTCTGTTGCCTAATTGCTCTGGCTAGGACTTCCAGAACTATATTGAACAGGTAGGGGGAGAGTGGGCAGCCTTGTCTAGTCCCTGATTTTAATGGGATTGCTTCAAGTTTCTCTCCATTTAGTTTGATGTTGGCTACTGGCTTGCTGTATATTGCTTTTACTATGTTTAGGTATGGACTTTGAATTCCTGATCTTTCCAAGACTTTTATCATGAAGGGGTGTTGAATTTTGTCAAATGCTTTCTCAGAGTCAAGAGATATGATCATGTGGTTTTTTTTCTTTGAGTTTATTTATGTAGTGGATTACGTTGATGGATTTCCGTATATTGAACCAACCCTACATTCCTGGGATAAAGCCTACTTGATCGTGGTGGATAAGTGTTTTGATGTGTTCTTGGATTCAGTTCGAGAGAATTTTATTCAGTATTTTTGCATCGATATTCATAAGGGAGATTGGTCTGAAGTTCTCTTTTCTTGTTGGATCTTTGTGTGGTTTAGGTATAAGCGTAATTGTGGCTTCATAGAATGAATTAGGTAGTGTTCCTTCTGTTCTTCTATTTCTAACTCACTTGTACTAAAGATGTAGAGTCAAGAAACACTTCACATTTGTTTGTGTGTTGAGTTTATGCCTCAATTTGGTAAAAATAAAATTTGAATGTATTCAGGTGACAGAATCATGTGAACTATTGGGTCATGGCTCTCTTTGACTAGGCTATCATGTTCGTCACACACAATGTTATTTATTTTGCCTTGTTAACATTTAACAAACAAATTTTTCAAAATTTTATAAGAAAAATATTGCTGTATCTGATAAATGCTGTAAAATGACATTTACATCTCAAAACTGAAAAATATAAAATATGACCAATCATATCAATTAGATAAATGTGTTATAAAAGTCCATTTTGACATGTTGAATTATTACAAATGTTCACATAAGAACAAAAATAAATGTATAAACTTGTAAACATACTGAGCACATCAAAAGTCATCTGGGTGCCAGTAACTCTGAATAGACTATGACATCCAAACTTCAAAGGGACATTGTAAAAAAGAAATGGCAAAACTCTTCTATAGACATACATGGACATGCTCTTACTTTTTTTAAAGGCAATCAAATTCAGATATGTTTAAATGATATATAATGAATTACTACTCTAAGGCAATGCAGTTCAATTTGAAATTTGACCATTGTAAAGCACCATAGTAACAGTTATAGGAGAAAAACAATATTTTTATTCTTTTTTGGTAGCTTTGTTCTGCTTTGGGGTTTTATTATATAATATAATATAATATATATAATATAATATAATAATAATATAATATATAATATAATATAAAATAATATAATAATATATATGATATATGTATATAATCATTCCATTTGTTTACATGTCAAATGATATCCCAGTTTCCAGTTACTCCTCCACCAACCCCCATCCCACATCTGCCCTCCTCCCTCCTTTTTGCCTGTATATGGGTGCTCCCTCACCCACACTTTCCTGCCGCACCACTCCAGCATCCCCCTACACTGGGACATCAAACCTTCCTAGGATGAAGGGCTTCCCCTCGCTTTGCTGTTAGGCAAGGCCGTCCTCTGCTACATATGTATCTGAAGCCATGGCTCACTCCAGGTACACTCCTTGGTTGGTGGTCTAGTCTCTGGGAGAACTGGGTGGTCAGACCAGCTTACGTTGTTCTTCCAGTGAGGTTGCAATCCCCCTCTGCTCCTCCAGTCCTTCTGCCAGCTCCCCCACCAGGTTCCCTGAGCTCAGTTTGATTATTGGCTCCAAGCATCCACATCTGCACTGGTCAGTTGCGGCTGGACCTCCTAAGGCACTACCACACCATGTCCCTGTCAGCAAGTGTCCCTTGACCACTGCAACAGTATTGGGTTTGGTGTCTGAAGACATGATGGATCCCCAGATGGGGCAGTCTCTGGATGACCCTTTCTTCAGTCTCAGTTCCATTTTTTGTCCCTGTTTTTCCTTTGGACAGGAACATTTCTGGGTTAAAAAATTTTGAGATGGATAGGTGGCCCTATCCCTCAACCAAGGTCCTTGCCTATCTACTGGAGGTGGTCTCTATAGGTTCTATCTCTCTCTTTTCTGACCATTTAAGTTAAAGTAATCCCAGTTGGGTCCTGGGAGCTTCACATTTTTCCTGGTGTCTGGGACCCTCCAGTAGCTATCCCCAGTTCCTCGTCCTCCCTGCTATCTACTTTGTTCAATTTCTTGACCCTCTGTAACTCTCTCATATCTCCTCCAGTTCCTGATACTCACCCCCTTATTTTCTCCCCTCCTCTCTCCCTCTAAGGTCACCGTCTCCATCCACCTCCCACAATCATCCTGTTCCCCTCTTAATGCAGGACTGAAGCACCCACACCATGGTCTTCCTTCCTTCTAAGCTCCATATGGTCTGTGGGTTGTATCATGTGTGTTGTGAGCTTTTGGGCTAATATCCGCCTATCAGTGAATACATACCATGTGTGTTCTTTTGTTTATGGGTTACCTCACTCATGATGTTATTTTCTAGTTCTATCCATTTGCTTGCAAATTTCATGAAGTCATTGTTTTTAATCGCTGAGTAGTACTCCACTGTGTAAAATGTATCACATTTTCTGTATCCATTCTTCTGTTGAGGAACATCTGGGTTGTTTCCACCTTCTGGCTATTATAAATAAGAAGCACAACATAGCCAAACTTATGGGACACAATGAAAGCAGTGTTAAGAGGAAAACTCATAGTTCTGAGTGCCTACAAAAAGAAACTGGAGAGAGCATACACTAGCAGCTTAACAGTACACCTGAAAGCTCTAGAACAAAAAGAAGCAAATACACCCAAGAAGAGTAGATGGCAGGAAATAATCAAACTCAGGACTGAAATCAACCAAGTAGAAACAAAAAGAAGTATACAAAGAATCAACAAAACCAGGAGCTTGTTCTTTGAGAAAAATCAACAAGATAGATAAAACCTTAGCCAGACTAGCCAGAGGGCACAGAGACAGTATCCAAATTAACAAAATCAGGAGTGAAAGGGGAGACATAACAACAGAAACTAAGGAAATTAAAAAAATAATCAAATCCTATTACAAAAGTCTATACTCAACAAAGCTGGAAAACCTGGATGAAATGGACAATTTTCTAGACAGATCCAGTTACCAAAGTTAAATCAGGATCAGATAAACTATCTAAACAGTCCCATAATCCCCAAGGAAGTTGAAGCAGTCATTAGAAGTCTCCCAACCAATAAAAGCCCAGGACCAGATGGGTTTAGTGCAGAATTCTATCAGACCTTCAAAGAAGATATAATACCAATACTTCTCAAACTATTCTATATAATAGAAACAGAAGGAACACCACCCAATTCTTTCTATGAAGCCATGGTTACACTGATACCTAAACTACAAAAAGACCCAACAAAGAAAGAAAATTCCAAGGTAATTTCCCTTATGAATATCATTGCAATAATACTCAATTTCTTTAAAATTCTTGAAAACCAAATCCAAGAACACATTGAAATGATCATCCACCATGATCAAGCAGGCTTCATCCTAGGAATGCAGGGATGGTTCAATGTATGGAAATCCATCAATGTGATCCACTATATAAACAATCTCAAAGAAAAAAACCACATGATCATCTCAGTAGATGCTGGAAAAGCCTTTGACAGAATACAACACACATTCATGTTGAAAGTATTGGATATATCATGGATTCAGTGTTCATATCTAAATATAATAAAAGCAATATGCAGCAAACCAATAGCCAACCTCTAACTAAATAGAGAGATACTCAAAGAAATCCCATTGAAATCGGGGACAAGACATGGCTGCCCACTCTCTCCCTATCCTATTAAATATAATTCTTGAAGTTGTAGCCAGAGAAATTAGACAACAAAAGGAGGCCAAAGGGATACAAATTGGAAAGAAAGAAGTTAAGATACCACTATTTTAGATGATATGACAGTATACATTAAGTGACCTCAAAACTTCTACAAGAGAACTCCCACAGCTGACAAACAACTCCAGCAAAGTGGCTGGATGTGATATTAACTCTAACAAATCAGTAGCCTTCCTCTACTCAAATGATAAAAGGACCAAGAAAGAAAATAGGAAAACAACACCCTACACAATATTCACAAATAACATAAAATACCTAGGTGTGACTCTAACCAAGCAAGTGAAAGATCTATATGACAACTTCAAATCCCTGAAGAAAGAAATCAAAGAAGACCTCAGAAGATGGAAAGATCTCCCATGCTCATGGATTGGCAGGATTAATATAGTAAAAATGGTCATCTTACCAAAAGCAATCTACAGATTCAATGCAATTCCCATCAAAATTCCAACTCAATTCTTCATAGAGATAGAAAAAGCAAATCTCGAATTCACTTGGGATAACAAAAACCCTGCATAGCAAAAACTATTTTCAACAATAAAAGAACTTCTGAGGGAATCACCATCTCTGACCTCAAGCTGTTCTACAGAGCAATAGTGATAAAAAACTGAATGGTATTGGTTCAGAGACAGGCAAGTAGATCAATGGAATAGAATTGAAGACCCAGAAATGAAGCCATACACCTATGGTCACTTGATCTTTGACAAAGAAGCTAAAACCATCCCGTGGAAAAAAGACAGCATTTTCAACAAATGGTGCCTGTTCAACTGGCAGTCTGCATGTAGAAGAATGCAAATTGATCCATTCTTGTCTCCTTGTACAAAGTTCAAGTCCAACTGGATCAAGGACCTCCGCATAAAGCTAGATACACTGAATCTAATAGAAGAGAAAGTGGGAAAGAACCTCAAACACATTACCACAGGGGAACATTGCCTGAACAGAACACTAATGGCTCATACTCTAAGACCAACAATTGACAAATGGGACCTCATAAACTTGAAAACTTCTGTAAGGCAAAGGACACTGTCAATAGGACAAAACGGCAATATTTTTAATCTTAATGGGTACAGAAAAATTATTGAACAATGTTCAGTACACATCAATACATAAAACACTAGCATATAATTGCATAAGGGAAGTTGAGTATGTTCAAAAATATACAGCAGCCAGATGTGGTGGCATATACTTCTAATTTCAGTAGGCAGAGGCAGGTAGATATCTGTGAGTTTGAGAACACACTGGTCTACATAGGGACTTTCACAACAATCTAGGCTACAAAGTGGCACCCTATCTCAGAAAAAAATGAATGAATATATATGTAATAAATATCACTAAAGGGAAATTATTGAAAATTTTCTGCTTGAGGTCAACCACGAGAGTAGGAGTCTCACCCTGGCTAATACTGCAATTTTATTACCAATCCAAACCACAGGAATCAGGCAAAGAAGAGGTAAAAGTCATTACTATTGAAGCAGAAGAAATAAAAACTATATTTTAAATGATGCAAGTATACATATGAAAATCATGAAGGCTCTGCAGTCAGAAGTAATGGATGAAATCATGAGAGGCAGTAGATGCAAGGTCAACAGCGTGTATGAGTTCTGTTTATATGAAGGAAAAATGAAAAATTTAAATAGCGTTTAAAATTGCTTCCAAATATGTAGATACCTAGAAACACATGTAATAGGATACCTGTAAAGCAGGAAGTTCAAACATTATTTAGAAAAATATAAAGATCTAAAGAAATTGAGAAATGAATACACAGTGGTCACTTTTGGGAAGACTCTATGGTTGGGATGTTTATCTTTCAAACAATCAATAGAAATTGTAAAATCTTAAGCAAAACTTCCACAGTCTTCTTTGTGCTTGATAAAAGACAGTGTCCAAAATACATAAAGACTTTCTAGACTCAACAGTAAGAAAACAATGTAAAAAGTGTGTCAAAGATCCTAATACTTACCAACAAGACTCAGAGATGATAAATAAGTGCATGGGAAGAGACTCCACATCACTGCTGTTAGGCAAATGGAAGTTCAAATAACGAGACACCACTACACAATCATAAGGCACAATGGCCAGACTCCAGTATACTGACACCACCAACTGCTGCAGAGGACATGGGGTGCCAAGAACCCTCATTCATGGATTGCAGGAATGAAAACAGTATGGTCATTTAGAAGAGATTTTCCAGCCTTCTTGAAAAACCAATCAAACTCTTACTATGTCACCCCACAATCATTTTTTTTATTATTTATCAAATGGGCTGAAAAATTAAGTTCATACAAAAAATGCAATAGGTGTGTTGCATAAAAACCTATTACATAACTTGTCAAAACCTGGCAGTGAGCAAGATCCTTCAGTAAATGAAACTGAGAAAATATGACCTAACCGAAAAATAGAATATTACTCAGTACCAAAATGAAACGAGCTGCAAATTCATGAAAAGGTATCAAGAAAATTTAAACACATATTCATCACAGAAGCCAAGATGAAAAACTCTTACTATATAACAGTTTGAAAAGACCAAAGCATGCGGACAGTAAAAACGTCAGTGATTTCCAGAGATTCAGGAAAGGGAGAGAAATATAAACAGATTTTGATGATTTGGGGTCTGGGGAACTAGTTTGTTGTACTCTAAAATGAACGCATATCACTGATATATATTATATATATATTATTATGCCTAGAGAAAAACCCAGTTAGAGTGATGAGTGATGGATGAGGGGAAATGTGTTAACGCTGAAGCTGCGGCGCCTCTGGAGCTTGGAGGGGATAGCACTGAGGAAGATGGTGCACAGTCAGCAGGTTTCTGTGCCTTTACATTTTTTCTCATTGGATTTAAAGTTCCTCAAAAATCATCTTTTTGAAGAAAACATACCCTGAAGATCCTTGAGAAGAGAATAAAATATTATTTGATATTCAAAGACAAATGGAATCTTAAAGCTTACCCATGATCCCCTGACTTATGACAATTGTGGCAACTCAGAAACAGTGGGGAGTAGATTATCTTTTCAGTACAGAATGCAAAGGCAGGTGGGAAAATGTGAGCCCTAATCTTATGCACTTGAAAGATTTTTATGTAGAGTGTAGCTTTAAATTTGAAAAATAAAACAAACATTCAAAATTTATAAGACTTCCTATGACCTTGGGGATTTAAACAGAAGGAATGTGCTACCCAGAAATACAATATATTGACAGAACAGACTAAGTTGAAATGAGTAACTTTTCCTTCACAAAGACAGTATAATAAGGTTAAAATAGAAGGCATAGATTGAGTAAATTATTTACAATATGCATAAGCAAAAAGGGTGATATAAATTAGAATATAGATTCTTCTGCAGACGAACAAGCTACCAACAAATATCTTATAGTAAAATACATTAAAGAACTCATCATGAGAATGCATTTGAATGATCAATAAACATCTGAAAGTTTTTATACTTTCATTATTCACCAGGGAAGTGCTAATTAAATGTACAGTGCAATATCCGCAGTGCCTAGAATGGTAAAACTGTAAAGACAGCATCAAATGTTGATTTGGATCATGGAGCAACAGGAATTTTCAGACATTGCTGGAATTATTTTTTCACATTGCTGGGAATGGAACTCATACCAATGAATGCACTAGGCAAGCATTCTACAATTGAGCTGTATTTTTATCCCCAAATTTTAGAGAAATGTCTTCAAGACAGTGACTCATTATATATTTCACATTGTCCTTGAGCTTGTGATAATTGGTGTGTCTTAACAGAGATGGGACTACAGAGGTGACCCACCAAGGGCAGCTCTGTACATCATCCACATTTGAAAACTATTTCACAGTGCTTGCTAAGGCTAAATGTATTTTCACACTTTGACTCACAGAGAACAATTCTAATATATATATATATATGAAGTGTGAAAGAGTTTTCATAGTAGTATTCAAAATTCATAGTGTTGGCACACACCTTTAATCCCAGTACTCCTGAGATAGGGGCAGGCAGATCTCTGGAAGTTCAAGATTAGTCTGGTCTACATCATGAGTTTCAGGACAGCCAGAGCTGTGAAGAAAGACCGTGTCTCAAAAACTCAAACCTAGAAAACTTCAGTGTTCCTCATATGGAGTATATGCAAACAAATAATAACATAAACATATGGAGGAATGAAAGAAAACAATGGAAACAGGATACCACAGATGAAACTTACCCAAGAAAGTTAGCAAAGGAAAATACTACAGCAGAGAAATATACCGCTGGTTTTTACTTTATAAGAATTCTAAGAAAGGCAAAATACCATATGGTAATAAAAGATAATATAGTTCCTTGGAAGAGGGTAAAAACTAGTGAATAACAGGGAGAACATGTTTACTTAGGTACACACTATTCATCTAGATTCTTGGTGACTCTTGTGCTGTACACTTAAGACTGGTGCCCTTTCTAGATATTTATCATATAGAATTCATGTATTCAAAAGTCTTTCTTCAAAACTAATGTGCCATTTTGTTCATTTAAAAAATTTACCTTTCACTGAAAATTAACTCAGCAAATGTTAGAATTTCCAGTTGCTAAGAACTTTACATACAATGTAAAAGATACTTCACTGTAAGGCTGGAACTGAACAAAGTGGATTGCAACGCTAGAGGAGTACACACGGTGGCGCTGCAGTCTAAGGATTGGTATAACTAGGGGCTCCCAGGATGCCCAGGACGCCATTCCTGGGAATCAGAAGGGGGAAATTTACGTAATATATACGGGGAAAGGACTACAGAAAGCAATTATTTCACCAAAACATCTGTGTGATTGAAACCGACAAGATTTAGAAGAAGCAGCGACCTCTGGATAACATCTAAACAATGGAGACAACGCTAGCAAAAACGCCAGGGAAAAGGCAAGTCATTTTCCTTACAATATTGTTGTTTTTGTGGGAGGATAGTTCTGAGGCAATTAGATATTCCATCCAGAAGAAACAGAGAGTGGTTACTTGATAGCTAACCTGGCAAAAGATCTGGGGCTCAGGGTTGGAGAGCTGGCCACTAGAGGGGCACGAAATCCACACAATGGTAACAAAGAGCTCTTGCAGCTTGATGCAGAGAGAGTGAATTTGCTCCTGAAGGAAAAACCAGATCGCGAAGCACTGTGCGGGGCGACAGAACCCTGTGTGCTGCACTTTCAGATCATACTGGAAAACCCTGTGCAGTTCTTTCAAACCGACCTGCAGCTCACAGATATAAACGACCATTCTCCAGAGTTTGCCTGACACGGAAATGCTCTAAAAATTCAAGAAAAGTGCCCAGCCAGGAATGTGTTTCCTCTGAAGGCAGCTCAGGACCCTGACATAGGGAGCAACGCTGTTCAGAACTACACAGTCAGTCCAACCTCATTTCCATGTGTTACTCACAGTCGCTCAGATGGCAGGAAATACCCAGAGCTGGTGCTGGACAGAGCCCTGGACAGGGAGGAGCAACCTGAGCTCATTTTAACCCTCACGCTCTGGATGGAGGTGCTCCCCAAGTCTGGGACTACCACGGTTCGAATTGAAGTCTGGACATAACGATAATGCTCCTCAATTTGTACAGTCACTCTATGAGGTGAGATCCCTGAGAACAGCCCCCTCGATACCTTAGTTGTCACAGTCTCCGCCAGAGATTTAGATGCTGGCATACATGGCAATGTAGCCTACTCTCTGTTTCAAGGCAGTGGAGGAGTCTCAACCATTTGTAATAGATGAAATCACAGGAGAAATTCGTCTTAAAGGGGCATTGGATTTTGAGACAACTGCATATTATAACATGGAAATTGTAGCTACAGACCAGTGGAGGTCTTTTCAGGAAAATGCACTGTAGCTATACAGGTGGTGGATGTGAACGACAATGCCCCTAAACTCACCATATCTTCGCTCACTAATTCCATCCCAGAAAATGCTCCTGAAGCTGTAGTTGCTGTTTTCAGTGTTCTGACCCAGATTCTGGGGAAATGGAAGGATGGTTTGTTCTATTCAGAATGAACTTCCATTTCTTTTAAAACCCACATTCAAGAACTTTTACACCTTAGTGACGGAGAGACCCCTGGACAGAGAGAGCAGAGCTGAGTACAAATCACCATCAGGTCTCCGACCTGGGCACACCCAGGCTCACAACCCAGCACACCATAACAGTGCAGGTCTTCTGACATCAACGATAATGCTCCCGCCTTCACCCAAACTCCTACACCCTGTTTGTTCACGAGAACAACAGCCCTGCCCTGCACATAGGCACCATCAGTGCCACAGACCCAGACTCTGGCTCCAATGGCCTTCATTATTTACTCGCTGCTGCCGCCCCATGACCAGCAGCTAGCCCTCGCCTCTCATCTCCATCAACTCAGACAATGGTCAACTGTTTGCACTCAGAGCACTGGACCACGAGGCGCTACAGGGTTTTGAGTTCCATGTGGGCGCCACAGACCGAGGCTCACCCGCGCTCAGCAGCCAGGCTCTGGTGCGCGTGCTGGTGCTGGATGACAATGACAATGCGCCCTTCGTGCTCTACCCGATGCAGAACGCCTCTGCGCCCTGCACAGAGCTGCTGCCCAGGGCTGCGGAGCCCGGATACCTGGTTACTAAAGTGGTGGCAGTGGACTCTGACTCTGGTCAGAACGCCTGGCTTTCATTCCAGCTGCTCAAGGCCACGGAACCAGGGCTGTTCAGCGTGTGGGCGCACAATGGCGAGGTGCGCACCACCAGGCTGCTGAGCGAGCGCGATGCGCCCAAGCACAGACTGCTGCTGCTGGTCAAGGACAATGGTGATCCTCCGCGCTCTGCTAGTGTCATGCTGCAGGTGCTACTGGTGGATGGTTTCTCTCAGCCCTACCTGCCTCTGCCAGAGGTGGCGCTCAACCACACACAGCAAGAAGACATGCTCACACTCTATCTGGTTATTGCTTTGGCTTCTGTGTCTTCACTTTTCTTCTTGTCTGTGCTGCTGTTTGTGGGGGTGAGGTTGTGCAAGAAGGCCAGGGAGGCTTCTCTGGGTGACTGCTCTATTCCTGAGGGACACTTTCCTGGCCACCTGGTGGATGTCAGCAGTGCGGGGACCCTGTCTCAGAACTACCATTATGACGTCTGTCTGACAGAGGACTTTGGAACCTCAGATTTCAAGTTCATGAACCCCATTATTCCCACTAGTCTCCTTCAGGACTCCTAGCTAAATCTCAGTGTCAGGAAGACCCACGATTTTATAACTGAATCAAAATGAGTGTCTTGGTTTATTATTTTTCTTTTTGCATTCTATTATTTTTCCTTGAGACAATATATTTCTATGCTGATTTTAGCTTCTTTTTATCAATTCAATCCTAATGCATCATTTTTCTTTCACTAATTCGAGAGGGGAATAAGTAACTTTGTTGTGTTTCTATGATCATCTGAAATACTGTTCTTAGGAATAATTTCTTCCTCTGCTTTTAGACCTATTTGAAATCTACCCCTTCAAATGTATCATGTGATATGCATATACCTTCTAGGTAGTATCACTTGATTTCACTTCATTGCTGTGTATACTGTGCAAATACAGCGTTTATTGTGACATTTCAGAGGTATTGTAATACACACCATGATACATTCACTAATTATTACCTATAATCAGTGATTCTCCCTCAGTCTCTATTCTTTTATTCTTTAGATGGATAATTGACTAACATTATCATTGCTGTTTCATTATTCTGTGTCAATATCACTTACTTGAGACTGATTGCATCTTTGCATGTTGTCCTCCAGACCATACATTTGTAAAATGTTTCACAGGTAGTTGCATAAGACATACCATATTTGTCATTGTCCATAGACCATTAACTAATTCATTCTAATTATAAGACTATTTTCTGGACACCATTGCTAATAATCACCACTGACTTCTTGGCTCCCTATCTAAGTTCCTCCTATATGCTTTTCATTTGCATGAGCGACATTTAGGGGAATGTGATAAACTTGAATGCCTAAAATATGATCAAAATAAATATGCAGTGATCTTTCATTTATTCCTGAAAATGATAATTTCATTCTTCTGATGACTGAGTAAGCAACTCCATTGTGCATGTGTGTGTGTTCCTCCCCCACTGCCTATTACATTAATGGTAAATGCAGTGTTGTCTACAGCTGATGAAGTGTGAACATAGATACAGTCATATGTCATATTTATGTGTTTTGTACACAAATTAAAGTACCATTTAATTTATTAGTTTTACAATTACATTTACTATTTTAAGACTTTATTTTCTTGTGTAAAAGCCAAAATTGCGACTAAAACATTTCAGAAATGACCTTTCTTGGACTAAGCCCTTTTAAGTTCCTTAATAGATTTCATTTTGCATGAGCAGACATTTAGCGAGGCATGTGTTTGGATAAATTCATTTGTAAATCCTGGATGTAAATAAGAGCCATTAAACTTTCAACAGAACTATGCAGGTGAATGCTTTTAAGTGTTTTAGTCTTTGATTATTCATACTTATGCCATAAAAGGGTGACTTAGGACAAATATTTGTTGCTCCTACAATAGGTTCTCTCATTCAATTTGTCATGAGCAGGTTATTGGGAACCCTTTCAATACACATATCACCTACAAATTGTAGTAAATGTGTGCAATATAGAATTAATAATGGAGAAAGACAATACATTGGAGTTTTTTAACACTAAAAAAATGTGTGGGATCCAACAATACAAGAATATGCTATTTGTTTAATAACAAGACTTCAAATGATAACATCAAACCATTTCTCAGTATTATTTTAAAATCATTTCATTTATATCAGTTATCTATCTCAATTGATGTTTAGAAAAAAATAATTGATATCAATTGAATTTTGGAATTGAAACAAGATTATGATATGTTCTCACATTAATAAAAGTGGCGTATTGCTCACACACTAAGTCTTACAGGCAAGGACTCTTGAGCAGAAAACTCCCATCACAAAATTTATGTAATGCATTGAAAGCATGAATCAAATATCGAAACATTCTTCCAAGTTCAGCCTAAATACTTTTTATGAAATTCTTAATTGGAGTTTCATCATTTTATACTCATCTTCATTTTCTGGGAAATTATGTATTCATACTGGACAATTATTTTTAAGAGGCACTATACCATATGATATCAAACTAAAGTCGGAAGGGCTAAATGCTGATGATCCATTTACAACTTAAGACAAACTATGAGATGCTATCAGTAGGGTATGTTCATGTGTCCATGCATGTGTGAGTGCATATGCTTGTGTGTTCACATACATGTGGGTGTGTGTATGCCTGTGCATATGCAAGTGTGTGCAAAACCTGGGGCCTGTGGCATACACACTCCAGATCCTATTAGTAATTTAATTTTTTGATGGTCTATATTTACTTGTTGTTTAGAAAATGGGCAGAAAATGTCCAAGCCAAAGAGATAATCTGGACTGAATTTGAAGACAAAGAACAATCAGTCTTTGTTCAATGATAATTTTTATTTCCTGGCAGTCAGAAGTCATTTAGCCAGTTATTAAAAATTGCTTTCCAAAGCTATTGCTATTATTTATTGACAGCTCTTGCGCTGCCCATGGTACCGAGCTCGGGTGTAGATCTGGGAGATTAAAGAAATACTCAGACTCAGGTCATCTGTTGTGAGAGAATGCCAAAACATTTACTGGGCAGGTTCAATATATATACACCAAGTCAGGGAAGCAAAAATACAAACTCAGGAAAAACCAGGAACTCAATTGGGAGGCAATAGGATGTCAATTATAAATTCCCTTCCTGGGGCACCATGCCTTAGTCAGGATATAAAAAAGCAGGAACTCAACTGGGGGCGCAATAGGATGTCAAGTGTAAATTCCCTTCCTGGGGCACCATGCCTTAGTCAGGTTGTTTTGATCCTAGAGGAACTGCAGAATGTTACTTAGTAGACAGCAGCATACGGAAAGGCTCAGCCAGGGCATAGCAGCCCTTTGGGGTCCTACAGGTCCCCCGTTTTTTATTTTATAGGTGAATAGCATCTATCTTAGGTCACCTTCCATCAATACCAATTGCCCATCATTGGAATCCCTGCCAGCCTCAGGGCCTCTGTCTTAGGTAAGTAAGGACTGCAAAGGAGTTGCCCGTCATTGACTAACTATTCTCGGTAAAGGCTGAGCCAAACCTGGGCAGAAGGGTTCTCTCGTGCCAGGAACATGAGCACCTGCTTAATAATTGCCTGGGACTGGATCTGCTGTCTGTGAAAGCGGCAAAGAAATATCAATCCTGCTGTGGCTGCCCCAAAGTCTAGGACTCCCAGAGACAAGGACCTCTAGCCCATCCTTTAAGGAGCTTTCTGGCCAGTTTGAGTCCTGCTAGAAACTTCTCTCCATAGAGAGGCTGCATACAAGTAACATTAATATTAACATAAAGAAATTGTTGGTTTCTCAAATTAGCAACAGCTTTTCCAGTATTCTTGTTGGTGGGAATCTATGTCCCGCCAAGTCGAGCTGCTTATACCCATTGACATCCGAACTGGTGGGTTCTTCACAAGGCTCCAGTAAATCTCCACTTGGGCGAGGCTGCATAGTGACAGGGCAAGGCTGCGTAGTGACAGGGCACACACAATGCTTAGGAATCTAAACAGGACTTTCACATCTTTAGGAAAAACACAAACAGAACCTCTCACCCTGACTAATACAGGGTCAGGGCCTTTCCATATACCTGATGACAATTCTTTCCATTTCACTAAGCCCAGTGCCTTCTGGGCTCCTTTCCAATGTCTGTCTGCTGCAGACAATACATCCTTATCCACTAATAAAAAATTTAAAATACATAAAATAAAGAATAATCTTACATGAGGTGGGGAAAACTCCCCGTTTTGTTTTTTCAAGATAATTTTTCAACGTTAAATTGTGCTCTTTCCGCTATAACATGGCCTTGTGGATTATAAGGAACCCCGGTCTTAAGGGTAATATTATATTCATCACAAAATTTATTAAAGGACACACTACCATAGGCTGGGCCATTATCAGTTTTTATTTGACAGGGAACCCGAAAATAGGCAAATGTCTGTAGGCAATGGTTCTTAACATCTTTTATTTTTTCACCACTGTGGGCCAAGGAAAAAATCATACCAGAAAAGGTATCAATGGTAACATGGACGAAATCTAATTTCCCAAATGAGGGAACATGTGTAACATCCATTTAACAAATATCATGCAAGACCTTGGGGATTTACTCCCAAATTAGGGGAGGAGATAAACTGAGCACAGTGAGGGCAGTGGGTAATGATTTGAACAGCCTGTTCTCTAGTAATGTCACAATGAAATTTCAAGGAATTTGCATTAAGATGAAATTTATTATGCATAGCAACAGCCTTATCATAATTAGTGACTAAATTTAAGGCAAGCAAAATTTGTTTGGTGTGAAAATCAGCCTCACTATTACCTTGGGCAAAGGGGCCTGGCAAGAATGAATGTCCCCAAATATGACCCACAAACACAGGCAAAGTTCACTGTCACAAAATAACCTTGCACCTGCAATAGGCAAGAGCAAATCAGAGACACAGGTGCCACATAAGATGCAGTCTCCAAGGATTCCATAATTTGAGAAACATATACACTATCAGTATATATATTGCAAGCTTCATTTGGGAACAAAGATAGTGCCAATTGTATGCCCTTTAGCTCTGCTAATTGTGCAGAGAAATTGGTCATTTGTAAGGTCTCAACCCTACCTTGGGAAACAACTGCAGCCTTACCATTGGAGGATCCATCAGTAAATATTAGGCAAGCCTGACTCAAGGACTGATTGGAAATAATTTTTGGAAAAACCACCGGGTGGAGCTTAAAGAACTGACAGCAACTTATTATCTGGATAATGATTATCAAATTGGCTATTAGTAGTACAAACAAACAAGACCCAATCAACACAATTTGAGATAAAATTTGGATCTGATCCTTATTATAAGGGGTAATAAACATGTCTGGCTCTTTACCAAACGTTTGTAGGCATACTTTATGGACTTTGAACAACAAGGAAACTACTGCCTGTGGATAAGATAAAAAAATCTTGGAGGTAAGCTTGTAAATTAACCCATAAAGTAGGGCTCTCCTGCCAAAAGGACCCTTTGGGGAATGTTTTGATGCAAAAACCACAAATAACAGTTTCCTTGAATAGTCTATATAATTGAAATGAGCTTGTTCTAGAGCTTCCTGTACCATTTTCAAGCATTCCCTAGCCTCTTCATTTAATTGTCTGGGGGAAGTGGGTGATGCATCTCCCTTAAGAATATCAAAGAGAGGTTTTAACTGTCCTGTGCTTAAGTTGTAAGGAAGGTCTCAACCAATTTATGTCTTCTAACAATGTTTGATAATCATTTAAAGTTTTAGAGTATCTATTCTAATTTGTAACTTCTGAGGACGAATCCCCTTTTGTAATAATTCATATCCTAAATATTGATATGTAAAATTCTTTTGAACCTTCTTGCGGGAAATAACCAACCCAATAGCTTGCAAATCATTTCATTAGTTCGGCATAGACCTCATAAAGCTCTTTTTCTTCCCTAGCTCCAAGTAGAATATCATCCATAAAATGGATTATATACATGTACAGATGTCTTCTTCCTAATGGTTGAAGAGCAGTTGCCACATAGACTTGACACATGGTGGGACTATTAGCCATCCCTTGGGGCAGCACCACCCAATAATATCTATGGGATGGTTCCTTAAAGTTGACTGAGAGAATACTAAATGCAAAGTGTCCACAATCCTGAGGATGCAAGGGTATGGTAAAGAAACAGTCTTTCAAATCTATCACTAACATGTGCCAATTTTTTGGAGTAGCAACTGTGTAGGCAATCCAAGTTGAGTAGCCCCCATTGGCATCATAGTTTTATTAATTTCCCTTAAATCTTGTAATAATTCCATTTTCCTGATTTTTTTCTTAACAACAAATATAGGAGTATTCCAGGGGGATAGATGGAATGATATGTCCTGCCAAAAGTTGTTCTTGTACCAATAAATGAGCTGCCTCCAATATTTCCTTAGATAAGGGCCACTGTTCAATCCACATGGGCTCGTTGGGTTTCCATGTGATTTGTAATGGTTTAGGAGGCTTCACGTAACCCTTAATATAAATTTCCATATTCCAGTTTTGTCTTTATGGTGTCTGACTATCTGACATACTTCAGCCACACTTTGGGATCCTTCCTTGTAAATATTTCCCTAATCCTTTCCCAGGAATATATCCTTGCTTTTTCATCATATCCTGAACTGGTTGGGTTGTGAGAATAGCTCCCATGTCATTAAGTACATCTCAATCCTATAAATTAACGGGTAGATGTTCCAAGACAAATGGTTGAAACCATCCCTCATGTCCTTCCTCATCTTGCCATTTTAAGATCTTACTACTCTTGAGGGGTGCGGTAGCTGTCCCCACTCCTTATAAGGTGGAAGAGGACCTATCCAGGGGCCAGTTACTAGGCCAAGATGTTTTAGATATCACAGTAGTATCTGCACCAGTATCCAGAATTCCTTGCATAGGCTTTCTATCAACCCAAAGGGTAAGGGTAGAGTAGTCCTCGAGGGTAGAAACCCAGAAGGCACCAGTCCCTGAGGATCCAAATCCTTCATCACCCCTAGTATCCTTAATTGTGGCATGTCTAGTGGGTAACTGCGGCGAGAGAACTAGCTGAGCAACTCTATCTCCCTGAGGAATAACTACAACTCCCCTATCCCATGTAACCATAATTTTAATTTCTCCAGTAAAATCTGAGTTTATCATTCCAGGAAGGATCCTAATTCCTTTCATCAAGGCACTGCTGTGTCCTAGGAGAAGGCCTACACTCCCTGAAGGAATGGGGCCATACACTCCAGTACCTAATGCTTTAGGGACCATTTGAGGTGTCAGTATTGCTCTGGTGGAGGAGTGGAGGTCCAATCCTGCACTTCCTGGGATACCTCTGACAAGGTCTTTGACATAAAGGGGTTGGTTTGAGGCACAAACCGAACTGGAGTATGGATAATAGTAGTATTCATGGCTCTGTACACTTTGGTTTGTGGGCACCAGAGCGGCTCCACTCCCGTTTCCGAAGCTGGGAGAGGGGCCGTCAGCATCTGATTTTGACCTGCATTCATTACTCCAATGATGGCCTTTTCAGCATCGAGGGACACAGTTCAGGACCTGTAATTCCCTTGTTCCCTGGACAATCTCTTAAAATGTCCAACTTGGCCACATCCAAAGCAAGTTTTATTCTTGCTAGATCCCTTTTGCACGGCAGCTGCAAGTACTTGTCCCATAATAAAATTTCCATCAATTTCCTTGCAAACACTAATATAATCATCTAAGGTTTTTGATCTATGTGGTCTAATGGCTTTTGGCACCATTTATTAGCATTTTTGAAAGCTAACTGTTTTACTACTGGCATGGCAGCATCAGCATCCCCAAACAATTTTTCTGCTAACTGGAGTAGTTTGTTCACAAATTCTTCGAAGGGCTCGTAGGGTCCCTGAACCACCTTGGATAGTTGACTTCCTTCCTCCTTAAAGCAAGGCCTTCCAGGCTCTAACAGCTGCAGTGACAATTTGGGCATAAATGGCAGGATCATAATGAATCTGCTGATGGAGAGCAGCATATTGTCCTGATCCAGTTAGCATTTCCAAATTTCTTTGGGGCTGCCCTGCCTGTGCATTTAATGTTGCCAAGCTAATATATTGCTCCTGATATTCTCCCCTCCACAGTAAATAGTCTCCCCCACTCAACGTACCACAGCATAGTTGTTGCCAATCTCCTGGTGTTAAATTAAAGGTGCTATAGGACTCAAAAATTGCCAAAGTAAAGGGTGCCAAGGCCCCATAGGAGGAAACTGCTTCTTTAAGGCTCTTTAATTCCTTAAAAGACAAAGGCACATGCTGCCTAAGCATTTGCCCAGGGTTATTGGGGTGAGGGATTTCTATTATAGGGTAGGCATAATTGGAACCTGCTTTAGAAAAAAATCACCCCCTTCTTATTGATGGGCCCCACTACCCACCAATCCTTCAGGGAGCATTCATCATATGCTGGAGGTGCAGTGGCCTCCATAGAGTCCACAAAAGGGTTTTTACTAGGTGGTTGCTTCTCTTACCAACCCACTCCCTTTCGGACCTTGCATTTCTTTAATCTTTCCTTTAAATAAGCTATTTCCTTTTCTAAGTTTTCTTCCTCATCCTCAGAGCCAGAGCTATTCTCAGCCTCATACAAGGATTTCTTACCTGCATCATCCTGTGACAATACTCGTAGGATGGAACTCACAATTCCCATGGCACAATCAAAGCTCACACTCAAGTAGCACTGCTTTCAGTTTGATCCCGTGCTGCTTCTCCAATACATTCCACTCACTGCACTGACCAGCCGGCTCCTTCCAGGAATGATCCCATCAGGTTCTTCTCTATTTCCGGATCTCGGTGGGACCTCCACTTGACAGCTCCAGCGCTGGCTGTGGTACAGAGCTCGGGTGTAGGTCTGGGAGATTAAAGAAATACTCAGACTCGGGTCATCCATTGTGAGAGAATGTCAAAACTTTTACTGGGCAGGTTTAATATATATACACCAAGTCAGGGAAGCAAAAATACAAACTCAGGAAAAACCAGGAACTCAATTGGGAGGCAATAGGATGTCAAGTGTAAATTCCCTTCCTGGGGCACCATGCCTTAATCAGGATGTTTTGATACTAGAGGAACCGCAGAATGTTACTTAGTAGACAGCAGCATATGGAAAGGCTCAGCTAGGGCATAGCAGCCCTTTAGGGTCCTACACTTATGTCTGAGATAAGTTCTTATTTAGTTCTTTCTGTATAGCCTAGGCTAGCCTCCAAATCTGCTCCTGATGTCTGAGATCATGACTGTAACACCATGCCTGGTTTCCAAGACCTCTTTATATAGATATTTTATTAAATGCATGAATCAAGGGAGGCACTATATGTACAGCATTAGCTATTGTTACATTTTGGGGCATTTACAAGCTGCAAGTCTAATGTCAAAAAAACCAAGATTACTTAGTCTTTCAATTGTCTAGTGATAAGGTCACTAATGTACAAATTAATATTACTGATATTTCAGTGTTTGAAGAAGAAATGAAATTAAGTAAAAATTTGAAGCCCCTCACTATTAAACAACTTCAGTAGACTTTGTATAGCCCAAAAAATTTTGTTTTCTTTCTATTCATAGTTGAGCTATTGAATAATTAAGTTGAAATATTTATGAAATGAATAAATTCTCTTGAAAATTAAATATTTATCTCAAAGGTGTCTACACAGCAAATTTCAAAAGAATTCTCTCTATTCAGAAAAGGGAACAAGAATTTAATTTTGTTATAATTCCTCCAATCACTATGGAGACATTTTCTCTGAAAACTCAGAGAACTATAAAATGGTACATTAATTTCTAATTCAGTTACATAGTGAGCTTATTTGTGTCTTTGATTTTAGTGATGGAAGAGATTAAGTACAAGATTTTTTGTTGTTGTTCATTCAATTAGTGCTCAGGAATCTATATTTAAATTTCTTGGTCCCTAACTGGTACTTCCCCCACCCCTTTGGTTACTCTTTACAGCATCAAAATTAAATGAAAATTTCAAGATAGAAATTCACTCATTCATTTTTCAAAACATAATTCTATATAGTATATACTATCCTAATTTTTCTGCAAAAGCATCAATTCAGAAAATTAATTATTTTCTTGAAAACTCACAATCTAATTTTATTTTTTATTGTTTATTTTCTTTTTTATTATTTATTCACTTATTTTTTACACTTCAGATTCTATTC
This sequence comes from Mastomys natalensis, assembly GCA_021653895.1. Lineage (NCBI taxonomy): Eukaryota > Metazoa > Chordata > Mammalia > Rodentia > Muridae > Mastomys > Mastomys natalensis. The sequence goes on from JAJTUV010000288.1 coordinate 167,468, forward strand.
CCCCCATCCACCCTCCAACTGCTCCACATCCCATACCTCCAACCCATGCCCCTGTCTCTAGGAGGATGTTCACACCCCTCTCCTCTCACCCCACCTGACCTCTAAACTCCCCGGGGCTTCCATTCTCTTGAGGGTTAGATACATCACCTCTGATTGAACACAGACCCAGAAGTCCTCTGCTGTATATGTGTTGGGGGCCTAATATCAGCTGGTGTATGCTGCCTTTTAGGTGGTCCAATGTTTGAGAGCTCTTGGGGGTCCAGATTAATTGAGACTGCTGGTCCTCCTACAGGGTCGTCCTCCTCCTCAGCTTCTTTCAGCCTTTCCCTAATTCAACCACAGGGGTCAGCAGCTTCTGTCCATTGGATGAGTGCAAATATCTGTATCTGACTCTTTTAGCTGCTTGTTGGGTCTTCCGGAGTGCAGTCACGATAGGTCCCATTTTGTGAGCGTTCCGTAACTTCAGTGATAGTGTCAGGCTTTGGGATCTCCCCTTGAGCTGGATCCCACTTTGGGCCTATCGCTGGACCTTCTTTTCCTTGGGCTCCTCTCCATTTCCATCCCTGCAGTTCTTTCAAACAGGAACAATTATGAGTCAGAGTTTTGACTGTGGAATGGCAACCCCCTCCCTCATTTGAGGCCCTGTCTTCCTGCTAGAGGTAGGCTCTATAAGTTCCCTCTCCCTATTGCCGTGCATTTCATCTAAGGTCCCTCCCTTTGAGTCCTGAGAGTCTCTCACCTCCCTGGTCTGTTCTCCCACCACAGCAAGCCCTGAATACACCAACATGCCTGAAAATCTGGTTATTTTATTTTATTTTCATTTCAAATGTTATCACCCTTCTCAATTTCTCCTCCACAAACCCCCAAATTCCCTTCCCTCCCCCTGCTTCTATTAGGGTGCTCCCCAACCATGCACCCACTCCCACCTCAGTGCTCTAGCATTCCCCTACACTGGATCATCAAGCCTCCACAGGACTAAGGGGCTTCCCTCCCATTGATGTCAGATAAGGCAATCCTCTGCTACATATGCAGCTGGAGCCATGGGTCCCTCCATGTGTACTTTTTGGTTGGTGGTTTAGTCCCTGGGAGCTTTGGGGGGTCTGGCTGGTTGATATTGTTGTTCTTCCTACAGGGTTGCAAACCCCTTCAGTTCCTTCAGTCCTTCCCCTACTCCACTGGGGTTCCCACAGTCCAATGGTAGACCGCATACATCTGCATCTATATTGGTAAGGTTCTGGCAGAGCCTCTCAGAGACATCTATATCAGGTTTCTGTCAGCAAGTACTTCTTGGCATCAACAATAGTGTCTGGGTTTGGTGTCTGCAGATGGGATATATCCCTAGGTGTGGCAGTCTCTGAGTGCCCTTTCCTTCACTCTCTGCTCTACTCTTTGTCCCTGCATTTCCTTTTGATGGGAGCAATGTGGATTAATATTTTTGAGATAGATAGGTGGCCCCAACCATCAACCAGGGGCCATGACTATCCACTGGATATGGTCTCTACAGGTTTGATCTTCCCTTTGGTGGGTATTTTGGCTAATGTCATCCCTGTTGGGTCCTGGGGACCTCTTGGGTCCCTGGTATCTGGGACTTTCTAGTGGCTATTCCAAGTTCCCCATCACTCATTGCTATGCACCGCTGTTCAAATTCTTGACCCTCTGTACTTCTTCCCATTTCCTCCCACATCTGCTCCTGTCCCCATCCCTCCTCCTCTCTCTCTCCCAGATCCTTCCCTTCCTCTACCTACAATGATTATTTTCTTCCCCTTCTGAGTAGGACTGAAGAATCCACACTTTGATCTTCCTTCTTCTTGGGTTTCACATGGTCTGTGAATTGTATTGTGGGTATTCTGAGCCTTTTTGGCTAAAACACACCTACCAGTGAGTACATACCATATGTGTTATTTTGTGTCTAGGTTGCCTCACTCAGGATGATATTTTCAAGTTCTATCCATTTGTTTTGAACTTCATAAAGTCATTGTTTTTAATAGCTTGGTAGTACTCCGTTGTGTAAATGTACCACATTTTCTGTATCCATTCCTTTATTGAGGGACATCTGGGTTGTTTCCAGATTCTGGATATTATAAATAAGACTGCTATGAACACAGTGGAGGAGCATGTGTCCTTGTTATATGTTGGAACATCTTTTGGATATATGGCCAGGAGTGGTATAATTGGATCATCAGATAGAACTATTTCAATTTTTTTGAGGAACTGACAGACTGATTTCCAGAATGGATGTACCAGCTTACAATTCCACCAACAATGAAGAAGTGTTCTTCTTTCTCCACATCCTCACCAGCATCTTTTTTCAACTGAGTTTTTGATCTTAGCCACTCTGACTGGTGTTAAGTGGAATCTCAGGGTCATTTTGATTTGCATTTCCCTGATGACTAAGGATGTTGAACACTTCTTTAAGTGCTTCTCAGTCATTCAAGATTCCTCAGTTGAGAATTCTTTCTTTACTCTGTACCTCATTATTAATAGGGTTATTTTGTTCTCTGGAGTCCAACTTCTTGAGTTCTTTGTATATGTTAGATATTAGCCTTCTTTCAGCTGTAGGGTTGATATATGATAGTGTACGTAAGCAAACCAAAAAAATACACAAGAGAACTCCTACAGCTGATAAACAACTTCAGCAAACTGGCTGGATATAAAATTTAACTCAAACCAATAAGTAGCTTTCCTCTACTGAAAGGATAAATGGGCTGAGAAAGAAGTTAGGGAAATAACACCCTTCACAATAGTCACAAATAATATAAAATATCTTGGTGTGACTCTAACCAAGCAAGTGAAAAAAATCTATATGACAAGAACTTCAAGTCTTTGAAGAAAAACGTCAAACAAGACCTCAGAAGATACAAAGATCTCCCATGCTCATGGATCATCAGGATTAACATAGTAAAAATGGCCATCCTACCAAAAGCAATCTACAGATTCAATGCCATCCACATCATAATCCCAGCTCAATTCTTCACAAATATAGAAAGAGCAATTCACAAATTCATCTGGAATAACAAAAAAAAAATTAGGATAGTGAAAACCATTCTCAACAATAAAAGAACTTCTGGGGGAATCATGATCTCTGACCTCAAGCTGACCTCAAGAGCAATAGTGATAGAAATTGCATGGTACAGAGACAGGCAGGAAGATCAGTGGAATAGAATTGAAGACCCAGAAATGAACCCACATACCTATGGTCATTTGATCTTTGACACAAAAACCATTCAGTAGAAAAAAGGACAGCATTTTCAACAAATGATGCTGGTTCAACTGGTGATCTGCATGTAGAAGAATGCAATTGATCCATTCTTATTTCCTTGTACAGAGCTCAAGTCCAAGTGAATGAAGGACCTCTGCATAAAACCAGATACACTGAATCTAACAGAAGAGAAAATGGGAAAGAACCTCAAACACATTAGCACTGGGGAACATTGCCTGAACAGAACACTAATGGCTCATGCTCTAAGATAAACAATTGACAAATGAGACCTCATGAAATTGAAAAGCTTCTTTAAGGCAAGGGAACACTGTCAATAGGACAAAACAGCAACCCACAGATTGGGAAAAGATCTTCACAATCCAATTTTAATGCTTATAATTATACAATAGTTTCATTATATTTACAGTATTGGCATCTTGGAGTAGGTTCAGAACAAACTCTGACATCATATTCTCAGCACACAGGAGATTTATTACCCCAATGGGGCAAGGAGGTGTGGGACTGCCTCTGGATTGGGTAAAGACAGACAGAAAGCAGCAGGTGTTTCTGTTGGGGTGAATTTTTACATGGAAAGGGGGAAAAGTATGTATTAGCATGAGTTGGTATATCTTGACTGTACTTTTATTCAAATAATGAATTTTGATTTCTAGACCTCTGTATTTTGTCTCGAGAATGAGTCAGTAGCCAAATAAGGGACCTTGGGGCCTATCTTTATGAATGTAATCTAGTGGTTTGACAAAGAAGAAGGAATGTGAAAGGACAAGACCTGCCAATACCATGTGTGCTATGCTAAGGCCTATTAGATATCCTGTAGAGAGAATATCTTATACATTGTATGAATGCATCACCTGCCAATTAAAAAGCCTATGGCCTATGGCTTAAGCAGAAAATGGAAGGTGGGACATCTGGTAAGAGAAAGAATTGTAGAACATCGACAGGTAGGAGATTGGACCATGAAGATGTAAGTAGACAGATGCATGGTACCTGAGCAAAGGTAACCAGCCCTGTGGTAGAATATATGTTAAAATAAGTGGGTTATGTTAAGTTATAATTCTAGTCAGAGAAGAGTCTAGGTATATAAACAAGGTATTTTTAAATATATTTCAGGTCTGAGGTTTTTTTCTGGGAACATGAGACTGGGAGACAGAACTGGGGTTAACTACAACAATGCCCTTCAGTATTTATACACTTAGGAACTACAGTATATTTCCACTGCTCTTCTGTCATGCTACAAATACTACAAGTGTGGTGTCAGCCAGTGTCTTTGTCTTTGTATGTAAAACTTCTTTCCTTCTAAACTTGATTTCCTCCAAAACAGAGAAGTGATAAATCTCATTTTCTTTTAGATTATTTCATTTATTCATCACATTTTATATTTGCTTTTCAGAACCTGGTATAGGCTTAGATTTTTTAAACCTACTTTAAATAATTAGTTTTAAATGCTCCTCCCCATACACACACACACTTTTAGCCTGCTATTCAAAGGTAGGGGAGAAAAGATGGTAAATGGAACAAGGGGATGTGGACCTGTTTAGAAGTAGTCTTTTTGGGTGGTTCCAATCTCCATTTGTCAGGATACCAGCAGTCCAATTCAGTAGTGTCAGGATACCAAATTTAATAAGCAGTGGTGGCACAATTAATCAGAAAGAGCCAGGCCTCACTGAATAAGCACAAGTAAGTAGCAGTGGACCAGAATCAGCCAGGACACAGAAGAAGTGCTCTGTCATGCCTCTCTCAATGGAAGCCAAGATCAGCGAAGAAAGGAGACCAACAAAGTATTGCAAAGTTAGCTATGCAAGCTCTCTGTCTCTGTCCATCGAGTCCTATTTCTACTCTCTCCAAACATTATGTGTACTCCCATAGGTCTTGCCTCAACAAAACACATGTGAGTCTACATCACATGAATATCCAGAAACTTTTACTCTAACCTACATTCATGCAATATCCTGCACTTTTGTTCTTGTTCTTGTTCTTCTTGTTCTTTTTCTTCTTCTCCTCCTCCTCCTTCTTTTCTTCTCCTTTTTCTTTTCTTCTTCTTGTTCTTGTTTTCTTTCTTTCTTTTTCAAAAATTCCACTTGGCTTATTGTCATAGCAACATGTACATACTTCACAATTGTCGTTTCCTTCTTTTGATTTCTCCTCACTTACAGTCATTCCAGATTGCTATGAATCTCTATGTCCTAGGGGAGAGAATAAACTTTGAACTTGTCAAGTCTGTTTTCCATGGTCTTAGCCATCCTTAGTGGTGACTTTTTGTCAACTATTTGCCTTCTTTGGGAAGCTCCCTCATACTGTCCTGGTCTTTAAAAGAGAGACTGGAGGTCTCATGGTAATCTGTGCTCAGGTTTCAGTAAATCCATCTTAATCAAGAAGGTCAACTCATTCAACCAGCTTTAATACTAGGGGAGGCACCCAGCCTTCAACTTTGATATGCCAAAGTTGCTTGATATCCATAGGCAACCTGCCGTTTTCTAAAAAGAAATGGAGAAGCAGAGTATGGGGAGCAGATGGAGGTAGTGAGGGGTTGGGAGGAGAGTTGGGATAGAAAACTTGGGTCAGGATGTTAAAAAGGAACAAAAAAACTAATAAAAAATGAAAGATTACTTTTGGCTGGGGCAGACACATAGCTGGTCTGTTCCTGTGAAGACACCTGATCCGGAGCCATCCTAGAGGAGCCACTGCACTCAGAGCAGAGGGTAAGAAACCTTGCAAACTATCCCATGCCCCATAGTTACAACAGGGGGCCAGGGCAGCTTAGGAACCATCAGGCACTCAAACCCTGCCCCTCCAGAATACCACTTCCCTTCTGCCCCGAGCCTGGTCTTTTTGGCTGGGGCAGACACAGAGCTGGCCTGCTCCCTTGGAGACACCTGATACTGAGCCATCCTAGAGGAGCCACTGCACTCAGAGCAGAGGCCTGGTCCTTCTGGCTGGGGAAGACACCACGCTGGTCTGCTCCTGTGGAGACACATTATCCTGAGCCATCCTAGAGAGCTGATGCACTCAAAGGAGCAGGATTACAGGATCCCGGAGGTGGCCTGAGCCCCAGGAGTTCTTCCACCCAGGAGCTTAGGATCACAGGAACACAGAGACATCTGGACTCTGAGGAGTTCTGACACAAGCAAGATAACTGGAAAGACAGGCTCCAGTCAGACACAGTGAGTGCAGGTAACACTAGAGTCAACCAGATGGCAAAAGGCAAGTGCAAGAACACAATCAACAGAAACCAAAGTTACTTGGCATCATCAGAACCCAGTTCTATCACCATAGCAAGCCCTGGATACCCCCCATCACACAGGAAAAACAAGATTCAGAATTAAAAGCATTTCTCATGATGATGATAGAGGATTTTAAGAAAGACATAAGTAACTCCTTTAAAGAAGTACAGGAGAACACAGGTAAACATGTAGAAGCCCTTAAAGAGGAAACACAAAATCCCTTAAAGAATTGCAAGAAAACACAACCAAACAGGTGAAGGAATTGAACAAATCCATCCAGGATCTAAAAATGGAAATAGAAACAATAAAGAAATCTCAAAGGGAGACTACTCTGGAGATAGAAAATGTAGGAAAGAGAGCAGGAGTCATAGACGCAAGCATCACCAGCAGAATACAAGAGATAGAAGAGACAATCCCATGTGCAGAGGATACTATGGAAAACATTGACACAACTGTCAAAGAAAATGAAAAAATGCAAAAAGCTCCTAAACCCAGAACATCCAGGAAATCCAAGAAACAATGAGAAGAACAAACCTAAGGATAATAGGTATAGATGAGAGTGAAGATTCCCAATTTAAAGGGCCAGTAAATATCTTCAACAAAATTATAGAGGAAAATTTCCCTAACCTAAAGAACACGATGCCCATAAACATACAAGAAGCCTACAGAACACCAAACAGACTAGACCAGAAAAGAAATACCTCCTGTCACATAATAATCAAAACATCAAATGCACAAAACAAAGAAAAAATACTAAAAGCAGTAAGGGAAAAAGGTCAAGTAACATATAAAGGCAGACCTATAAGAATTACACCAGACTTTTCACCAGAGACTATAAAAGCCAGAAGATCCTGGTCTGATGTCATACAGACCCTAAGGGAACAAAAATGCCAGCCCAGACTACTATACACAGCAAAAGTCTCAATCACTATAGATGGAGAAACCAAGATATTCCATGAAAAAACCAAATTTGCACAATATCTTCCCACAAACCCAGCATTTCAAAGGATAATTGATGAAAAACGCCAACACAAGGAAGGAAACTACAACCTAGAAAAACCAAGGAACTAATCTTCTGACAACTCCAAAAGAAGATAGCTACACAAACATAACACCACTTCTAATAACACAAATAATAGGAAGCAACAATCAGTTTTCCTTAGTATCTCTTAACATTAATGGACTCAATTCTCCAATAAAAATATGTAGACTATCAGACTGGATACATAAACAGGACCCAGAATTTTGCTGCATACAGGAAACGCACCTCAGTGACAAAGACAGACACTACCTCAGAGTAAAAGGATGGAAAACAATTTTCCAAGCAAATGGTCCCAAGAAACAAGCTGGACTAGCTATTCTAATATCAAATAAAATCGACTTTCAACCAAAAGTTATCAAAAAAGATAAGGAAGGACACTTCATACTCATCAAAAGAAAAATCTACCAAGATGAACTCTCAATTCTGAATATCTATGCTCCAAATGCGAGGGCACCCACATACATAAAAGAAACTTTACTAAAGTTCAAAGCACACATTGCACCTCACACAATAATAGTGGGAGATTTTAACACCCCACTCTCTCCAATGGACAGATCATGGAAACAGAAACTAAACAAAGTCACATTGAAATTAACAGAAGTTATGAACAAAATGAATTTAACAGATATGTATAGAACATTTCATCCTAAAGCAAAAGAATATACCTTTTTCTCAGCACCTCATGGTACCTTCTCCAAAATAGACCATATAATAGGTCACAAAACAGGCCTCAACAGATACAAAAAGATTGAAACAATCCCTTGCATCCTATCAGATCACCATGGACTAACGCTAGTCTTTAATAATGACAAAACCAATGGAAAACCCACATGCATGTGGAAACTGAACAATGCTCTACTCAATGATGACTTAGTCAAGGAAGAAATAAAGAAAGAAATTGAAGACTTTTTAGAATTTAATGAAAATGGAGGACACATCATATCAAAACTTGTGGGACTCCATGAAAGCAGTGCTAAGAGGAAAACTCATAGCTCTAAGTGCCCACAAAAAGAAACTGGAGAGAGCACGCATTAACAACTTGACAGCACACCTGAAAGCTCTAGAACAAAAAGAAGCACATACGTGCAAGAGGAGTAGACGTCAGGAAATAATCAAACTCAGGGCTGAAATCAACCAAGTAGAAACAGAAAGAACTATACAAAATATCAACAAAACCGGAGTTGGTTCTTTGAGAAAAACAACAAGATAAATAAACCCTTAGCCAAATTAACCAGAGGGCACAGAGACAGTATCCAAATAAATAAAATCAGATCTGAAAAGGGAGACATAACAACAGAAACTGAGGAAATTCAAAAAATCATCAGATCCTACTACAAAGGCCTATACTCAACAAAACTGGAAAATCTGGATGAAATGGACAATTTTCTAGACAGATACCAGGTACCAAAGTTAAATCAGGAGCAAATAAACCATCTAAACAGTCCCATAACTCCTAAAAAATAGCAGCAGTCATTAAAAGTCTCCCCACCAAAACAAGTCCAGGACCAGATGGCTTTAGTGCAGAATTCTATCAGACCTTCAAGGAAGACCTAATACCAATTCTCTTCAAACTATTCCACAAAATAAAAATGGTAGGAACACTACCCAATTCGTTCTATGAAGCTACAATGACAGTCATACCTAAACCTCACAAAGACCCAACAAAGAAAGAGAAACTTCAGACCAATCTCCCTTATGAATATCGATGCAAAAATACTTAATAAAATTCTAGCAAACTGAACCCAAGAACACATCAAAACAATCATCCATCATGATCAAGTGGGTTTTATCCCAGGAATGCAGGGATGGTTTAATATTCAGAAATCCATCAATGTAATCCACTATATAAACAAACTCAAAGAAAAAAACTACGTGATAATCTCACTAGATGCATTATACAAAATTCAACATCCCTTTATGGTAAAAGTCTTGGAAAGATCAGGAATTCAAGGCCCATACCTAAACATAGTAAAAGCAATATACAGCAAACCAGTAGCCAACATCAAACTAAATGGAGAGAAACTTGAACTAAATGGAGAGAAACTTGAAGCAATCCCACTAAGATCAGAGACTAGACAAGGCTGCCCACTCTCTCCCTACCTATTCAATATAGTACTGGAAGTCCTAGCCAGAGCAATTATACAACAAAAAGAAGCCAAAGGAATACAAATAGGAAAGGATGAATTCAAAATATCACTATTTGCAAATGATGTGATAGTATACTTAAGTGACCCCAGAACTTCCACCAGAGAACTCGTAAACCTGATAAACAACTTCAGCAAGGTGGCAGGTTATAAAATCAACTCGAACAAATCAGTAGCCTTCCTCTACATGAAAGATAAACAGGCTGAAAAAGAAATTAGGGAAATGATACCCTTCACAAATAATATAAAGTACCTCGGTGTGAATCTAACCAACCAAGTGAAAGGTCTTATAACAAGAACTTAAGTCTCTGAAGAAAGAAATCAAAGAAGATCTCAGGAAATGGAAAGATTCCCATGCTGCAGGATTAATATAGTAAAAATGGCCATCTTGCCAAAAGCAATCTACAGATTCAATGCAATCCCCATTAAAATACCAATTCAATTCTTCACAGAATTAGAAAGAGAAATTCTCAAATTTATTTGGAATAACAAAAAACCCAGGATAGTGAAAACTATTCTCAACAATAAAAGAACTTCTGGAGGAATCATTATTCCTGAACTCAAACTGTACTGCAGAGCAATAGTGATAAAAACTGCCTGGTATTGGTACAGAGACAGGCAGAAAGATCAGTGGAATAAAGTTGAAGACCCAGAAATGAACCCACACACCTATGGTCATTTGATCTTTGACAAAGAGCTAAAACCATCCAGTGGAACAAGGACAGCATTTTCAACAAATGGTGCTGGTTCAACTGGAGGACAACATGCAGAAGAATGCAAATAGATCCATTCTTATCTCCTTGTACAAAGCTCAAGTCCAAGTGGATAAAGGACCTTCACATAAAACCAGACACACTGAAACTAATAGAAGAGAAGGTGGGGAAGACCCTCGAATACCTAGGCACAGGTGAAAAGTTCCTGAACAGAACACCAATGGCTTGTGCTCTAAGATCAAGAATTGACAAATGGGACTTTATAAAATTGCAAAGTTTCTGTAAGGCAAAGGACACTGTCAATAGGACAAAACGGCAACCAACAGATTGGGAAAAGGTCTTTACCAATCCCACATCCGATAGAGGACTAATATCCAATATATACAAAGAACTCAAGAAATTAGACTCTAGACCAACAAATAACCCTATTAAAAAATGGGGTACTGAGCTAAACAAAGAATTCTCAACTGAGGAAATGTGAATGGCTGAGAAGCACCTAAAGAAATGTTCAGCATCCTTAGTCATCAGGGAAATGCAAATCAAAACAACCCTGAGATTACACCTCACACCAGTCAGAATGGTTAAGATCAAAAACTCAGGTGATAGTAGATGCTGGTGAGGATGTGGAGAAAGAGGAACACTCCTCCACTGTTGGTGGGATTGCAAAATGGTGCAACCACTCTGGAAAACAGTCTGGTAGTTCCTCAGAAAATTGGACATATCATTACCTGAGGACCCAGCTATACACTCCTGGGCATATACCTCGAATATGCTCTAACACATAACAAGGACATATGCTCCACTATTTCATAGCAGCTTTATTTATAACAGCCAGAAGCTGGAAAGAACCCAGATGTCCTTCAACAGTAGAATGGATAAAAAAAAAAAAGTGGTACATTTACACAATGAAATATTACTCAGCTATTAAAAACAATGAATTCGATAAATTCTTATATAAATGGATGGAACTAGAAAATATCATCCTGAGTGAGGTAACCCAATCACAAAAGAACATACATGGTATTCACTCACTGATTATTGGACTTTAGCCCAGACGCTTGAAACACCCAAGATTCAACTCACAGACCACATAAAGACTCATGAAGAATGAAGACCAAGGGGTGGGGGGTTACAGTCCCTCTTAGAAGAAGTAACAAAATACTCAAGGGAGGAAATATGGATGCAAAGTGCAGGACAGAAACTGAAAGAGTGGCCATCTGCTGACCATTCCACCTGGGTATCCATCCCATGTGCAGTCACCAAAGGTAGATGATGACGTGGGTGTCAGGAGGTGCATGCTGACAGGAGCCTAACATAACTGTCTCCTTAGAGGTCTGCAAGAGTCTGACATATTCAGAGGCGGATGCTCACAGCTAACCATTAAACTGATCATGGGGTTCCCAACAGAGAAGATAGAGTGAAGACTGAAGGAGTAGAAAGGGTACGGGACCCCATGAGGAGAGCAACAATACCAACCAACCAAAGCCCCCAAGGTCTAAACCACCAGCCTGGGAGCGCATAGGGAGGGACCCATGGCTCCAGCTATATATGCAAGGGAGCTATTTATAAGTGGGGAAGAGATCCTTGGTCCATGAAGGCTGGACATCGTGGGGGGTGGTATTAGAGGGTGGGGAGGTGAGGTTCTGGGGAGGGTGGTGTGGGGTACACCATCATAGAGGCAGGAGGAGGGGGGAAGGGATAGGGAGTTCCTGGGAGGGAGGGGAGAAAGGGGGTAAGGGGAAAACACCTGAAATTTAAATCAAGGTTCCAAAAAAAAAAAAAAACAATGAATTCGATAACATTCTTATGTAAATGGATGGAATTAGAAAATATCATCCTGAGTGAGGTAACCCAATCACAAAAGAACACACATGGTATTCACTCACTGATTATTGGATTTTAGCCCAGAAACTTGAAATACCCAAGATTCAACTCACAGACCACATAAAACTCAAGAAGAATGAAGACCAAGTGTGTGTGTGGGGGGTGGGATTCGGTCCTTCTTAGAAGGAGTAACAAAATACTCAAAGGAGCAAATATGAATACAAAGTGTAGGACAGAAACTGAAGGAGGGGCCGTCTGCAGACCATTCCACCTGGGTATCTATTCCATGTGCAGTCACCAAAGGTAGATGCTGATGTGGATGTCAGGAGGTGCATGCTGACAGGAGCCTGACATAGCTATCTCCTTAGAGGTCTGCAAGAGTCTGACATATTAGGAGGTAGATGCTCACAGCCAACCATTAAACTGATCATGGGGTTCCCAATGGAGGAGTTAGAGTGAAGACTGAAGGAGTTGAAAGGGTTCAGGACCCCATGAGGAGAGCAACAATACCAACCAACCAGAGCCCCCAGAGTCTAAACCACCAGCTTGGGAACACTTAGGGAGGTACCCATGTCTCCAGCTATATATGCAAGGGAGGTACAGGTGGGAGAAGAGATCCTTGGTCCCATGAAGGCTGGATGCCTCGTGTGGGGAAATTTGAGGGTGGGGGTGGGGAGATGAGGTGGGGTTGTAGGCAGGGGCACACCTTCATAGAAGCAGGGGGAGGGGGGATGGGATAGGTGATTCCTGGGAGGGAGGGGGAATGGGGTAAGGGAAAAACATCTGAAATGTAAATAAAATATCCAAAAAAAAAGAAAAAATGAAAGATTAGTAGATGGATATAAAAGAAAGTTCGATCAACTTTGTCACACATAGGTAGAAATTCTATTGCAAGCCTAAAGATGTGGATGAGCTAGGTTCAACCTGTCTCAGGGGTTACAACTCTGCATTTGCTTTATGAAGCCAAAATTTCAGAAAATGTCACCTTTTTCATACCTCTTATGGTGTCTTTTAAGATGCTAGACATAGAGAACCTGTGAGATTGTTTTATAAAATAGTTGATGAGCGAAAAATCACGTGGATGGCCAGGTGTAGTGATACATGCCTTAAATCCCAACATTCAGGAGGCAGTTTCAGGAGGATCATGAATTAGAGACATTCCTAGTCAACATAATGAGTTCCAGGACAGCCAGAGCTACACAGAGACACCCGCCTCAATAGAAAACAACGCGAAGCAAAGCAAAACACACACATGGAAAATGCACAAGTTTAGGCAATAAAAACAAGTTTGATAATGTTCAGCAACAGAAAGATACATCCCAAAATATATATCTCTAATGGCTGTTTCTGGTTGTCAACTCGACTATATCTGGAACGAACTACAATCCAAAATTGGAGGGATCACCTGTGATCCAGATCTTGAGACTGAAGAAAGACACAAGTTTCTGACCTGGATCTTGGCTTGGAGACCTTGAGGCATAGTGGCCATGAAAAGCTTAGACCCAGGCAAGGTAGTACATGTCTTTAATCCCAGAAGACTAAGGCAAAGAGACCTCTGAGTTCAAGGTCAGCCTGGGACAAAACAAGTTCCAGATTCAGGTATGGTGGCCCACACCTTTAATCTGGGTCACAGCTTCTGCTGGAGACCTACATAAGGACATTGGAAGAAGGAAGATTCGTTCTTCTTCACCTGCTTGAATTTACTTGCCAGCACATCTATTGGAATCTACTTCTACAGAAGACCAGCTAAAACAACTAGCCTCGTGGGATTGAGCAACTACTAGATTCTTACACTTCCCTCACATCTGACGTTGTTGGGGTAGTTGGACTACAGACTGTAAATCATCACAATAAATTCCCTCAATATGGAGAGACATTCCATAAGTTCTGTGACTCTAGAGAATCCTAAGACAATATCCATGCATCAAACATTACTCTTTTAATAACAAAGATCAAAGCAGCAACTACTAATCAACTCACTCTATGGCAGCAAACTGTGACAAAACCAGACAAATATAATAATGGATGAAAACTATATACCCATTTGCCTTATCAGCAATTATCTAAAATCACATCAAAATACTGGCAAACAAACACCAATAAAAATGAGATTATATTCCACAGCTATAAACAATTTGCCCAGGAACATATTGGCTCAGCATACAACAATCAATAATTAAATATACATTATGGACAAAATGTCACAATTGTCTCAATGCAGAAAAGCATTTCAGAAAATCTGATTAGAAGAGGAAACACAAATGTCTATATGTATAGATGGTATGGCCTTGCATGGATACAATCCTAAGTAATTGGCAAAAATGCTAACATAAATGAACAAATTCAGCAAGTGTGTACAACAGAAGATCACTACCCAAAGATTAATCATCTCTGCATGTTAGCAGCAGACAAAGTGGACATGAAGAAAAAGTTCCTTGGAATCAAAAGGATCAGGACGCTTAGAAAGGAAGCAAACGAGTTGTGTAGACAAATTTCATACATATTGCTAGACAACACTGAAGGATATTACAGAAGACCTGTCTAAGGACGAAGTTTATGTGGACTTGAAGACTGGATATTAAAGATTACCCTGAAACTAGTTTACAACTTAATGAAATTCTTATCAAAATGCCAATTCACCTTTCCCCAAAAGTTGCTAAACGTCTCTGAATTTTTCATTTGAAAATCCAAGTATACTGAACAGCACCCCCACAAAAAAAAAAAAAAAAACCACATTTTTTAAAAATCATGTTCTCTTATTTTAGAGAAATGTTCTAAATTGGAAATAAATTCTTTAAGTGATTTCTATGCATTAAATACATGGATTCTATTTTCTATTTAAATACACAAGGAAAGACTTGTTAGTTGTCTGAGATTGCATCAAAAATTCGTAATGTCAAACTACTTCCAAATGCTTTAGAATTAGAAGGTTGGACAATATTAACTTTTGATTTGCACTGTTGGTTTGTTGCTATTTCACTTGGGCGGTCAGCTGATGAATCCGATCTATGCATCTGTATCCTTTCATTGGAGTATTTCAAAAGGCAGTTTCGGCTGTAGCAGTTTATACTAACGACTCACTCTGTTGATATTAACCATGCAACTTTGTTCTTTGGTCACTATGAGACAGCACTTTTAGAAATAGAATTTCCTGGTTTTTCTTTACCTGATTATTCAAAATTTAAAAGTGTATGTGGGAAGACTGTCTTCTATTTTGTGCATAATTCTTCTTATACACAATAGTGGATGACCTTACCAAATTATGCAATATAAGACGATAACAATGTTGCCAAAGAAAAAACTATATACACTTTCAACTTGGCATTAAACTGGGCATTAAAACTGTATTTTGACACTACAAGGTTGTTTGACTTAGAACTAGAACTGTAGCATTGTCCTCAAAAAGACACAGGGTGGCGCTGCAGGCTAACATTGTGATTAAAAACACGCAAATGCCTGGAATTGCTGTTGCAATACAGTACAAAAGACGCGGACAAGAGCTTTGCAAGCACTATGGAGCTATAGAGGGGTTTAGGCAGGAATAGAATGGATTAATATGAGATTAAGAGCAACACTATGAAGATTCCTCCAAAGAGGAAATCAGAATTCAGTGTTTCAAAGCGTTTGGAACTGCTACAGGATTGGATACAAGCATGCACTTCCCCATCATGGAGAAGCTGGGAAATTCACCTAAACAGGCAAGTAATGGCTTTTATTTTTATGATGGCTTTGGTTCAGGTTTACAGTGAGTCAACAACTCGGTACTCTATCTTAGAGGAATCAGAGAGTGGCTCCTTTGTAGCCCACCTGGCCAAGGACCTGGGCCTGGGAGCTGGGGAGCTGGCTGCCAGGTCTGCACGGGTGGTGTCTGATGATTACAAGCAGAGATTGCTGCTGGATCCTGAGACTGGGGATTTGCTTCTAAGGGAGAAACTAGACAGGGAGGAGCTGTGTGCTCTGTGGATCCCTGTGTGCTGCCTTTCCAGGTGTCTCTTGAAAAGCCAGTGCAATATTTTCAAGGGGAATTATTGATCCAGGACATAAATGATCATGCTCCAGAATTCCCAGAAGGGGAAATGCTATTGAATATACCAGAAAACAGCCAGCCAGGCACCGGTTTTCATTGAAATTAGCCCAGGACTTGGATGTAGGCAGCAATGGGCTTCAACAATACACAGTCAACCCCGACTCTCATTTTCATGTCCTCACTCGAAATAATAGTGAAGGCAAGAAATACCCGGAGTTGGTGCAGGACAGAGCCCTGGACAGAGAGGAGCAGGCAGAGCTGAGCTTAACCCTCACAGCTCTGGATGGTGGGTCTCCACCGAGGTCAGGAACAGCCCTGGTTCGAATCCTGATCATGGACATCAATGACAATGCTCCTGAGTTTGTGAACAGCCCCTATGAGGTGCAGGTCCTAGAGAGCAGTCCCCCAGACTCCCAGTCCTGACTGTCTTAGCACGGGATGCAGATGCTGGCAACTTTGGAAGAGTTTCCTATGGCTTGTCTCAAGCATCAGATGAAATCCAGAAAACTTTCTCAATAAACAAAACTACTGGAGAAGTGCGATTAAAAAGAAATTGGATTTTGAAAAAATTAAATCTTACCATGTGGAAATTGAGGCCATAGATGGAGGTGGGCTTTCTGGAAAAGGCTTTGTAACTGTAGAGTGTTGGATGTGAACGACAATGCCCCAGAGCTGACCATATCTTCACTGACCAGCTCAGTCCCAGAAAATGCTCCTGAGACCATAATCAGCATCTTCAGAGTTGGAGACAGGGATTCCGGAGAGAATGGAAAGGTGGTTTGTTCCATTCCAGAAAATCTGCCATTCATTCTAAAATCCACTTTCAAGAATTTCTACACTCTGGTGACAGACAGCCCTCTGGACAGAGAGAGCAGAGCTGAGTACAACATCACCATCACTGTCTCGGATCTGGGCACACCCAGGCTCACAACCCAGCACACAATAACAGTGCAGGTGTCCGACATCAACGACAATGCCCCCGCCTTCACCCAAACCTCCTACACCTGTTTGTCCACGAGAACAACAGCCCTGCCCTGCACATAGGCACCATCAATGCCACAGACTCAGACTCAGGCTCCAATGCCCACATCACCTACTCGCTGCTGCCACCCCAAGATCCACAGCTGGAACTCAACTCTCTGATCTCCATCAACGCAGACAATGGGCAGCTTTTCACACTCAGAGCGCTGGACTATGAGACCCTGCAGGCCTTCGAGTTCGACGTGGGCGCCACAGACCAAGGCTCGCCCGCACTCAGCAGCCAGGCTCTGGTACGCGTGGTGGTGCTGGATGACAATGATAATGAGCCCTTCGTGCTCTACCCATTGCAGAATGCCTCTGCACCCTGTAAGGAGCTCGTGCCCAGAGGTGCGGAGGCAGGTTACTTGGTCACCAAGGTGGTGGCTGTGGATCGCGACTCTGGCCAGAATGCCTGGCTGTCATTCCAGTTGCTCAAGGCCACGGAGCCAGGGCTGTTCAGCGTGTGGGCGCACAATGGCGAGGTGCGCACCACCAGGCTGCTGAGTGAGCGCGATGTGCCCAAGCACAGGCTGCTGCTGCTGGTCAAGGACAATGGAGAGCCTCAGCGCTCTGCCAGTGTCACTCTGCAGGTGCTGCTGGTGGATGGCTTCTCTCAGCCTTACCTACCTCTGCCAGAGGTGGCGCAGGATCCCGCGCAAGATGAAGATGTGCTTACTTTGTACCTGGTCATTGCCTTGGCATCTGTGTCTTCTCTCTTCCTCCTGTCTGTGTTGCTGTTTGTGGGAGTGAGGCTGTGCAGGAGGGCCAGAGAGGTCTCTCTAGGTGGCTGCTCTATACCTGAGGGACACATTCCTGGCCACCTGGTGGATGTTAGTGGAGAAGGGACCCTGTCCCAAAGCTACCAATATGAGGTGTGTCTGAGGGGCAACTCTGGGTCCGGTGAGTTCAAGTTCTTGAAACCCATGATCCCCAATGCTGGGATAGAAATCATGGAAAGTCCCCACTTTAGGGATAGCTTTGTATTCAACTAAATATTCTCAATGCTCCAATGAATCTTAAGAATTAATATACTTTTATATAGGTAAGTGTAACACTAACTAGCTTAAAAAAAAAAAAAACTACTACCTTGTGTGCATGTCTCCAACAGATCTCATTTTTCCTGTTCATACTAAGCATGCTTAGGCTGTCATTATACCACATGTTAAGTATGGATTTTCGACATATTCAATGTCTTTGGTCACTAATATTCTCATAACTACAAATAACTCAAGTAGCATAGAATTTCTTCAAATGACTTTAATGCTCATAAGAAAGTTTGAATTTCTGTATAATTATGACACCGGTTTTAACTGTATCTTTTATCTTTTTAAGGTTAGAATGCTTAGGATTTTATTTGGCCTTAGCATACTTATTTTTTTCCCAAATCATGTCAAGATGGACTTCATTAGAACACTCAGTTGTGACACTTGTTATAAGCATCGTAAATGTTAGTGTTTGTTTTTACTTTTGTTCCTGCAAGTGTTTTAAAAATGCTAAGGCTAAAAATTTCCATTAATTATATTTTAATGAAAATGAAAGAAAACATTTTTTTAATTTGTCATCCCTTTCATGAAATAAAATTGTTAATCCATTGCTAAGCATGATTTTTTTTTCAAAAAGCAAAATCCATATCCAAGCATTCAGAGATAATGAAGCACCAGATTTATCCTCTCTTACCCACTTGTCAGAAAGTAAAGCATAAAGTTATGCTGCATTTCCCTGTAGCTTGACCTATCTTCCAATAGAAGAAACTTCTGCATTCTGACAATCTTGTGCAGAGCTTGTTATCGTGACATAATCCTCTTGTGTTTTGTCACTTTGTAGCTATGAGTTCTTTTTAAAATCCACAGTAGACTCTCCTTTATTATTTTCATTTATTCTTTGATGTTTAATGTGACCACAGTTATTTTTAACTTAAATTTTCAATCAAATAAAATTGCCATCCTAGAAAATAAAGGTTTTTTGCTCATGATTGAACAGAAGAGCATTTATTGAATTATAATTGTTTTGTGCTATGTTTAATGAATCTAGTAAATACATTGTGTGAGTCTACCTAGCTATATTTATGTTGATGTAATTGTAAAACAGTCAGAGATGTTTAGACAAAAAAAAAAATGAGAAATTAAAAGGTTTTCTTCCTATAGCCAGGCATGATGGCACATGCTCTTAATTGCCCAGAACCTGGCAGATCTTTAAGTTCAAGGCCTGCCTGGTCTTCTATAGTGAACTCCAGGCCAGCCAATATTATATAGTAAGACCATGTCTCAAAAGTAACCAGACACTGGAACTTGCATTGTCTTACTCCACAGAAGCCAACGTGTAGTGTCAGAAATGGGATCCTTACATCACTTTATTTGGAGAGCTGGCAATCTGAGAAGGCAGTAAGTCAACACCATAAAAACCACCTTCCAGGCTGTCTCCCTTCTAGCAGCAGATTACATAGGAGGAAGGTGATGGTAAAGCAACCGGTCATTTTGAACTTTTTCTCTGAGCAGGTGGTCAGTGGCATTTTTTGTTGTGATATCTTTTTTCTTTCATCATCATCATCACCTGACCTCTTCCCTTATTCTGTGGATAACAAGCTCAGGATCTTCTTCTGACAGGTCTATTTACACTTGCTGGAGTTATCCTGATATTCTTCCAGAGGCATCTAGACAGGAATGATGTGTTAGCTCAGAATGTTAATCATGTAAACTTGCCAAGCTATTCATAATATGTGAATTACAGACTCCTTTTTACAACATGGTGTATACATAGTGCCTTTATACAGACTACATATGAAAATGTTCCTATCAATCTTCTCTGGTCTCTGTCACTTGAAGTTTACATGAATGATCTGGTAAGAGAAAACAATCATAAAAACAAGTAAAATGTCAGAATCCATTATTGTTCAGCCACAGAGAACGTGCTGTATGATAATAACTGGGTGGGCTTAAGTTACTGAGAATAAAATCCCCTGGGGATGAGAAATGAGTCCTATTTTCTGTTTTCTCTCAAAGAAGTTTGCTGAGTCTGTTTGTTGTTTGCTCACAAAGACAGAGTAAATTGGTAAACTTAAATATATTGAAGATTGAAGGCCAGTTCCTTGTCTTAGGGCATGTACTCAGGAAAAACATGCACAGTTAAATGAAGTGGTGGAAATTTCTGATTTCTTTGGAGACTCAGTTGTGTCATATGATGTTTTCTAGAAACTGTCTTTAGAGGATGATTTTCCTAAAGTAGATACATGGGAAGATGTTTTGCTGAGAACAGATGTGTGATATTTTTCTGGTATCTACCTGGAAAAAAAAAGAGCATGTAATATTTTACTAGAGCAGACACTGGAGAAAACACATGATATTTGGAAAGGGTATAAATATAATCCAACAGACAGTGGACGACGGTGTGTGGTACTAATTTGCCTTGCCACACTTTGCTGGTTATTCTTGGGCTTTGCTGATGATGGTCTTTGCTGACAATGCTGTATGGTATTGGTTCATCTTGCCACTCCTTGTTGGTCATCATTTGTTGTGACTTCATAGAGAGAAATGTACCACAGAACTTCTGGTGGTGTTCCAGTGCCTTCTTGATGCTTCCATGGTCTTCGGCCAATTGGCAGACCCTCAGGGTTTCTTTTGGATCAAACTGCTGTTACTGATGTGTGAATGGTGTTTGCAAGTGGATCCAGCTACTACTGCTGATTCATGTGAACTGAACTGCTGATGTGCTGACAAGACAGATTGGATTTATTACAAAGAACCATTTTTAAACAGGTCCACATCCCCTTTTACTCTATTAACCTTTCCTTTCCACTGCCTCTGGTGAGTGATGGGCTAGAAGAGAGGTTAAAACATTTACATACACTTATTGAAGTAATATTTGGAAAAATATATGGGCTGTGGGGGGGCATGCCTTTAATCCCAGAACTTGGGAGGCAGAGGCAGGTGGATTTCTGAGTTTGAGGCCAGCCTGGTCTACAGAGTGAGTTCCAGGACAGCCAGGACTACACAAAGAAACTCTGTCTCAAAACAAACAAACAAACAAAAAAAAGTGTCATAGTTACCTAAAAAAAAAAAAAGAAGAAGAAGAAGAAGAAAAGAAAAATATAAACCTACAATTAAAACCTAAGAACTTGAATGCAGAAGCAGGAGGACATCTGAGGGCTAGAAGCTGCAAATAATATGTTTTTTTTGCTATGCCAAAATTAGGGTTTAGGACCTGGAGCAGGAAAGACATGTCAAGAATACAAGTTCTCAACTGGAAATTCATTAGTGTTTGTTGCCTGAAATTAACCTTAATTAAGCACAATGCCTGTTTTGATTAGACAACTTGATTAGACATGACTCTACCAGACAAAGCTCAGAAGGCTTTCTCTAGAGGGAAAATAACAGGAGCTTGATCCTAGGTTAAGTTTCACATAAATATCCAGTCTTCAATGGAAAGATTCAATGTAAGCCCCCACTACTTGGTGACTTGTAAGAATAAACCAAGAGGGAAAACATAACACATTTTGCCTTAGAAGGCTCAGATCTTAGACTGAAAAATAGTATCAAAAAATCAACTTAATTAAATTATTGAGTAGGGACATCAAGTTGGTTCAGTGGGGGAAAGGGCTTGCTACCACCAAGCAACACATGAGTTTGTTCTCTGTAACCCAAAAGGTGGAAGGAGAGAACTGGCTTGTGAAATTGTCCTCTTGTACACACACACACACACACACACACACACACACACACATTTTGTCATGTGCATGTATGGGCTCCCAATTCTAAAACTGGTAAACAACTGTTCAAGATGATTTGTGAAATCCTATCTAGACAAGTGATGTGGGAATCTCTAGTTTTGTTGGAGACTCAGTTGTGTCATGTGATGTTTTTCTGGAAACTGTCTTGTGAGAAGATGTTTTGTGAAGAACAGAAACGTAGTGTTGTTCTGAAAGATGACTGTTGAAAGGGCATGTAATGTTTTACTGGGGCTGACAATTGAAAGGATACATGATATTTGGAAAGAGTATAAATATAACCCAGTAGACAGTGGACAACACTCTTGCATTGGTTCACCTTGCCACTCTTAACTGGTCACTGTTAGGCTTCACAAAGGCTAGTCTTTGCTAATGACACTCTTGAATTAGTTTACCTTGCTTTCTTTGCTGATCTTTGCTTGTTGTGACTTCATAGAAAAAAATACACCAAAGAACTTCTGGTGATATTCCAGCTGCTTCTTGACTCATGCTGATCAGCATAGCCTTGTGGTTTCTTCTGGATCAAGCCACTGCTACCAATTCATGTTTGGTATTTGCTGAGTAGACTGGACTGCCACTGCTGGCTCATGTTTGGTGTTTCACTAGTGGACTGGACTGCTGACAATGAATACTGGAATCACCTCAAAGAACTGTTTTAAAACAGGTCCACAACATCTGTTTCCTATTAAACTTCCTTTTCCCCTAACTCTAGTGGGCTAGGTGGGAGGTTGAAGCATTGAAGGACCATAATTAGAGAAAGTTTTGAAAAATCTAAACCTACAGAAAAAAATCAAAACACACCCTAGGAGAAAATAAGAAAGTGCAACCAATACCAAAGTCAAATAGAAAAGCAAAAACTATTCTAGTAATCACATGAAAACATACATTACCTTTAAGAAACATCAGAAAAATGGAGCAATGACTTCTCGGTGTGATTTATGAGACCAACAACAAAAGAGTCACGCTTTTGACATCTCAAAAGAAAAGTTTATCACACTAGAATTCTATTGCTAGAGAATAGAACCTCAAGAAAATGAAGTTTTCAAACAAAGAATATTAACAATATGACACTGAAAGAAATATGTTAGAGAAATTACATTTTAAAAATCATTCTAGAAGAGATTGTAGAATTGCAGGAAGAAAGAAAAATGACTGGAAATGAATATTGATTGAGAGTTAATTATGCAGCTAACAAGAATAGGGAGATTAATTAATGTACACCATTGTAGCTGAAGATGCACTGCTGAAATTTAAGTAACTTCTAAATAATGATTAAAAAACTAATAGAAAGAAAATTTGAATAAAAATATTTTAATAATATAGGAAGAACAAAACATAGAGTACAAATAAAATATACTCTAAATACAGAGAAAATATATTAGATGGTACATAAATTATAATTGAATTAAAATCCAATTATACAACCTAAATTATTAGACTACATTTAAGGGAAATGTAGATTACATACAATAAATAAATATGTATGGGCAAGAAAAGAAAAAAAGACTGAACATTAAAAAATGGTCCAATCCAGAATAAAACAATGTAGTCAAACTCACTGAGTCAAGACAAAGAGATTTTAAGGAAAATACACTGCTATCAGTAAAGGTAAATGTATAATAATACTAGCAATACACTTGTAAATATAGCAGAAGTATGTTATATTAAGATTTAATGATTTCCCAGAGCTACAGACATGAAAATATTTTTTAAAATCCAGAAATAATTTAAATTTAAATAATGGAACTCATGAGTAAAGGTAAGCTCAAAGCAGAAATTTCCAAAATTTTCAGCAAAGTAAAGATTAAGAATGGAAATATTGGAACAGCAAATCAAATACAAATTTTTTTTAAAAAAGGAGACACACACAGCACTGAGTAAAGTAGATAATGAGTGTTCAAGAGTCCCCAGTTGATTTTTTTTCTAATAATTAAAACCATTTAAAATTCTTAAATGAGACAAGAAAAAAAAAGATAAAACAGTGACTTGCAATCTTCTTCCTGTTTAAAAATGAAAGGGTAAGCGTTGTGGCATGTGTCTTTAACCCCAGCACTCAGGAGACAGAGTCATGTGGATCTCTGTGAGTCTGAGGCCAGGCCTAACCTGCATAGTGAGTTCCAGGACAGTCAGGCTGACAGAAAGATGCTGACTAAAAAAATTCAAGGTTAGTACTCTAAAGAATTTTGTGCCAATAAAGTTGAAAACTTATATAAATTATCTTTCAAACTCTGCTTTTTCCAAATCTGAAGTAAAAGAAAATCAAAAATTTTAACTAGCTTTTAAGTTTAACTAGCTTTAAATAATTTCAAAACATAAAATGCCTAGAAACATATTGGCCATATCATGATTGTATAGAAAGCTATACAACATTTTTTTTTGAAAAACATAAAATCTAAATAAATTGAGTAATGCTCACAAATTGTCACTAACTGAAGGATTCAGTAGGTGAAAAGCGAGTTCTCCCCCAATCAATGTATAAAATCAAAAAATTCTTAATGGTTCAAGACATTTCTTAGTGTATATATTTCACATGAAAAGACAAGCAGAATAATTGTAATTTTTTAAAAGTGGATAGCATTGAAGATACTACAACAAAAACATAATCCATGGAACAAGAATTAGTACTATCAGTGATTCAAATCAATCTTTCCTTCTACAAAATATACTATGAAGGAAATGAAGAAAATCAAACTGTAGACTGGGAAAATGTTTCAAAGAACTTATTTCAGAGACGATAACTACATAATATACATGAAGCTTTTAAGAACTCTACAACAACAACAATCAGTTCATGCAAAAGTGCTCCAAGACACACAGGTGGTCAATGAACGAAAAGCTGTAACACATTGTATGTGTAACACAATGTAACACATTCAAGAAATGCCAACTCAAATAATATTAAGGCACCAAACACAACTACTTGAATGTCTAGATTGCAGAATGCCAACATCGTCAAATGCTGAGGAAGAGGTGGAGCACCAGGAACTCTGATTCGTGGTCATGGGAATGACAACTGATATAGCCACTTTGGAAGATAGTTGGGTAGTTGCAGCATTTGGTGTCCTCTTACTATGTGATCTAGCAAGCATGCTCTACAGTATTCATGCAAATGAATGGAAAACACACACAAAAAATGTGAACATGTGTGTTTCTGGAAATGTCATTCATAAACATCAAGACTTATAGCAATGTAGATTCCTCAGTAGATCAGTGGATATCTTGTGTCAGAAGCAGAAAATTAAGTGTTTAACATCAAAAAGAGCCATCCCCTCATGATAGAGCATTGCAAGAACTTAAGTGCATGTGCTAAGTGAAGGAAGCCAAGCTGAAGACTCCTTCTTCTTTGATCCTCACATGACATTTTGGAAAAGGAGACCACCGTGGTGACAGTAAAAATATCAGTGATTTCCAGAAATTCAGGAAAGGCAGGGAGAAATAGGTAGATTTAAAGGATATGGAGTCCAAAAAACCCAATCTACTTGTCCAAAGCTACAGAATACACAACATCAAAGGAAAAAAGTAGTTTATAATTTGGGCTTAGTGGTAAAGATGTGTAAATGGAAGCTGGAGATTGCTCAGTGCATAAGAGCACTTGCTGTTCTTCCAAAGGACCTGACCTGAGTTCCTAGACCTATATTGGACATTCTGTTAATTCCAGCTCCAGGGAATCCAGTAGCCTCTTCTGACACCTACATATAGTTGGCATACAGTCACATAGATATGCAGAAGAATAAAATAAAAATAAATCCCTTTTTAAAAAAATGTCTTAGTTGGGTGTGGTGATGCAGTTCTTTAATCCCAGCACTGAGAGACAGGAAGATCTCTGTGAGTCCCTATGAGCCCAAGTTAGTTGATTCTGCAGGTTTTCTTGTAGGGTCCTTTACCCCTCTGGCTCCTATAATCCCTCCTCCCCTTTTAGCAGGATTCCCTGAACTCAACCTAATGTTTAGCTGTAAGCCTCTCCATCAGTTTCCACCAGTTGCTGGATAAAGCCTCTCTAATGACAATTGGGTTAGGCACCAATCTCATGGCAGGGGTCTCAATATGGACTAGTCATTGGTTGGCCACTCCCACAATTCCTGTGCCACCTTCACACCAGCACGTCTTTCAGGCAGGACATATTGTAGGTCAAATGTTTTGTGGCATGATTGGTGTCCAAGCTCTTCACTGAAAGTTTTGCTTGGTTACAGAAGATGGTGGTTCAGGCTCTGAGCCCTCATTTCTCAGTCTTAGCTTGTGTTACCCTCATAGACTCCTGGAAGTTTCTATCTCACCTCTAAAATGCTAACTCCCATCCCAGTTTTCTTTCTCAGAACTCTCCACCCCCTCATCTTCCCCTCACCTGATCCCTCTGTTCCTGTCCCTACTCACCTCCAGTCTACCTTCCATATCTATCCTATTTCCTCTTCCCAGGGAGACTCATGTAACCCACCTTGAGCCCTCCTTGTTACTTAGCCTCTTTAGGTCTGTAGACAGTAGAATGGTTATCATTTACATTACATCTAATATCCACTTATAACTGGGTATCTACCATGTTTGTCTTTCTAGATCTAGATTTTCTCACTCAGGATATTTTTTCTAGTTCTTTTCCATTTGCCTACAAATTTTATGATATTATTTTTAACAGTAGTGTAGTAATCCATTGTGTAAAATTATCACATTTTCTTTATCCATTCTTCAGTTGAGGGACATGTAGGTTGTTTCTGTGAGTATTACTACTAAAGCTGCTATGGACATAGTTGAGCTAGTGTCCTTGTGGTGTATTATCACATTTTAATACACAATAGAAGTGGAAATTTCTGGTTTCTTTGGAGACTCACTTGTGTCATGTAATGTTTCTCTGGAAACAGTCTTATAAGATGTTTTTGCTGAAGCACACATGTGGGAGAATGTTTTGCTGAGAACAGATGTGGTGTTCTTCTGGAGGCTGCCTGGAAAGGGGGCATGTGATGCTTTGCTAGAGCAAATCGTTGAGAGAACACATGATGTTTGGAAAGGGTATAAATATAACCCAACAGACAGTGGACAATGCTGTGGCATTTGTTCACCTTGCCACTTTGCTGGTCACTGTTTGTTGTGACTTTATGGATAGAACTACATCAAAGAACTTCTGGTGGTGTTATAGTGGCTTCTTGATGCTTCCTTGAACTTGGGTCAATCGGCAGAGCCTCGAGGTTTTTTTTCTTGATCAAACTCTGGTTACTGATTCATGAATGGTGTTTAGCAGTGGATCAAACTACCACTGCTGGTCTGTGCGAACTGAACTGCTGATATCCTGACGATACCGATTGGATTCGCTTCAAAGAACTTTCTAAACAGGTCCACATCCTCCTTTGCCCTATTTAACCTTTCCTATCTAGTACCTCTGCTGGGTGTATGACTAGAAAGGAGGTTAAAGCATTTAAGTGTCCTTATTAAAAGTTGGTTTGTGAGAAATCAAAGCCTACACACAATAACCCAATTCCTAGAAATAAGTTCAAAATAAATACATACATATTACAAAAAATGATAAATATAATAATGCTCATAGCATTACACTTTAACAAAGTTCAAAACTGAAAACTAACATAGTTCACAAACTGGAATAGCCAAAATGAATCAAGGCATACTACTACAGAGAATTAGCATAAAACAATGGGAGAAAAGTAGTTAGAAAAACTTGTCACATATAACTTCCCAAATTCAATGTCTATTAGCTAGCACAAGAGAAGAATAACCAATAAACCCATTTTTATAAAAGTCCTAACAAAGATGAGTAATGTATAATTGTAGCAGATAATATGCTGCTTTTGTAGAGTTGACCATCAATAGCCACAGAGAGCATGGAGGGTGTGGTACATTTTAGGTTTTCTTTATGTTCTGCTTATATGAATATATTAACCATGGGATATATTTCTGTTGTATGCCTTCAGATGTATTTCCTATACCAAAACAAACATGTATAAAATTCAATTATTTCTGGGTAAAATTAATAAGAAACATTCAGCTTAATAAACTATAAGCCCAAAAAAGTTTTTTTATATTTTCAAAAGACTTTTGTTAAGATTAGTATACAATATTAACATATTATATTATGAATATATTGTCACGTACTTTTAGCTCGGCAGAGGTATGATTAGCACTACTGATATTTAGGAGGTGACATAAATAAACTACAGGTTACAGCTGTAACAACTAGGGTTTGAATTCCGGATGACTAAACTATATGCAATCATGAAATGGGACACTTGGTGGCGCCATCGACTAAGGAAGAGAATTAGGGGCTCTGAATACACCCAGAAATCCACGAAAGCTGGAAAACAGAACGCCATCTACTCCCTAGAAGAAGAAGGTATCTGAGTGTGATCTAGGGGAGAAATCTCCACGGAAAATAAGGCATTAAAGATTAAAATCAAGGATATTTTACCAAACTTTCTTTGTGGATTGAAACTGACTAGAAGAAGCAGCACCCTCTGGACTAAATCTGAACAATGGAGACCACACTAGCAAAAACGCCAGGGAAAAGGCAAGTCATTTTTCTTACTATATTGTTGCTATTGTGGAAGTCTGGTTCTGAGGCAATTAGATATTCCATGCCAGAAGAAACAGAGAGTGGCTACTTGGTGGCTAATTTGGCAAAAGACCTGGGGCTAGGGGTTGGAGAACTAGCCATTAGAGGGACACGAATCCATTATAGAGGAAACAAAGAGCTCTTGCAGCTGGATGCAGAGACTGGGAATTTATTCCTGAAGGAAAAACTAGACCGTGAAGTGCTGTGTGGGGCGACAGAACCCTGTGTGCTGCCCTTCCAGATCATACTGGAAAACCCTGTGCAGTTCTTTCAAACCGACCTGCAGCTCACAGATATAAACGACCATTCTCCAGAGTTCCTTGACCGGAAAATGCTACTAAAAATCCCTGAGAGTGCCCAGCCAGGAACTGTGTTTCCTCTGAAGGCAGCTCAGGACCCTGACATAGGGAGCAACGCTGTTCAGAACTACACAGTCAGTCCCAACCTCCATTTCCATGTCGTTACTCACAGTCGAGCAGATGGCAGGAAATACCCAGAGCTGGTGCTGGACAGAGCCCTGGACAGGGAGGAGCAGCCTGAGCTCACTTTAACCCTCACTGCTCTGGATGGTGGAGCCCCGCCACGGTCAGGAACCACCTCAGTTCACATTGAAGTTGTGGACATCAATGATAATGCCCCCCACTTTATACAGTCCCTCTATGAGGTGCAGATTCTCGAAAATAGCCCCCTTGATGCCGTAGTTGTCACGGTGTCTGCCAGGGATTTAGATGCTGGGATATATGGCAATGTAGCCTACTCTCTGTTTCAAAGCGATGGAGTATCTCAACCATTTGTAATAGACGAAGTCACAGGAGAAATTCGTCTTAAAGGGGCATTGGATTTTGAGACAACTCCATATTATAACATGGAAATTGTAGCTACAGACCCAGGAGGCTTTTCAGGAAAATGCACTGTAGCTATACAGGTGGTGGACGTGAATGACAATGCCCCTAAACTCACCATATCTTCGCTCACTAATTCCATCCCAGAAAATGCTCCTGAAGCTGTAGTTGCCGTTTTCAGTGTCTCTGACCCAGATTCTGGGGATAATGGAAGGATGGTTTGTTCTATTCAGAACGAACTTCCATTTCTTTTGAAGCCCACATTTGAGAATTATTATACTTTAGTAACAGAGGGGCCACTTGATAGAGAGAGCAGAGCTGAGTACAACATCACCATCATGGTCTCAGACCTAGGCACTCCCAGGCTCACAAACCCAGCACACCATAACAGTGCAGGTGTCCGACATCAACGACAACGCCCCCGCCTTCACCCAAACCTCCTACACCCTGTTTGTGCAAGAGAACAACAGCCCTGCCCTGCACATAGGCACCATCAGTGCCACAGACTCAGACTCAGGCTCCAATGCCCACATCACCTACTCGCTGCTGCCTACCCGTGATACACAGCTGGCTTTCACCTCTCTTGTCTCCATCAATGAAGACAGTGGGCAGCTTTTCACACTCAGAGCGCTAGACTATGAGACCCTGCAGGCCTTCGAGTTCGACGTGGGTGCCACGGACCGTGGTTCACCCGCACTCAGCAGCCAGGCTCTGGTACGCGTGGTGGTGCTGGATGACAATGATAATGAGCCCTTCGTGCTTTACCCATTGCAGAATGCCTCTGCACCCTGTAAGGAGCTCGTGCCCAGAGGTGCGGAGGCAGGTTACTTGGTCACCAAGGTGGTGGCTGTGGATCGCGACTCTGGCCAGAATGCCTGGCTGTCATTCCAGTTGCTCAAGGCCACGGAGCCAGGGCTGTTCAGCGTGTGGGCGCACAATGGCGAGGTGCGCACCACCAGGCTGCTGAGTGAGCGCGATGTGCCCAAGCACAGGCTGCTGCTGCTGGTCAAGGACAATGGCGATCCTCCTCGTTCTTCTACAGTCACGCTGCATGTGTTGCTGGTGGATGGCTTCTCTCAACCCTACCTGCCTTTGTCTGAAGTTGTGCAGGACCCCGCTCAGGAAGGTGATGACGCTCTCACGCTGTACCTGGTCATTGCCTTGGCATCTGTGTCTTCATTCTTCCTCTTCTCTGCCTTGTTCTTCGTTGGGATGAGGTTGTGCAAGAGGGCCAGGGCAGCTTCTCTGGGTGTCTGCTCTGTGCCTGAGGGCCACTTTCCTGGCCACCTGGTGGATGTCAGCGGAACTGGAACTCTGTCCCAGAGCTACCAGTATGAGGTGTGTCTGACTGGAGATTCTGGAAATGGTGAGTTCAAATTCCTTAAACCCATTATCTCCAACCTAATGGTTCAGGACCCTGGGAGAGAAGTGAAGGAAAGTCCTCACTGCAGGCATAGCATTGTATTCAGTTAACCGCTGTATTTGTTTTAGTGAATTTGTTTTTGGCAAATCTATTGCAATATGATTCTCTTAAGAAAGTGAATCACTTTAACTAAGTATTGACACTGTAATCAAAGCCTATGCATGTCCTTCATTACCAAAATGTTTACTTCTTTCTCAATATCCACTGTACTTAGTATTTTTAATTTTAGTAGACATTAAGGACATAACTTACGTTTTGCTTTAGCTTAAGTATTACACAATAAAATTTTATGTCATCTGATTTTTTTTTTGTTGTTTTGTTTTGTTTTGTTTTCAAGGTCTCGCTATGTAGCTCTGGCTATCCTGGAACTTACTATGTAGACCAGAATGGCCTCAAGCAGACATCCATCTGTCTCTGTCTCCCAGTTGCAGCTACTTTACTTGTTTTACCACATAATTTCAGTTTTTATGGCTAAGGTGTTTACATTTTATTTCCATGTTTAACTTTGTTTTGTTACTATTGGATGTTTAGCATAGGATCTCTTACATACTAAACACACATTCTGTTCGTGAGCTTTAATCATAGCTGAAATCATTTTAGCAACTCTGAGTAGCCATGAGCATATTTGTCTTCTGAATTATAAACAATCCCTGTGTTAAAATATTGAGACACTAGAATTGTGCCTTTTTATTCTTATGAGAACTACATATGCTAGTGATCATCGGCTTTATTTGCTCACCACACACCTAGCACACGTTCTACAAATAATATTAATGTTACCAATTTCCTATGTAAATATTAAAGTTACAACTTTATATGTTAATAATTTGTCATCTCTGTCACTAGATAAAGTGTTAGGAGAGTAAGAGTATATGATCAGTAGCAGACCATTCACGTCTGCCAGGTCCTAGGTACATTTCTAAGTAACAAAGAAACAAGCAAACCAACAAATAACCAAATCCTGTCCAATCATTTCTTGACACAATCCTATTTTAAAACTAATCTCAATAACAGAAGGAACCACTGGAGTTCCTCCAAAGCATCAAGACTTTAGTGATCTCATTTTGTTGAACAATTTCTTTTTATTCATCCTTCTGTTCTACAAATAAAAGTGGAAATGTAGCCTTTGTGGGTCTTGTGCTGATCTCAGTTTTCAACTTGAGATCTAGAACCACTATGCAAACCTGTGAAGGATTATCTTGCTTAGGTTAATGGAGATGGAAAGACCAGCCATAGAAGACCACTGTGGGTAGCACCATTCCCTGCGCTGGGATCCTGGATTGTATGAAGAGAATAAAGTGTGTTGTGCACAAGTGTGCATTGCTCTCTTCTTCCTGCCTGGAGGTGCAGTGTGACCAGTTGCTTCAAACTCCTGTCTTCTAGCTTCTTCATCATGGTGTAATCCTGAACTGGAAGCCAAAACAAACTTTTCCTTCCATAATTTGTTTTTGTTGTGGTATTTTATCATAGAAATAGGAAAAGTAACTGAGTTAGATTGCATGGTTGCATGATGCCGGATATCATGTCCAGAGAGTTGTGCATTCTAAGCATGCTGTGCACTGTGGCTCTGTCTCTGGTTTATATTAACACACATGTTTCCTTTGCTTTCCCTGCAGCTTCTCTTCAGCTTTCAAAAGACTCAGGGAATTTCTGGAAATTTCAGCAGTCTATTTGATCCTGGGTATTAGTTCTCAGAAATTTTCACTTCATGTTGTTTTGTAGATATGGAAAGCAAGACAGTTCATTCAACATTTGATTAATTCCTAATTTATTATTTGGTGAAACTTTGAAGTAATCTCAGTCAATTTAATTTTTTAATTGTGCTAACTATGGCGTAATACAAAAGTACTTGTTCATAATTGATTTGAATGATGATTAATTTAACTGAATTATGAATTACTTATATTCAATGACCTAAATAAACTTATTATGTGATTTCTAAGTAGGTAAGCCTGTGTGGATACAACTCCAAGAAAGCTTTGTTGAACTTTTTGCAGAATATGAGCAACTGAAGAGTTTGGTTTATACTCTAATATCTGTACTTATATGTTTTACTTTTTATGCATTCACTGCACAAGCCAATGGATTTCCTTATGAATTTGTCATGCGTGTACATAATGTATACACATTGCTTTTGTTTATCCTTTATTTGTTTTTTATATCTCAAGTGTCACTCCTCTAGAGTTTAAATATTTGCATCTTTCCCTGAAATAATGTTTTCTCCCTAAGGATATGATGAAATATAAAAGGAAAATGGCTGACCATTTCTTAACCTTGATATCTAAGTTTTGGTTATTCAACTTCAAAATTGAAGTGAGAAAGATGTAAAAGTGAGAAAAACTAAAGACTAACAAAACATATCAATAAGACTTAAATGTGACAGGCAACTCTAATGACTTACCCATTTTGTGACAAATACCTATTCTGATGTGGTGTCGAGTAATCAGAATGCCCACCTGAAGTAAAAAGAAACAAACAAACAAGCCGTTGCAGGCCAACAGTAAGGCATTGGCCTCATAGGTACAAGCCTCTAGGTTCAATCTCCCCAGCATTAGGGAGAAACATTCCCTCTCTTCCTTCATGATCAAAAGTCACAAAATATATTTATTTTAAAATATGAAGTTAAAGATTATGCATGTGTTTGGTAGAATTCCCTTCCAACTTAGATGAATTATACGACAGCATAAAGCAACCAAACATTGACTGCATGTCATACATTCTCTCATCAAAGAAACAGGAACCCAATTATATGAGAACTGAGTCCTACAGATAGTTATCCCAAAGAATAATCAACAGCTGCATGATATAGACACTAATTCAGTAGCTCTGACAGAAGAGAGGACTCAAGCCCAGGGCCAGTTTTCCTTGTCACTTGTCAACTCAGCATCCAGGAGAGAAGACTAAAACTGTAACTTGAAAACTCTCTGAAGACAGAATGAGATCCTGTACAAAGCACACAGAGTAGGTTGGGACCTCTCTCCAAAACAACTGCAGAGAATTCATGTGTGCAACTTGAAACTTGTCATGGTCAGACGCTTGGACGAGAACCCTGACTCAGCTCAGCAACTCTTTGGATTACAGTGACTGCACAAGACAGTGCTCTGTCAAGCTAAGAGCAAAGGGTGAGCTCCTCTGAGAAGAGGACAATACAATCATGATCATCTCAGATTTTACATAAATCTGTAACAATCTGTAGATGCACATCACAAACTGGATAATATAAAGAAAACTAAGAAGAGAAAACATAACTCTCTGACCTGGAAGATCTATATGCTAAAATCAACTAACAATGTCAATAAAATAATAATGGTTAGTAGTTTTGAAACAAGGAACAATTAAGCAAATAAATAAAAAGAGTTTCATAAGACAATTGAAATTTAAGACTAAAAGTCAATTCCATAACAAAGAATATATCTGCATAAAATGATATAAATGGTACAACATTATAGAAATGAGCAAATTCAGCATTAGTGGATGGAAAGCATAATGATGAGAATAACCTAAAATAAATATGGAGGGAAAAGGCTTGAAGAGATGGCTCAGAGTTTAAAAGCAGCGTGTCTTAGATCAGTTTTCATCACCCACTGCTTGTCAGGTTATCACAAATACCTTTAACTCTACCTGTGAGGGATACAGCATCCTCTTTAAGGACAGTCACACCCTCAAGACATATATTCACATACATACAAACACCAAAAGGAGATCAAGGAGATACAAACTGGAAAGGAAGAAGTCAAGGTATCACTATTTTCAGGTGATGTGATAGTATGCATAAGCGACCCCAAAAAATTCCACCAGAGAACTCCTACAGGTGATAAATAACTTCGGCAAATTGGCAGGATATAAAATTAACTCAAACAAATCAGTAGCCTTCCTTTTTACAAATGATAAACAGGGTGAGAAATTAGAGAAACAACACCCTTCAAAATAGCCACAAATAGTATAAAATATCTTGGTGTAACTCTAACCAAGCAAGTGAAAGATCTATATGACAACAACTTCAAATCCCTGAAGAAAGAAATCAAAGCAGACCTCAGAAGATGGAAAGATCTCCCATGCTCATGGATTGGTAGGATTAACATAGTGAAAATGGCCATCTTACCAAAAGCCATCTACAGATTCAACCCAATTCCCATCAAAATTCCAGCACAATTCTTCACAGACATGGAAAGAGCAATTCTCAACTTCATATGGAAATCCAAAAATCCAGGATAGTCAAAATAATTCTCAACAATAAAAGATCTTGGGGACTCATCATCCCTGACCTCAAGCTGTACTGCAGAACAATAGTGATAAAGGCCGTGTGGTATTGGTACAGAGACAAACAGGTGGATCAATGGACTAGTAGAATCAAAGACCCAGAAATAAACCCACACACCTATGGACACTATCACTGACAAAAAAGCCAAAAACATACAGTGGAAAAAGAAAACACTTCAATAAATGGTGCTGGTCTAACTGGCAGTCTGTATGTAGAAGAATAGAAACAGAACTATTTCACCTTGCACAAAGCTCAAGTCCAAGTGGCTCAAGGACCTCAACATGAAACCAGATACACTGAATCTAATAAAAGAGAAAGTGGGAAAGAGCCTCGAACTCATTGGCACAAAGTAAACAAAAACAAATGTTTTCAAAACATTGTTATGAAAAGGAGAGGCTGGGGAGATGGCTCACTGGTTAAGACTGTTTCCTGCTTTTCCAGAGGCCCCAGGTTTAGGCTATTGTAACTCTTGTTCTAGGGGATTTTACAGTTCTCTGTCTGTGTGGGACACACAACAGGGATTATTATTCAACAGCAAAAAAAGAGCTATCAACCTACAGAAAGCCATTGAGAAGCTTATGTGCAAATTTCAAAGTCATGGAAGCTAAGCTGAAAAAAAACCCAATATTGTAAAATTCTGATTATGACATTCTTGGAAAATGTAACACTATCGGGGCAGAAAAATTATCAGTGAGTTCCAAAGGTTCTAATGAGAAGGGAGAGAGAAAAATAGATTTACAGGATGGGGTTGGGGAAAGACAGTGAAACTACAATACTCTAAAAATATGTGCATGTAGGATTAAATTTATCCATAGCCATGGACGGTATAGGACCAAGAGGGAATCTGAATTTAAAATATAGACTCAGTGGTAATCAAGTAGGTTCATCAATTGTAATGAATATACCGGTGTGACAGGGTACCCATAATGAGGAAGCTTCCACAGGTGTGGAGAGGGTATGTTAGAATTATCTGCATTTCCCAGTCATTTTCTGTAATTTTAAAACTACTCATTAAAAGTAGACTTAAAAAGAAGGCTTTCTTCTCAACAAAATCCGTGATGAATCTGGAGTAATGAAGACAACAGAGTGGTACATGATTTTCAGGGAGAAGACTGGAACACTGGACCAAACCTATAGGGATATAGGATAGTATAGGGATAGCCCCTCATGAGGGGTCCAACAACTTTGTAGTGTGATATTGATATTTGGAAACCAAAAACTCCAACTTAATTGATTCAAAACTTATTTAAATATATAATATTCTGTGTCTGAAAAGGAAACTTTCAAAATATACACATATTTTAATCACCCTGACTTATGGAAACTTAAAAGTACTAAACAAAATTGAAAAGTATTACCAAACCAAACTAAACACAATTAAGATGTTTGATTGATCAAAGCATAATGTCATCGTGTCATCAAAATTCAAGTCATAGAGTGGGATATATTTGAGCACATATATCTGAAAAAAATTATACCCAGAATATACAAGATACTTCTTCAAACCAACAAGCAAAGAAACAGAAGCCGCATATCATGTATGAGATATATATATATATATTGAACAAGCATCTAGAAGGCAGTAACTTGATGTCCAGTAAACATGAAAATGTACAAAACTTCATGAATGATGGGCAAATGTTAATTAAATTTTCCCTATGAAGTCACCACACATGCAATAAAGTTCTAACAATTGAGATGGTGACACCAGTGCTAATGGAGATGTGGAGCAATGAGAACTCTCATGCTTCGATGATCTTAGTACAACTACACATGAAAAATATTTAGTCTTTGAAGAACTAAAGTAACCAAACCATAGCAGGTCAGGTTCTCTTGGAACTTGGCCTATTTTATAATTATCAAAGCTGAGCTAAATAATGTTTAAAAATTCACTTTCCTCTTCTTTCTGAATGCATGGATATTTCAAAGCAAACATAAAAGTTTAAAAATACTTTTCTATATATTGTTTATGTTTACCTTCTTAAACAAAATCAAATTATAAACCTACAAATGAAAATGAGTTCAACTCCTCAGGACTCTTACCAGGAATAAAAGAATGGCATCTTACTGGTTTTTAACATTTATTCTTACATCCAAAACGTAATTCATCAAAATCATATGAGAACTTTCAGTTGATAAAAACTGAGCTTACAATTCAGGCTGTGTGTGTAAACTAAAAGGATACTGAAACAAAGCAAGTTTTAAATTTTAAATGAACTACAAAAGGATGTGCAAAAGCAAATAAGGACGCTTGGTGGCGCTGCAGGCTTAAGAGTGTTAAGAATGAGCTCTGTAGCCGCCCAGGAAGCCATCTCATTAAGCCGAGATGCAGAGCTACGGTGGCTGTTTGAAGAAGAAGGTAATAAATTAGGGCTTATGGAAGAATCTAGGAAGAAGATATCTTCTTAATCCTATTTACTCCAATATCTTCGCGGACACTCAGGAGTGAACTGTAACCAACCTGAAGAAGCAGCACTCTCTGGACTGAATCTGAACAAAAATGCCAGAACAAAGGCAAGTCATTTTTCTTACTATATTGTTGCTATTGTGGAAGTCTGGTTCTGAGGCAATTAGATATTCCATACCAGAAGAAACAGAGAGTGGCTATTTTGTGGCAAACCTGGCAAAAGATCTGGGGTTCAAGGTGGGGAAACTGGCCACTAGAGAAGCTCAGATCCATTACAAAGGAAACAAAGAGCTTTTGCAGCTGGATGCAGAGACTGGGAATTTATTCCTGAAGGAAAAACTAGACCGTGAGGTGCTGTGTGGGGTGACAGAACCCTGTGTGCTGCCCTTCCAGATCATACTGGAAAACCCTGTGCAGTTCTTCCAAACCGACCTGCAGCTCACAGATATAAATGACCATTCTCCAGAGTTCCTTGACCGGAAAATGCTACTAAAAATCCCTGAGAGTGCCCAGCCAGGGACTGTGTTTCCTCTGAAGGCAGCTCAGGACCCTGACATAGGGAGCAACGCTGTTCAGAACTACACAGTCAATCCCAACCTCCATTTCCATGTCGTTACTCACAGTCGCTCAGATGGCAGGAAATACCCAGAGCTGGTGCTGAACAGAGCCCTGGACAGGGAGGAGCAGCCTGAGCTCACTTTAATCCTCACTGCTCTGGATGGTGGAGCCCCGCCACGGTCAGGAACCACCACAGTTCACATTGAAGTTGTGGACATCAATGATAATGCCCCCCAGTTTATACAGTCCCTCTATGAGGTGCAGATTCTCGAAAATAGCCCCTTGATGCCTTAGTTGTCACGGTGTCTGCCAGAGATTTAGATGCTGGGATATATGGCAATGTAGCCTACTCTCTGTTTCAAAGCGATGGAGTATCTCAACCATTTGTAATAGACGAGGTCACAGGAGAAATTAGTCTGAGCAAAGAGCTGGATTTTGAAGGAATTAGCCATTATAACATAGAAATCGCAGCCACAGATGGAGGAGACCTTTCAGGGAAATGCACTGTGGCTATACAGGTATTGGATGTGAATGACAATCCCCCAGAGATGACGATCAGGAAGCTCACAGTCCCTGTCCCAGAAAATTCGGCAGAGACTGTAGTTGCTGTTTTTAGTGTTTCTGATTCTGATTCAGGGGACAATGGAAGGATGGTGTGTTCCATTAAGAACAATATCCCGTTTCTCCTGAAACCCACATTTGAGAATTATTACACTTTAGTGACAGAGGGGCCACTTGATAGAGAGAGCAGAGCTGAGTACAACATCACCATTATGGTCTCAGACCTGGGCACACCCAGGCTCACAACCCAGCATACCATAACAGTGCAGGTGTCTGACATCAACGACAACGCCCCAGCCTTTGCCCAAACCTCCTACACCCTGTTTGTGCAAGAGAACAACAGCCCTGCCCTGCACATAGGCACCATCAGTGCCACAGACTCAGACTCAGGCTCCAATGCCCACATCACCTACTCGCTGCTGCCGTCTCAAGACCAGCAGCTGGCCCTCGCCTCGTTAATCTCCATCAACCCAGACAATGGGCAGCTGTTCGTACTCAGGGCATTGGACTATGAGGCCCTGCAGGCCTTCGAGTTCTACGTGGGCGCCACGGACCGAGGCTCTCCTGCACTCAGCAGCCAGGCGCTAGTGCGCGTGGTGGTGCTGGATGACAATGACAATGATCCCTTTGTGCTCTACCCGCTGCAGAATTCCTCTGCACCTTGCACTGAGCTGTTGCCCAGGGAGGCGGATTCTGGATACCTGGTCACCAAGGTGGTGGCTGTAGATCGAGACTCTGGCCAGAATGCCTGGCTGTCATTCCAGCTGCTCAAGGCCACGGAACCCGGGCTGTTCAGCGTGTGGGCACACAATGGTGAGGTGCGCACCACCAGGCTGCTGAGCGAGCGGGATGTGCCCAAGCACAGGCTACTGCTGCTGGTCAAGGACAATGGAGAGCCTCCGCGCTCTGCCAGTGTGATGCTGCAAGTGCTATTGGTGAATAGTTTCTCTCAGCCCTACCTGCCTCTGCCTGAGGTGGCGCACGACTCCATTCACGGGGATGAAGAGGTGCTCACGCTGTACCTAGTCATTGCCTTGGCTTCTGTGTCTTCGCTCTTTCTCTTGTCTGTCCTTATATTTGTGGGAATGAGGTTGTGCAGGAGGGCCAGAGCGGATTCTCTGGGTGTCTGCTCTGTGCCTGAGGGCCACTTTCCTGGCCACCTGATGGATGTCAGCGGTGCAGGGACCCTGTCCCAGAGCTACCAATATGATGTGTGTTCTATCGGGAGACTCTATGACTGGTGAGTTCAAATTCCTCAAACCCCGATTTCCAATGTAATGGTTCAGG
Source organism: Mastomys natalensis (assembly GCA_021653895.1). NCBI lineage: Eukaryota > Metazoa > Chordata > Mammalia > Rodentia > Muridae > Mastomys > Mastomys natalensis. The sequence goes on from JAJTUV010000288.1 coordinate 207,285, forward strand.
ACGCTGGGAGAGAAGTGAAGGAAAGTTCCCCCTGCAGGGATAGCTTTTGTGTTCAGTTAACTGTTGTATTTGTTTCAGTGAATTTGTTTTTGGCAAATCTATTGCAATATGGTTCTGCTAGGAAAGTAAATCATTTTTCTGTATTGACACTGAAATCAAAACATATGCATGTCCTCCATTACTAAAATTGTTTTTTCTTTCATTCTTGCTATCCTCTGTAATTTCCTTTTAGAATTTAGAAATATTAAGAATTTGCAAAGCATAAGTTCGTATATTACAACTTATGTTTTACTTTAACTCAAGTATTACATAGCAAATGTATTTTACTTTACCTGGTTGTGAGTTTTTTCGGGGTGTTAGTTGGGTGGGTGGGTGGTTGGTTGGTGTTTTATTTTGTTTTTAGACAGGGTTTCACTATGTAGCTCTGGCTATCTATGAATTTACTGTAAGACCAGGCTGGCCTCAAACTGATACACATCCATCTGTTTTAGTCTCCCATGTTCCAATATTTACTTTTTGGCACATAATTTCAAGTTTCTATGGCTAAAGTGTTTGCATCTTTTTCACTTTATGTTGTGATATTGTGTATTAAATATAAGAACTCTTATATGCTAACTATATATTCTATTAGTGAGCTTCACTGACAGCTGAAATTCCTTTTACTCTGAGTTTCTATGAACATATTTGTCTTCTGAACTATAATCAATCACTGTATTAAGACATGTGAATTGTGAGCTTTTTATTCTTTAATAACCGTATCCCAAGTGCTGGGATTAAAGGCGTGTGCCACCACTGCCTGGTGACACAATCTTGTTTTAAAAAACTATTTTGAATAACCTAAGTAACCACTGAAGTTCCTCCAAAGAATCAAGACTTTAATGGTCTCACTTGTTGAACAATCACTTTTTGTTCATCTTTGTATTTCAGAAATAAAAGTGTAAATGTAGCCTTTGTGGTTCTTGTGTTAATGTCAGTTATCAATTTGAGATCTAGAACCTCTAACTACACCTATGAAGCATCATCTTGCTTAGGTTGATTGAGGCAGAAAGACCAGCCATGGAAGACCATTGTGGGTAGCACATTCCCTGGGCTGGGATGGACTATATTAAGTGTTATTATAAACACAAGTGTTCATTGCATTCTTCTTCCTGCTGGAGATGCAGTGTTATCAGTTGCTTCAAGCTCCTGTATTTCACCCTCCTTATCATGATGTAATTTTGAACTTGAGAGCCAAAACAGACCTTTCCAAAATTTGCTTTTGTTGTGATATTTTATCTTGAAACAGGAAAGGTAGCTGAGTCAGACTGCATGGTTGCATGGTTCAGGATAACACACCCAGGAACTGTGCATTCTAAGCATGCTGTTCACTGTGGCCCTGTCTCTGGTTTATGTTAACACACATGCTGCCTTTGGTTTCTCTGCAGCTTCACCTTTCAAAAGACCCAGGGAATTTCTGGAAATTTCTATATATTTCTATTTGATTCTAGTTATTAGTTCTCAAATTTTTCACTCTATATTGTTTTGTAGATTTAGAAAGCAAAGCCACTTGTGATATTTAATTGTCTCCTGCTTTGTTATTTGGTGTGATGTTGAAGCATTTTCAGTTAATTTAACTTTTCAATTGTGCTGACTGTTGCACAATACTAAAAAATGGTTGGGTCTTAATTACTTTGAACTATAATGAATGTAACTTAGTTATAAATTACTTATATTCAATGACTTAAATAAGCTATTATGTGAATTCCAACTAGTTAAGTTTTTAAGGATACAACTGCAAATAAACCTTTGTTGAAGTCTTTGCAGAATATGAACAATTGAAGAGCTTGGTTTATATGTGTGGCTTTTTGGTTAGTATATATTCATTGAACAAAGCAATGGATTTCCTAATGAATCTTTCATGCATGTTCATAAACATTGGTCATATTTAATCTTTATTTGTTTTTAAATCCCAAGTCTCATTCCTCTGGAGTTTAAGTATTTGCAAACATTCCTGAATTAATGTTTTCCTCTAAGGATATAATGAAATAAAAAAGAAATTCTGATGATTTGTTTTAGAAATGTAATTTTTGGTTATTCAACTTTAAAGTAGAAGTGAGAGAGATGTAAAAGTGAGAAAAACTAAGTACAAGCCAACATATCAAAAATCTTAAATATGACAGACAACCCTAATGACTTACCCATTTTGGGCAAAAATGCCTATTCTGGTGTGGTATCCCGTAATCAGAATGCTCACTTGTTGTAACTGTTGTATCCCAACAGAGGTTTGCCTCATAAGTAAAAATCTCTAGATTCAATCTCCCCAGCATTAGGGAGAAACATTCCCTCTCTTCCTTCATGATCAAAAGTCACAAAATATATTTATTTTAAAATATGAAGTTAAAGATTATGCATGTTTGGTAGAATTCCCTTCCAACTTAGATGAATTATACGACAGCATAAAGCAACCAAACATTGACTGCATGTCATACATTATCTCATCAAAGAAACAGGAACCCGATTATATGAGAACTGAGTCCCACAGATAGTTATCCCAAAGAATAATCAACAGGTACATGATATAGACACTAATTCAGTAGCTTTGACAGAAGAGAGGACTCAAGCCCAGGGCCAGTTTTCCTTGTCACTTGTCATCTCAGCATCCAGGAGAGAAGACTAAAACTGTAACTTGAAAACTCTCTGAAGGCAGAATGAGATCCTGTACAAAGCACACAGAGTAGGTTGGGACCTCTCTCCAAAACAACTGCAGAGAATTCATGTGTGCAGCTTGAAACTTGTCAGACGCTTGGACGAGAACCCTGACTCAGCTCAGCAAGTCTTTGGATTACAGTGACTGCACAAGACAGTACTCTTATCAAGCTAAGAGCAAAGGGTGAGCTCCTCTGAGAAGAGGACAATAGAATCATGATCATCTCAGATTTTACATAAATCTGTAACAATCAGTAGATGCACATCACAAACTGGATAATATAAAGAAAACTAAGAAGAGAAAACATAACTCTCTGACCTAGAAGATCTATATGTTAAACAATTAAGCAAATAAATAAAAGAGACTTTCATAAGAGAATTGAAATTTAATACTGAAAGTCAATTTCTTAGCAAAGAATATCTGTATAAAACCATATAAATGGTAAAACCTCATAGAAATGAACAAATGAGGAATTAGTGGATGGAATGCATGCTGATATAAGATACCTAAAATGAATTCAAAAAAATTTAAAGCTTTGATGAAATGGCTCAGAATTTAAGAGCAAGTGGATCTGAGATCACAGTTAGCACCCACTGTCTGTCAAGTTATCACAACTGCCTTTAACTCCTCTACCTCTGACTGATCTAACGCCTCATACCCTCAAGACAAATATTCAAAGGCACACAACACAAAATAAATAAAAACAAATCTTTTTTTAAATGTAAAAAGGAGAGGCTGGAAGGAATGTTCAGCGGTTCAGAGCATTTTCTACCTTTCCAAAGGACCCAGATTTGGGTCTCAACAAACCATTTGTAACTCTAGTTCCAGGGGACTCTAGTTAAAGAGTCTTCTGACTCTATGGGCACATATAAAGGCTAGTGTAATTAAACAAAAAGAAATGGGATATCAACCTACAGAAAGCCATTGAGAAACTTAAGCGCACATTTGTAATTCATAGGAATTAAGCTGTAAAAAATACTGTAAAAATTCTGATTATGCAGGCAGAGAAACTACCAGTGATTTCCAAAGTCTCTAATGGGAAAGGAGAGAGAAAAAGATACATTTAGAGGATGGGACATGTCATAGAGTTTCTATTGCTCCAAGAAAACATCATGACCAAAAAGCAAGTAGGGACAGAAAGAGTTTATTCCCATCGTTGTTCATCACCAAAGGAAGTCTGGACAGGAGATCAAACAGGACAGGATCCTGGAGGCAGGAGCTGATGCAGAAGCCACAGAGAGTTGCCAGTTACTGGTTTCCTTTGGTGATGAACAGCAATGTGAAGTGTAAGCTGAATAAACCCTTTCTTCTCCAACATGCCTTTTTTTTTCTTGATGTTTCATCACAACAAAAGAAACTCTTAACTAAAACAAATTGGTACCAGGAATGGGGTATTTCTGTGACAATCCTGATCATCTTTTGGGGAGGATTGTGGAAGAGCTTTGGAATTTTTGGCTAGAAGAGCCTTAGAGTTTTAAGAGCTCTATGAGATGTTCTTAGGAGCTTGGAAGACAAGAGTTTTGAGAGCAGTGCGAAAAATGGTGGCCAGGCTTGTGACACTTTAGAGGAAAGATTAAAGACTCTATCAAAGTCATTTACTATTTTGATTTAAGATTCTTTGGTTCTGGTTAGCTGGGGCTGAAAAATAAGCTGTGATTATCAAGGTATCTTAACTACTAAAGCAAAACCTTTGTGTTTCTAGAACAATTGATGCTGGTTGGCTGAAGCTAAGAAACTAGCAGTGAATAATAAGAGAGTAGCATCATTGAGGTGAAATCTTCTGGGAAGTGTTTTCTGAGAACACAAAGAAGCTGTGTTCCAGAGATAGCCAAGGTTGTGCTTCATGTTGCAGCTGGACTGGCTAATGTATAAGAATCACCCAGGTGGTACTGGTTTGAAGCCATGAAGGGGTCTTGGAGAGCAGCTGCAGCTTGGCACTGTGAAAGACCAGAGAAGACCATTGGTCAGTGGCAGTTGAAATGGTAGAACTGAAGGGATCATGCAAAGAAGTTGAGGATTGGCACCATGAAGGGAGCCTATGAGAGGTTATTGGTGAAAGTGCAGCCTAGTTGCAGTGGAAAAATACAGCTTATTAGAGATGTCAGTACCATGGGATGACCACCAAGAACAGCAGCAGCAGTAGAATGGAGTCAGCTGAAGCTTACAAGATAAGCTATATGTGCTGCTACAGAGGGAAGAGCTAAAGAAGTGATCCAAGCCCTTTGGAGGAGCCCAGAAGATCATGTGTTTGTATGTCAGGTTGACAAAGGGGTTAATTGTATTGGCTGAGTTTGCATATCATATGACACAAGTTAGAATCATCAGGGAAGATGGAGCCTCAGTTGAGAAAATGCCTCCATGAGATTCAGCTTTAAGGCATTTTCTCAATTAGTGATCAATGAGGGAGGGGCCAGCCCATTGTGGGTGGTACCATACCCAGGCTGGTGGTTTTAGATTCTAGAAGAAAGCAGGCTGAGCAAGCTATGAGAAGCAAACCAGTAAGCAGCACCCTTCCATGGCCTATGCATCAGCTCCAGCCTGGCATGAGTTCCTGTCCTGACTTCCTCCAATGATGGACCATGGATCTGGAAGTGTAAATCAAATAAACCTTTCCCCACCTTGCTTTTTGCTCATAGTGCTTTGCTGCAGCAATAAAAACACTAACTAAAAACAAGAATAGACAGAGAAATTATGACATTCTAAAAATATGTGTATGTGGGATTAAATTTATCCACGCCCAGAGGCAGCAAGAAGGAACCTTAATTTAAAATATGGATGCAGTAGTAACACGTAGGCTTATAAAACGTAAGAAACAGACTAGTGTGATGGGACACCTACAATGAGGAATGTTGCACAGGTGTGGAGAGGGTATGTTAGAAATAGCTGCATTTCCCAGTCATGTTCTGTGATTTTAAAATTACTCATTAAAAATAAACACTTTTGAAACAGGAGACTTTTCCCTCAACAAAATCTGTGATGAGTCTGGACTAATGAAGACAACAAAAGTATTACATGATCTTCAGAGAGATAACTGGAACATTGGACAAACCTGTAACCACCATGATACAGGGCAATGATCGCCCCCTCAGGAGGAGTACATAAGCTTTGTAACATGGGATAAAGATATTTTGAAATAAAAAAATTACATGTTTTTAAGTATATAATATGTTTGTGTCTGAAAAGGAAACTTTCAAAATATATACATATTTTTCTCCAAGAATTTATTTACTTATTTTTATTCACTTTATATCCCAGTCACAATCCTCTCCCTCCTCAAAGTCCTACTTACACATCCCTTCCCCACTGCCCACTCCTCTTCTCCTCAGAGAAGGGGAAGCCACTCTTGGGTATCACCCCACCCTGGGACATCTAGTTCCATCATGACTAGGCACATCCTCTCCCACTGAGGCCCAACCAGGCAGTCCAGGTGAGGGAGGGGATCCAGTGGCATGGAACAGAGATGGAGACAGCCCCGCTCCACTTCTAAGGAAAATCACATGAAAACCAAGCTGCACATTTGCTAAAAATGTGTAGGGGGCCAAGGTTCAGGCTCTGCATGTTCCCTGGTTGGTGGCCCAGCCTCTATGAGTTCCCAGGAGCCCAGGTTAGTTATTCTGTGGGTCTTTGGCAGTGTCCTTGACCCCTCCAGCTATTCCCCACTCAATTCTATGCCCCCACTCTTTCACAAGACTCCCTGATATACACATATTAAAAATTAATATCTGTATTGAATTGAATTATGGAGATTTAAAAGCACTAAAATCAAACTAAACACAATTAAGATGTTTTATTGATTAAAGTACAGTATCAACAAAACTCAAGACATACAGTGGGAAATATTTGAACATATATATCTGAAAAAGAAATTATACCCAGAACATACAAGATACTTCTTCAAACCACACACACACATACACATGAATGACATGAACAGAAGACAGTAACCTGATGGCCAGTAAACATGAAAATGTACAAAATTTCATAAATGACAGACAAATGCTAATTAAATTTTATCCTATTAAGTCACAACACACTCAGTAAGGTTCTAAAAATCGAGATGACGACACCAAATGCTAACAGAGATGTGGAGCAACTGGAACTGTCATGCTTCGATGGTCTTAGTACAACTACACATGAAGACTGCCCATCATTTAGAGAAGTACTCAAACAATAGAAGGGCAGAGTCTCTTGGAATTTAGTCTATTTTATTTAGTGTCTAAGTTGAGCTAAATAACATTGTAAAAATTCAATGGGTATACAATTATGTATGGTATATTTCAAAGCATATTTTAAAAGTGTATAATTAATTTTCCTATGTAGCCATCATGTTTACCTTCTTGAACAAAATAAAACTTAAAACTTACACAAGAAAGTGGATTTGTCTACTCAATAGTCTTATAAAAACAAATAATTGCCTTTTAGTTTGTTTGAAAGTGTATTTAAATGTATTCTTGGCCCCTGAAAAGATTCATGGCTGGTGTGGTACACAGCAGCAGGACCAACCTGCTGAGTGATCCTGGATAACCTGAAGTCCAACCCTAAGTCCCAGAAACAAGGAAGATATCCAAGAGATGGGAGAAGAAGCGAGAAATGTGTAATAGGCCATAGAGGAGAAAAGCAGAGAGAAACCCAGCCTCAGCTTGGCTTTGAGGGAGGGCAAACTCCATTTTACATCTGAATCCCAAGATATGGATTTAATGAAGGATATAGTTTCAGGCACCAGTACCAGCCTTTAAGTCTGTGGAGACTACAGTATCTCATTGATTTAGGTCAAGTTGATACAACACAACTTATTGAACTAACCCAATTGTGAATGGGAGAGGTGTGACCATCCAAGCACTGAATAGCAATTGTGGGGTCCAGCTGGATGAAGAGGGTGCTGATATTTTTCAAGCAAAAGTAAATATTGAGGTGCAGTTGGCTTCAATTGCTACAATTGAAAAAGTGGTGGTGGTGTGACTACCAGTCTCTTATGATCTATGAAGTCTGGAGACTTTGTATAAGCCTGTTCCATGCTTTCTGCAGGGACAATACATTCCAAAACAAATGCTCCTACCTGAAGTGTTGGTGCCCTAAATAAAAACTGGGGTACCTGGCCAAACCTGCCAAGTTTCCCGGAGCAAGACTTGAACTCACCATGAAGTTTGGCTATGTTCTTCCTGCTATCACAAACGATGAACTCTTCAAGTGCTCAGCACGTGGAAGGATCCAAGGCAGATTTTCTTCGGTCTTGGCCCTGGCTGGGTGGTGAATATGGCAGATAAGAAAATTCTAAACGGTACAGAAGAGAGTCTCCTCGAGTCTTACAGCTCCTTTACTCCCTTCCAGTATAGCAGACTTGTTGTGAGCCAGGCAGGGGCTGAAACATGGCTTCTTCTGGGTCTTAAAGCCTCAGGGTTGATACCAGCCACCACTGTGGTCAGATCTCTTGTCCTTTTTCGACATAATATCACACCACAGGCAGCAAACACTGCACAGAGCAGCTGAGTCTTTGAGGGTGTGTGTCTCAAAAATCCAAATGGTGGCAGTCTTTAGAAAAGTGATCAAAAACTGATTAAAAATGAAAATAAATATTTTTGTATAGCCAAAACTTAATTTATCAAAATCATATGTAGAATTTCTGGTTGCTAAGAACTGAGCTCACAATCCAGGCTGCTTGTGTAAATTAAAACGATACTGAAACACATCAGGTTTTAAAATGAGGGTTGGAATGGCAAAGCGAAATGTAAGAGGAAATAAGGACACTTGGTGGCGCTGCAGGCTAAGAATATGAAGAATGTGCCCTACAGAATTTCCAGGAAGTCATTTCATTAACATGAAAAGCAGAATTTCGGAAGCTTTGGAGGTGGAGGTAATTGGGTCGGTTTATGTGATCATTTGGGAAGGAGTCATCTTCCTAATTGGATTTACTCCAGTTTCTTCACGGACCCTCACAAGTGGATTGTAATCCACTTGAAGAAGCAGCACCCTCTGGACTGAATCTGAAAATGGAGACACTGCTAGCAAAAATGCCAGAGCAAAGGCAAGTGATTTTTCTTACTATATTGTTGCTATTGTGGAAGTCTGGTGCTGAGGCAATTAGATATTCCATACCAGAAGAAACAGAGAGTGGCTACTTGGTGGCAAACCTGGCAAAAGATCTGGGCTCGAGGGTTGGAGAACTGGCCACTAGAGGAGCTCAGATCCATTACAAAGGAAACAAAGAGCTCTTGCAGCTGGATGCAGAGACTGGCAATTTGTTCTTGAAGGGAAAAACTGGACCGAGAGGCACTGTGTGGGGCGACAGAACCCTGTGTGCTGCACTTCCAGCTCATACTGGAAAACCCTGTGCAGTTCTTCCAAACTGAACTGCAGCTCACAGATATAAATGACCATTCTCCAGAGTTTCTTGACACAGAAATGCTTTTAACAATTCCTGAGAGTGCCTATCCAGGGACTGTGTTTCCTCTGAAGGCAGCTCAGGACCCTGACACAGGGAGCAACGCTGTTCAGAACTACACAGTTAGTCCTAATATCCATTTCCATTTACTCACAGTCGCTCAGATGACAGAAATACCAGAGCTGGTGCTGGACAGAGCCCTGGACAGGGAGGAGCAGCCTGAGCTCATTTTAACCCTCACAGCTCTGGATGGAGGTGCTCCACCCAAGTCTGGGACTACCACGGTTCGAATTAAAGTCGTGGACATCAATGATAATGCTCCCCAATTTGTACAGTCACTCTATGGGGTGGAGATCCCTGAGGATATCCCCGTCGATGCCTTAGTTGTCACGGTCTCTGCCAGGGATTTAGATGCTGGGATATATGGCAATGTAGCCTATTCTCTGTTTCAAAGCGATGGAGTATCTCAACCATTTGTAATAGACAAAATCACAGGAGAAATTCGTCTGAGCAAAGAGCTGGATTTCGAGGTAAGTCGCCATTATAACATAGAAATCACAGCCACAGACGGAGGGGGCCTTTCAGGAAAATGTACTGTGGCTGTACAGGTGTTGGATGTGAATGACAATGTCCCAGAGATGACAATCAGGAAGCTCACAGTCCCTGTCCCAGAAAATTCCGCAGAGACTGTAGTTGCTGTTTTTAGTGTTTCTGATTCTGATTCAGGGGACAATGGAAGGATGGTGTGTTCTATTCAGAACAATATCCCGTTTCTCCTGAAACCCACATTTGAGAATTATTACACTTTAGTGACAGAGGGGCCACTCGATAGAGAGAGCAGAGCTGAGTACAACATCTCTATCACTGTCTCCGACCTGGGCACACCCAGGCTCACAACCCAGCACACCATAACAGTGCAGGTGTCTGACATCAACGACAACGCCCCTGCCTTCACCCAAATCTCCTACACCATGTTCATCCGCGAGAACAACAGCCCCGCCCTGCACATAGGCACCATCAGCGCCACAGACTCAGACTCAGGCTCCAATGCCCAAATCATCTACTCGCTGCTGCCACCCCACGATCCACAGCTGGACCTTGCCTCAGTAGTCTCCATCAATTCAGACAATGGGCAGCTGTTTGCTCTGAGGGCACTGGACTATGAGGCTCTTCAAGCCTTTGAGTTCCACGTGGGCGCTACAGACCAAGGCTCGCCTCCGCTTAGCAGCCAGACCCTCGTGCGTGTAGTGGTGCTGGATGACAATGACAATGCGCCCTTCGTGCTCTACCCGATGCAGAACGCCTCAGCACCCTGTACCGAGCTACTACCCAGGACAGCGGATCCCGGCTACCTGGTCACCAAGGTGGTGGCTGTGGATCGCGACTCTGGCCAGAATGCCTGGCTGTCGTTCCAACTACTCAAGGCTACTGAACCGGGGCTATTCAGTGTGTGGGCGCACAATGGCGAGGTGCGCACCACCAGGCTGCTAAATGAGCGAGATGCTCCAAAGCACAAGCTCCTGCTGCTGGTAAAGGACAATGGCGATCCCTTGCGCTCCGCTAGTGTCACTCTGCAGGTGCTAGTGGTGGATGGCTTCTCGCAGCCTTACCTGCCACTGGCAGAGGTGGCGCGGGATTCCACGCAGGACGATTATGACGTGCTCACGCTGTACCTAGTCATTGCCTTGGCAACTGTATCTTCTCTCTCTTCTCTTGTCTGTGCTGCTGTTCGTAGGGGTGAGGCTGTGTCGGAGGGCCAGGGCGGCCTCCCTGAGTGACTACTCTGTGCCTGAGGGACACTTTCCTGGTCACCTAGTGGATGTCAGTAGAGCGGGGACCCTGTCCCAGAGTTACCAATATGAGGTGTGTCTTAATGGAGGTACTGGAACAAATGAGTTCAACTTTCTTAAACCATTGTTTCCTATCCTTCCGTCCCAGGCTGCTGCTGAAGAAAGAGAAAATGCTGTTGTGCGCAGTAGCGTTGAATTCTATTAGAGCGCTTATTTTGAAGTGGTGGCTTCCGCATTTTTCCTTAACTATCTCTGATATCGTCCCATGAATCAAGTTCTGAGATATATGTTTAATTTATCCTTTGCTTTGGATCAAACTATTCAGATGTGATACCACTCTAGAGAATTTGGTTCTACTGCATTGTGTTTGTTTATGTTTCTATGCCATACCGATGCATGCTAGTTGTTTACAATTATTATAATTTTGCTTGTGGTGGGAACTCATATTTGCCGTAATGAATTGGAACTGCTTTCATTGTTAGAGATGCCTTGTTTTGTTATTTCAGGCAGGGTTTTACATTGTAGCCCTGACTGATCTGAAATTGCTATGTACAGACTGATTTTAAATGTGTGGCAATCCATCTGCTTCCGTTACCCTATGTCGAGATTATGAGCACGCATGAGTAGGCTCAGCTGTGGTGAACTGCCTCAATAAAAACCAAATACTAGTCGTATTTTCTGTTTATTCTAGCCACCTTATGTCTTGACAATCTTTTTTATGCTAAGTTGAAATGGAAACATACAGCATTCTCTTTATTTAATTCATTGTTGGTGGAATGAGCATAACTGATGTTGCGCCCAATATCTGAGAAAGCAATAGAATAGTTATGGATTTCTTGTCGCATCCGCCTCGACCAGCAAGTAAGACACGACAACGGTTGGATCCTTCTCAGTCAGCTTTATTTCAGGAACGAATCTTGACTACGGGGACCCCAAGCAGCAGAAACGAGCTGCTTATATATCCGCCCAAGGCAGGCTAGGTGGCGTGTTCTCTCAGGATAGGTTAGGCTGCCAATACCTCATTAGCATAAGCCTGCTTGGAAGGGCTCAAGGTCTACGCATGCCCAACGGGCTTGTTTACTCAGAAAGCTGAGCTGACCTTGGAAAACCGGTGCCATCTTAGAATGGCGCCTAGAAGTAAAAGGTACATCATCTTGACCAATCACGGGTGGTGGCATGGTCCGAGCCCATAGGTCCAGAGCGGTCAGATGTAACCTCACACCACTGTCACACAGCCCCACGCCATACAAGGAGTTGTAAATGGCAAGGACAAGCCAAGGCTCACATCCGCCTTAGGGGCGTGGCTAAACGGCTCTCCACAATTTCTTTTATTTTATTTTGCTTTGTTTTGTTTGTTTTTCTTGATTGATCCCTGTGATCAAAAAAAAAAAAAAAAAACCTGTTAAGGATTTAAGTCAAATTATAGCATGACAAAACACCCTTAATGTTCACCTAAATGTGTTCTCATAAAGTAAGAACATGTCATGCCATCATTGCAATGGGAAAATGAAACATTACTAACATTCCAGTTGCCACTCAAATGACCCTTTACAACCACAATTGGCTGAAGTGTAGCAAGCATGCTGACTTCCAGTTCTATAGTCCTGCCTCTTTTGAGTTTATGTAAATTTCTTATAGGTTACCAGTTGCTTCTTTCATTCTAATTTGTGTTTATTAAATGTATGCATAATACTGCTTCAATGTTGGTTATTTTATAATTTTTGTCATAAATTATTCTGGTTGTGCATGCCACACTTTATTACTAAATTATTCATTTGTCTTAGTGTAATTTTGGTTGTTATAAATAATATTATGTACATTTTTACATATATATTTTGGTTAGATGCATATTTGCATTTGTGATGAACGTTCACTTTGGGGTAGAGTTGTATAAGTAAAATTTTAATAGATATTTCCAAGTAGATTTCAAGATTGGTTGCACCAACTTACTTTACAAGTAGCAATAATTGCACATACAACTTTGTCCACATTCTTGCCAAAACCTGGTCTAATTAGCAAGCACCCTGTGTGTGTGTTGTGTTTGTGTGTGTGTGTGTGTGTACAGTGTATGCATGTGTGGAACAAGGCATTTGCATGGAGGTTAGAAGACACCTTGGAATAGCCTTCTACCTTATTTCAGACAGGGTCCTCTTGCTGTTTTTCTGATGTATTCACCAGCCTAGATGACCCTAGAGCTTCTAGGGATTCTCTTGTGTATGCTTCCCATCTCCCTAGAGGAGAACTGGGATTTGAACCAGGATCTTTGTGCTTGTTCAGACAAGTGCTTTTACCATCAAAACATCTTCCCATCTTAAAAGCACTTTCAAACAATTCTAAAAGTTCTTTATAATAAACTTGTTTATTATTAAGAAATACATTTTAAACCATTATCAGCTGAATTGTTAGCATCCCAGATTTTTTTGTGTGTGGAAGGCAATATGAAGACACTATCTCATTTAAGTACCAGCGTTCTTAAAGTACTTTTCTTTGTCTAGATTGAGTTCAACGCATGCTGTAATTCTGATAAAATTTGTTTTAACTTTGGGAATACTCTGTAAGCCATTTTGAAGACACCTGGTGCCACTGTAGCCACAGAGAGTGAATAAAGTAATTTGTGAGATAATATGCCATTAACCTGGAATCAGAACTGAGAACACCATTGTTAGTCTGACCTCACTGTGATGACTGTGTAAGAAAACAAGGGAGGAAGCATTCATTTTGGCTCAAGGTTTCAGCCCATCACTGAAGGAGGAGCACCTGTTGAGGTGACCAGAACCTAGAGGAGAGTTTGCTTACCTGGTCTTCTTTCTCTGTTTTCTCTCTGATTCTGACTCTGGCCTAGGAGATGCTGCTGTCCACATGCAGTGTGGGTTTCTTCCCTTAGATCTGTCTAGGGAACCCTTCACAGACACTGCAGGAGGTAAGACTGACCAATCTTGTCTGTACTGAAATCAAACTGACAACAATGACTAACCATGACCCCATTCAAAAGGAACATTTAGAAATGATCTAGCCACAACCAAACCCATCTACAATCCTTGACGGTTGGTTTTACTTCATTAGTTCCATTTGTTATTCACATGCTCAAGAAATATCTATACTCAGAAAATTGTTTTTCCAGTAAACCCTGGAGGGTTGTAATATTGATACTCTCTTTATTACATTGAATATACACATGTAATTTCTAGCTATAAGATGATTTCAACCACCAGATTTTAAATTTGCTTTACCGAGACTTGAAAGGTTTTAAATATATTCTAATTTCTCACCTTTCATTGTCTTGGCTGTATGTGAAGTAAAGTTTGTTTGACTTCAATAAATTTATCTTTAAATAAATATAAAATCCATCAGGAACCAATCACATTTATCATATATTATGTTCTTGTATGGGAACTTACCCACATTTTAAATAATACTTAAAGACACTTTTGAATTTATCAGAAAAGACCAAGACAGTAACAGAATATAATCATGATATCCAGTCATTAAATTCCATGGTATTTTTAACTGTAATCCCATTCACATTATCTGCATTTCTATGTGTTGTTTTTTGAGACACAGTCTTTATATAGCCTAGACTTGCCTCGAACTTGCTGTCCTTCTGTCTTAGACTCTCAAGTTCTGGGATTACAGTTAGGCACCTCTGTGCATGAGTAGAGGTAGTCCTGAATGTCATTGTCTACATCATGTCCATAGACAGATTACAATAGAATAATATATTTGGACTTTTCATCAATCAAAATGAGGATGTTTTGTCCAATGAAAAGTTATAATAAAACTCCTGAATCTCTCAAAACAATGATCAATTCTACTCATCCAGGCATGAATTCAAATCTTAAAGTTCTTATGACAAATATTTATTTCTCTCATTCCTATTTTAAATTATTCATTTTGTTTAAATATTGCTATCATATGTACCTTTTGGCTGCAGTTTTCTTCTCAGTGGCCTAATGATTACCATGACTGTCCTCGTGTGTCCTTATAACAAAATGAGTCATGTATTTTAGAGAACTTAATGTTTAGTTCAACATTTATGTTTCTGACCAACGTTCACATTTTCAATAATTTGTTGATGTGTTTATTGAGACAATTAAACAGTATACATCTTAAACTCATGAATTTATAGAACTCATCAGTGATCAGTTGCACTGTTAAAAATCCATAGTTGATTATGGGAAGTTGATTATGGCCAGAGAGAATGGTTTGTAAATATATGAAAGACTGTGGTGTGACTTCCCTTAGATCAGCAAGCAGTTGGATTCAAGATATAGAGTGGTCTTGAAAACCAACCTAAAACAAAGCACAAGTATGTACACACAAACAAGTCTCCTAAGAAACCCTTCACACACTCGGTTTGGAAACACTAACTCAGAAGTCTTTATAATGCTTAGTGTTGTCTGAAGGTTTCTCATGAAGTTATTGATTTGAACGCATGGTGGCGGTGTAGGCTAAGAGAATGAGTAAGAATCCTTTAGCCTCCTCAGACTCAGCTTCACCTAGAAGCTGAAGCCAAAATACGGAACCATTTGCTGCTGCAGCTAAGCATTCCGGAGAAGAGGAGTCACAGGGAACTTGTAAAATCAAATCCACAATTCCACAGCAAAGGTTTTCTGGAAGGCCAAAGTTACCTCCGTGATTAAGAGCTGGAAGGGATTTTTTTCCTCTGGAATCGGCCAATAGAGATGTCGTCACACAAGAAAGTATGGTGCGAGACAAGGCAAGTGATGATTTTAATCACATCGATGCTTTTGTGGGAGGTGGGTTCAGAATCAATTCAGTATGCTATGATGGAGGAGACAGAAAGAGGCACGTTTGTGGCCAACCTGACTAAGGACTTGGGACTAAGATGGGAGAACTGGCTGCTCGGGACGCTAGAGTGGTTTTCAAGGGGAACAGACAGTATTTGCAGCTTGACCCACAGACTCAGGATTTGGTGCTAAACGAAAACCTGGACCGGGAGGAGCTGTGTGGCTTCACAGAGCCTTGTGTGCTGTCTTTCCGGGTGTTACTAAAAAATCCTTTGCAGTTTTATCAAGCTAAACTGAGAGTTATAGATATAAATGACCACGCCCCAGAGTTTCCTGCCAGAGAAATGCTCCTTAAAATATCAGAAATAACTACACCTGGAAAAATATTCCCTTTGAAAATGGCACAGGACTTAGATGCTGCAGCCACAGCATTCAAAGCTACACTGTCAGTGATAACCCTCACTTCCACGTGCTCACTCGCAACCGCAGCGATGGCAAGAAGTTCCCTGAGCTAGTGTTGGACAAGGCATTGGACCGTGAGGAGAAGGCCCAGCTCAGACTAAAGCTCACTGCGGTGGATGGTGGGTCTCCGCCCAGGTCAGGGACCACAGAGATTCAAATATTAGTCTTAGATATAAATGACAACACACCCGAATTTGCTCAGGAGCTCTATGAGGTCCAAGTTCCTGAGAACAACCCCATTGGCTCACTGCTTATTATCGTCTCGGCAAGAGATTTAGATACAGGATCCTTCGGGGAAGTGTCTTATGGACTGTCTCAAGATGATGACATTAATGAGCCTTTTGAAATAAACACAAAGACAGGAGAAATTCGACTGAAAAGCACCTTGGATTTTGAAGCATTACAGTTTTACCATGTGGATGTCGAGGCCCTAGATGGTGGTGGGCTAACAGGAAAATGCTCTTTAGTCGTCCAAGTATTGGACGTGAATGATAATGCTCCGGAAGTGATCCTATCCTCACTCAACAGCCCCATCCCTGAAAATTTGCCAGGTATCATAGTGGCAGTATTCAGCGTTTCAGATGCGGACTCGGGAAATAACCAGCAGGTTATGTGTTCCATAGATGACAATCTTCCATTTCTTCTAAAACCATCTATGGAGAATTTCTATACTCTGGAAACAGATGGGGCATTAGACAGAGAGAGCAGAGCTGAATACAACATCACCATTACAGTCACCGACATGGGCACACCCAGGCTCACAACCCAGCACACCATAACAGTGCAGGTGTCCGACATCAATGACAACGCTCCTGTCTTCAACCAAACCTCCTACACCCTGTTCGTCCATGAGAACAACAGCCCCGCCCTGCATATAGGCACTATCAGTGCCACAGACTCAGACTCAGGCCCCAATGCCCAGATCACCTACTCGCTGCTGCCGCCTCACGATCCACAGCTGTCCCTCGACTCGCTCATCTCCATCAACGCAGACAATGGGCAGTTGTTCGCTCTCAGGGCACTGGACTATGAGTCCCTGCAGGCCTTCGAGTTCCGCGTGGACGCCACAGACGGAGGCTCTCCGGCACTCAGCAGCCAAGCGCTGGTGCGCGTGCTAGTGCTGGATGACAATGACAATGCGCCCTTCGTGCTCTACCCTCTGCAGAATTCCTCTGCGCCCTCCACAGAGCTGCTGCCTAGGGCTGCAGAGCCTGGATATCTGGTCACCAAAGTGGTGGCTGTGGACCGCGACTCTGGCCAGAATGCCTGGCTGTCGTTCCAATTGCTCAAAGCCACGGAGCCCGGGCTGTTCAGCGTGTGGTCTCACAATGGTGAGGTGCGCACCACCAGGCTACTGAGCGAGCGCGATGTGCCCAAGCATAGGCTACTGCTGCTGGTCAAGGACAATGGAGAGCCTCCGCGCTCTGCCAGTGTCACACTACACGTGCTAGTGGTGGATGGCTTCTCTCAGCCCTACCTACCTCTCCCCGAGGTGGCTCAGGACTCCAAAGAGGTTGTTGAAGATGCGCTCACTCTATACCTGGTTATCGCCTTAGCATCTGTGTCTTCTCTCTTCCTCTTGTCTGTGCTGCTCTTCGTGGGGGTGAGGCTGTGCAAGAGGGTCAGGGCGGCCTCTCCGGGTGACTACTCTGTGCCTGATGGACACTTTCCTGGCCATCTGGTGGATGTCAGCAGCACTGGGACTCTTTCCCAGAGCTACCAGTATGAAGTGTGTCTGAGGGGAGACACTGGGACTGGTGAGTTCAAATTGCGAAAAGCAATTAACCCCCAGTTTCCTTCTGTGGCATCTGAGAGGAACACAGAGGAAAGTTCTACTCTTCGGAATAGCTTCTTATTCATCTAAATACTTTAGTGTACTAGTAAATTCTGTTTAAGCTTAGAAATATCTTTCAACCCATATCTGCATGCTATTGATGTATATTGACAGAAACTTATGCTCTTACTTTTAGAATAGTGCCTAGAAATGGAATCCAGTGTCTCATGCATGTTAGGCAAACTAAACCACTAAGCTAAATCACTGAATCACTTCTCCTTTCTTTTTCTTTTCTTTCCTTTTTTATGTTTTGTTTTTTTTTTTTTTAGAGAAAGGGATTTTTTTTCTTTTGTCTTTCTCTTATTTATTTACATTCTGAATGTTGCCCCCCCTTCCTCGTACACCCTTCAAGAGTTCTTCACCCCATCCCCGACTCTTTTGCCTCTGAGAGGGTGCTTCCCCACCACCCTCCTTATCCATCCACCCACCTCCGCCTTCCCTCCTCCTCACATCCCCCTTCCATCAAAGGAGACAGGTTTTTTTCAGTGTAACCCTGGCTGTCCTGGAACTCACGGTGTAGACCAGGCTGGCCTCGAACTCACAGAGATCCACTGCCTCTGTCTTCTGAATGGTGGAAGTAAAAGCATGTGCACCACAGGTCTCACTCTGTAGCCTTGGATAGTCTGAAGCTCACTAAATTGACCTGGATGGCTTGGAACTCAGAGACCCACCTGCATCTGTCACCTTACTACTGTGACTAAAGGCTTTTGCCATCATGCTTGGCCTGGCCTGTACCATTGCTATTATTCTTGAGATTGTACATTTTTAGAAAGACAGTTTCTAGAGATTCCGCTAGTTTCTCTATTATGCTTCATAGTTGGTTTTTTAATTAGTGGCACTAACCTGTATTTGACAAATTAAATAAAAATATTTAATAGAATATGAAATCAAACAATCTTTAAGTATACTATCATGTAAAACCTTTGAGGTTGCATTTTGAACACGTGATTAAATTAATTTTACTATTAGTTTGTAGAAATGTTTAAATGTGAATATTAACATTACTGCATTTTTGCAAAGTTAGTCTCATTTTGGGGTAACTGGTTATCAGGTGCATCTCTAAATATAAATGTAAGGAACTCTAAATGCTAAGACACATATCTTATGTATGCATTTTAATAATCACATATTTCTCAAGTGTAGATTTTACAGAACTGTCAATTCCTTAAATTGTAGGTTGTGAACGTTGTGTAAGAAGAGTATGGTCTTTTAGCATCAGGATATTTACAAAAGTTGAATAAATCTTTGCTTAATGTTACTAACCATCCAGCAGTCCTTTTTTGTAAATAAAAATTCTACAAAGAAATGCTAACATTTTCTCTACAACAACATATCATTGCTAATGAATGAAGTTTTATTTTATTTTAGTTACAAATATATAAAACTTTAAACATTATTGCTTACTAAGGTTATCATCTTTCCTTCCATACAGAAAATATTTTTCTGCTCATTCTAAATCTTATTGCTGAGAATAAAATCCAAGAGAGCACATTTTATCTTGTTTTTGTCTAACAGTTTGGGAGTTCAAAGTTAGTGTGTGTGTGTGTGTGTGTATTATATTTTCCAAACTTCACCCTCTGCTTTCCCAAGTATCTATATTTTCTCCTCTAATGTTTATGAACGTCATTTATTAACTACAAAGCCATTTCTATTCATAGTCTTGTTTTGTAGGTATTGTTGCCATATTGTGTAAAAACTGTTCTTTTCAATTTTCTCTCATAGAAAAGCAAATTGTATTAAGATGGTGTGTGGATGGATATTTTACTTTTAACCTTAATCAAAGTAGACTAGAAAACATTTACTCTGTGGCATTCTGGGATACTTGTCCCTCGAATGGCACCTTTTTTTCCTGGAGACATTTGCTTCTTTCATTCCAACCATACAGCTCTGGTTGGAGCTTTAGTGTTTTTCAATCATACAACTTCCACAGCCCAGAGATTGTGCACCTTCTGTTCCCCTACCTATAGCACACAGGACAAAACCCTTCCCAAGAACGGATCGATTTTACAACATCGACCTCGTTTTCTTCTTTGTATTTGAGAAATGACAGTTGAACTCTGAGCCAGAACTGACAACTTATAAAGCAGCGACCATCTCCAGTAAAATTTATTGGTCATCACATATAGTGCATGAATGAAGGATAGTTCCAAAGAATGTATACCCCACAGACTGAAACAAACAAGCAAACAAAATAACAAAAAATACAATCAGACTTTAGTTGTCCTTCAGGAGTTTCAGGTACATTGCCATTTGAAAGTTAAAAACTGTATTTTTTTTTTTAAATAAAGTATTTATTTAAAACAGAAAGAAGTTAGCAACTTTTACAATAAATGAAAACTCTTCCAAGAGCAAGAAATTTTGTTTGTTCCTTCATGGTGTTATGGTCAAAATCTAAATGATTACTTGTACAAATAAATAAGTTTTAAATGAACAACTGTCTCTGCAGAGACAGAGCTTTGTGTACTGAGTTTGTTCCTTCATGGGAAAGGTATACATTTCTCTCACACAGCTTAGCTACCTCAAGGCTGCCTTATGAGACTTAGAGGGAAGAAAAGGAGCAAACAGAACACTTTAACCTTAAAGGTGGGCCACACACTTTAGCCTTTGAAACAAAAATTATCTAAAAATTATTATCTGAAGTTGTAAAACAGAACGCTTGGTGGCGCTGTAGGCTAAGAAAACTAAAACTTGGCCACTTCATGACTGTAAAGTCAGAGCCATTTCTGGCTGCGGAGAAAGGGAGCTTTTTACAATTCTGCCGATCGATCCTTTCAGAGAGGCAGATAAGCCGTGTCCAGCGATATTTAAAAGAAAAGAAGCTCAAATTTATATATCCAAGATTCCTGAGCTCTTCACAGCAATTCTTGGGTGATTAACTGCTGCATCTTTTGGAGCAGAGGAACGATGGAGACATCACTCCACAAGGCGCCACAGAAAAGGCAAGTGACCACCATTATCTTTCTTTTACTACTGTGGGAGGCAGGCAGTGCAACCATTAAGTATTCTGTTCTAGAGGAGACAGACAGGGGCTCTTTGGTGGGGAACCTAGCAAAAGATTTAGGGCTGAGTTTAAGGGAGTTGGTCATCAGGGGTGCCCAGATTCTTTCCAAAGGGAGCAAACAGCTCCTGCAGCTGGAGCAGAAGAGTGGAAATTTGCTCCTGAAAGAAAAATTGGATCGAGAGGAGTTATGTGGGAGCACCACCCCATGCATCCTACATTTCCAGGTGTTACTAAAAAGTCCAGTGCAATTTATTCAAGGGGAAATACAGCTTCAAGATGTAAACGATCATGCCCCAGAATTCATGAAAGATGAAATTCTCCTTAAAATCGTGGAAAGCAGCCATCCAGGTGCCGTGTTTCCGTTGAAAATAGCTCAAGATTTGGATGTAGGGAGCAACACAGTTCAGAACTATACAATCAGCACCAACGGCCATTTCCACCTTCTCACCCGCAATCACAGCGACGGCAGGAAATATCCAGAGCTGGTGCTAGACAAAGCACTGGACCGGGAGGAGCAGGCACAGATTAGATTAACACTCACTGCTCTGGACAGTGGGTCACCTCCCAAAACTGGGACTACCCAGGTTGTCATTGTGGTCCTGGACATTAATGACAACGTCCCTGAATTTGCCCAAGAGGTCTATGAGGTGCGGGTTCAAGAGAACAGCCCGTAGGCTCCCTTGTCATCACGGTATCTGCAAGAGATTTAGATGCTGGGACACACGGAGAGCTCTCCTATTCGCTTTTTCAATCTTCAAATCAAGTTCTTCGGGCTTTTGAAATAAATGCAGACACCGGGGAAATTAGAGTAAGAAAACTGTTAGACTTTGAGGAAATTCAGTCTTACCGCATGGAAATCGAGGCCTCTGATGGAGGAGGCCTTTCAGGAAAATGCACAGTAGTAATAGACGTAACGGATGTAAATGACAACGCTCCTGAAATCACCATGTCATTACTCATTAGTGATATTCCAGAAAACGCCCCTGAAACTGTAGTCGCGATATTTGGAATTTCAGATCCAGACTCTGGAGACAATGGAAAAATGGTGTGCTCCATCCAAGATAATCTTCCCTTCCTCTTGAAACCTAATGAAGAAAACTTCTACACGTTAGTAACTGAAAGAGCACTGGACAGAGAAAGCAGAGCTGAATACAACATCACCATCACTGTCTCCGACCTGGGCACACCCAGGCTCACAAACCCAGCACACCATAACAGTGCAGGTGTCTGACGTTAATGACAACGCCCCCGCCTTCACCCAAACCTCATACACCATGTTCATCCGCGAGAACAACAGCCCTGCCCTGCACATAGGCACCATCAGTGCCACAGACTCAGACTCAGGCTCCAATGCCCAGATCACCTACTCGCTGCTGCTGCCCCACGATCCACAGCTGGCCCTCGACTCGCTCATCTCCATCAATGCTGACAATGGGCAGTTGTTCGCTCTCAGGGCACTGGACTATGAGTCCCTGCAGACCTTTGAGTTCCACGTGGGCGCATCAGACCAAGGCTCTCCGGCGCTCAGCAGCCAGGTTCTGGTGCGGGTGGTGGTACTGGATGACAATGACAATGCGCCCTTCGTGCTCTACCCTCTGCAGAATTCCTCTGCGCCCTGCACAGAGCTCCTGCCCAGGGCTGCAGAGCCTGGATATCTGGTCACCAAGGTGGTGGCCGTGGACCGCGACTCTGGTCAGAACGCCTGGCTGTCATTCCAGCTGCTCAAAGCCACGGAGCCCGGGCTGTTCAGCGTGTGGGCGCACAATGGCGAGGTACGCACCACCAGGCTACTGAGCGAGCGCGATGTGCCCAAGCACAGGCTTCTGCTGCTGGTCAAGGACAATGGCGATCCCCTGCGCTCTGCCAGTGTCACACTACACGTGCTAGTGGTGGATGGCTTCTCCCAGCCCTACCTGCCTCTGCCAGAGGTGGCGCACGACCCTGCACAAGAAGATGCACTAACACTCTATCTGGTCATTGCCTTGGCCTCTGTGTCTTCTCTCTTCCTCTTGTCTGTGCTGCTGTTTGGGGGGTGAGGCTATGCAGGAAGGCCAGGGAGGCTTCTATGGGTGGCTGCTCTGTGTCTGAGGGACACTTTCCTGGCCACCTGGTTGATGTCAGAGGTGCAGGGACCCTGTCCCAGAGCTACCAATATGATGTGTGTCTGACAGGAAGTACTGGAACAAATGAGTTTAAATTTCTTAAACCGGTACTTCCCAACTTCTTGAATGAAGGAGGTTACAGGAACACGGAAGAGAATTCCAATTTTAGGATTGTTTGGGGTTTAGCTAGAAATCACACTTTGGCCTCGTGTGATGAATATTCACTGATGCATATATAATTTCCCAACGTTCACTCATGGAAAGAGGTCTATATTAGCATGACACTGATAGTCATATTTGTAGCTGTATCAGATTGTCGTATATTCCTTGCATTTTTGACTATCTTTCCCTGAGGCACACAATATAGCTGCAAAGCGTTCTTTCTTGGTGAGGTTTGTTTTCATCACTTAAAAAAGGTGTTTAAAAGTTAAGAGATATTTTCAGGTTCCTGGTCTCTGAGCATGTGCATTGACTCCTTGTAATCAAAGAACTCCTGTCTCAAATGTTCTCGTTATTGCTAGGATGAATTTAACGCTGTTGTAAATGACGGCTTTCAATTGTAAAAATAATTTTCAATCATGCAAACTTTTTTGTGAGCTTCCGAATCCTATGATTCTGTTGCCTGGTTCCAAGACCCCTATTTTCTTTCTTCAAATAAACAGTTATTTAATCAGGATTATGTTTCTAAATTAAATATTTCTTTCAAAATAGATGCAAGTTAATTAAACTATCTTTTAACATTCTGAAAAACTCGGTTCATTATATCAAAAATGGTGGACTTATTAATACACTTGTGACTAGTTTTTCATAAATGGCTTTGGTATGTAAATAGTGATTCTAATTCTTTTAACATGATGCATACTCCACATGAATTAGTACATACACAGTAAACACAAAGTCACATTAGTATACTTTTAGAAGAAATTTTCATTAAGTCAATATTATTCTAAGATACATCCACTGGAGCTTGAGGTGTAGCTCAATGGAAATTCATGTGTTCAGCCCTGGATCCGACGCTCAGAACCAAATAGAAAAAATAAGTAAGTTCTTCAAGTGAAAGTAAACACGATTTTCATTAACAAATGAGATCAATTCTCAAAAAGTGAATTGTAATAAACTTAAAAACATCTAATTAAGCCTATCAGGGCTGGAAAGATGACTTTGTGCGTAAGAGGAAATATTCTTCTAAGGACCCCAGTTTAGTTCTCAGCGCCAATGTCTGGTAGCTCATGAATAGATTATCTAATTCTAGCTTCAGGGAGATCTATTGCCCTCTTTTGGTGTCCATGTGTACCCACAAGCAGAAAACTATCAATATAAATTAAAGTATAATTTAAATAGTTGGTGAAATTCAGTAGCCATTTGGTCCTCAGCTTTTTTTTTTTTTTTTGAAGAGTTCTAAATATCTGACTCTTATTATTGGCCTGTAAGTTTCTTCAAGAATGTGTCTACGTTATAAAATTAGTTTCCAGATGCCTATTCATCCTATCATTTCACTATCCCTTGTGGTTTTGTGGTGTTGGTTGCAATGTCTCCCTTTTCATCTCTGATTTTTTTTTTTTTTAATTTTTAGTCTATCATAGTGCTTGTCAGTTTTTCTCTTTTAAGAACAGGCTCTTGGTTGCGTTTCTCTTTTCTGGATTATTCAGCGTCTTACTTGATTGTTTCTGCCCTACTAGTTGTTTTTGTCTATTAACTTTGAACTTGGCTCATTCTTGTTCGGTTGGCCCTCTGAAACGCAGGGGCAGGTTGTTTGTTTTGGAGCTTACTCTCTTTAATGGCAGCACTGACGTCTGCAGATCTCCCTCTTGGTACTGCTTTTACTGTATCTCATTGGTCTCAGTGTGGTGCATGGTCATTTTCATTCGTTTGATAGTATTTTTTTCCTTGATTTTATTATTGGATTAATTGATTGCTCAAACTAGATTGCTTAGTGTTTAAATTTTTCTATTTCTTTCTTTTTAAGATGTGATCTCATTGTGTTGCCTAGGGTGTTCTGAACTCACTTTATTGATTAGGGTGACATTGACCTTGCTGTCTCATCTCAGCCTACCAAGCGCTGGGACTCCATGCTTGTGTGAGCACACAAAGCTTAGTTTTTCTTGCCTTTGTTCTAATTACTATATTTTATTTTGATTTTTACCAGAATATAGTAGATCTTCTCCACTCCCTTTTTATCTCTCTATTTTTCTGATTAAAATATCAGTCTCTGATGTCATACTTTTGCTCTCAAGCAGCTCTGTCATGTTCTATGAATATTTCTTTGTGTTACAAGCTTTAAGATTTAAAAATTTTGTGAGATTTAATTAATATGTGATTATTTTCTAGTGAATATATATATTCATATATATATTCATGATCAAAATTGTAAATGTTTCCTTCATTCCTAAAATGAACTTGGTGTCCATTAACAGCACAACACACACACACACACACACACACACACACACACACACTACTCAAGTCCATGATAAACTACTAGTCAGTGTTCTATCGCTTTTAAATTTTTTTTATTCTATGCATTTCATATACATGAAATTGTGTATGTAGCATTGTATGTCTGGATTCTTTCACTTAACATAGCATTTTCAAGGTCCATCATGTTATAAGATATATCAGTACTTTATTCATTTTTATGACTCACATTCTATTACATGAATGTACCATACTTTTTTCATTAGATACATAAAACTTTGCATACTATATAAACAATGATGCTATAAATTTTCATTTGCACATATGCTTTCAATTCTTTTTGTATATGCCTATGATTAGAATTACTGAGTTAAAAAGACTATATCTTTTGAATTGTTGTCAAATTATTTTTCAAAGAGAATGCCATTTTACATTCCTAACAACAATGTATAGAGAAATCAATTTTTCCATATCCTGTTTTCTTTTTTATTGTTGTCATTCTATCTATGTGAAGCAACATCTTTTTTCAAACATTTATTTATTTATTGTATGTATATGAGTACACAATTGCTCTCTTCAGACACACCAGAAGAGGGCATCAGACCCCATTTCAGATGGTTGTGAGCCACCATGTGGTTGCTGGGAATTGAACTCAGGACCTCTGGAAGAGAAGTCAGTGCTCTTAACCGCTGAGCCATCTCTCCAGCCCATGAAGCAACATCTTACTGTGGTTTGAACTGCAGTTCCAAAATGACTACTAGTGTTGAGCGTATGTCCATGTGCTTATTGGTTATTTGAGTATATTGTATGAATACATTCCTATTTGTTGAATTGTAATAATAGTATAAAGCCCAAACTAGAGCCTTATCAGATAATTTATGAACATGATATGAACAGTTCTCTCATTTTGTTTTTTCATCATTTTACTTTGTTGATAATGTCCTTTGAAGAAAAAAATTATTGTGGTAAACCCAATAATATAATTTTTCTTTGATGGTTTGTATTTTAAGTTTCATATCTTAGAAATCACTGCCTAATGAAAATCATGAAGATTATACTGTTTTCCCCTAAGGGCTTCTTAATTTTAGCCCCTACATTTGAGGTCTATATTTTATAACACCATTTTTTAGTTTTAGGCTTTAAACATATATTGCTAGTTTCTCTATAGTGTTCTATGATTTTCCTATTATTAATATCCTCCTTAAGAGAGCTGAAAATAATGAAATTTGTCAGTTACCACTTGTCTGTATTCTTTGAACATTCCAAAAATTTAGTGGTTTTCTCTGAAGTCTACTCTTTTTATCATTACAAGTCCACTTATTTTCACACACACTGTTATTTAAACAAGTATTAAGAAAATCAAGATGAACTGATAAACTCAAATTGAAATAAATTTCCAGCTTCCTCATACTAGAACCATCCACATTATTTTACATCTTGCTTCATTTCAACAGAAGTAGACCTTCAAGGTGAACTGTTTATTGAGTTCTCACATGACTGAGTTTAGCTGGGTATAAAATTCTTCAGTCAACTTTCTGAAAGTGTGTGCTGAGAAATAAAAGTCTAGTTCTCTGAAAAAGCAGCAAGTATTCTTAACCACTGAATCATCTCAGGATTATCACTCTGCTCTTTAGTCTTTAAAGTTGATTTAAGAAAAACACTTGGGCTGGGAATGTGGATCAATGATAGCAAACATGGATGAAGCAAGCCCTGAAATCAAACTGTTGCACTGGGAAAAAAAATTAAAATTTCAAATTAAAAAAGAAGAAGAAAAATCAAGACAAACCAATGCAAAAGGACTTGGGAAAAGCTAGAGCATTTGCAAAGAGAAGCATTTTGGAGTGAAATCTTTTATTATCATCAGAGGGGAGGAAGTCATTGTGTCTAGTCAATAAGAATGGAAGAAAATATGAACCCAATAAATGAAAATCTCAATAGAGGGGCTTAATAGTAAAGTTAAGAAGATACTTCAATGGGAGAAGAGATCCTTGGTCCCATGAAGACTGGACGTCGTGGGGGGGGGGATACTCGAGGGTGGGGAGGTGAGGTACAGGGGAGGGTGGAAGGGGGTACACCAACATGGAGATAGGAGGAGTGGGGAAGGGATAGTGAGTTCCTGGGAGGGAGGGGGGGAAATGGGGTAAGGAGAGAACATCTGAAATGTATAAAAAATTTACAATAAAAAATTTCCAATAAAAAAAAAAAAAAATAAAGCTATAGAAAAATGTTAAGATAGATAGTTAAAAAAAAAAAGCTATAGAAAAATGTTAAGATAGATAGTAAAAAAAAAAAAAAAAAAAGAAGATACTTCAAAAAAAAAAGCCAGATGTGCTGGCAATGACCTTTAGTCCCAGCACATAAGAAGCTGATGCTGGCGTATCTCTGGAATTCAAGGTCAGTCCTGGTTTACATAGGGAGTTCTAGGCCAGACAGGACTACACAGTGAGACCATTTTTCAAGAAACCAAAAATATGCCTCAGGAAATATTGAAAAATACTTTTAATTGGCAATAAGAAAAATAAGATAGGGAAATGAGAGATGCCATACTGAAGTGCAACAATGGAATTAAAAGAACTCTGCAAAAGAGGGAAGAGAGGAATTAATGAAAGAGAGGACTCAGTGGAATAATTGAAACTGTACAATCTGAAGAAATCTGGCCTCCTAGGTTAAGTAGCCCATCAATTATCTGGTACAATGGATGAAACATAAACTCAGGCCAAGAATGCAAGATTGCTTAATTTCTAAATGGTTGGAATAATGATAAAAATCTACAACAGTAAGTAAAATATGTGTCATATATTGATAATGAGAAAATGATTAGGTTCAGATTTCACAGCAACTACAGCGGTTCAAGTAGCTCATTGACAAAACTTAATTCTGAAGGAAAATTGTTTTCAACCTAAAAAATTATAGTTACAGTTCCAATCAAGTTTGCTGGTAGGATAAAGATATTTTAATACAGTTAAGATCACAACAAGAGTGGCCAGACATGGTGGTACATGTCTTGAATCCTAGCACTCTCCAGAGGCAGAGATAGATGGTTCTCTGTGAATTCAAGGTCAGCCTGGGCTTAACAGTGAGTCCTTGTCTCAAAACAACAAACAAAAAACATTACAACAAAGAGACTGGGGAGATGACTGCATCAGTAAAATGTCTGCTGGGCAAGCAGGAGGACCTGAGTTAAGAGCTCCAGTTCTCACCAAAGCAACAAGTAGTAAGCCTCTAACTGGTAAACCCTATCTCAGTTAGGGGGAGTGGCTGAAGAGATTGTTTCAGCAGTTAAGAGGACTTACTGCTCTTGTAGAGGACTCAGGCTTAGTTCACAGCATCTACATAATGGCTCAGAAAACCTTGTAACTACAGTCCCGGGGGGTCTGTCTTCCTCTTATGATTACCCTCACAGGGTCCTGAATATACGTACACTCAGGCATATATAAATACACATAAAATAGAGAAATCTTTACAAAGTAAGGTGGACACAAGAAAATGGCCCACAAAATCAACTAAGCAGGGCTCATAGGAACCAACCGTCATGGAGCCTGCATGGGTCTAACCTAGGTCTTCTGCTTATATTTTATGGTTGTGTGGCTTGGTGTTTGTGTGGGGTTACTACTAACAGTGGGAGCAAGGACTGTCTCTGACTCCTTTGCCTGCTTTTGGGACCCTTTTCCTCCTACTGGGTTGCTCCACCCAGCCTTAATATAGGGGGATGTGCCTGATCTTATTATAACTTGATGTGTTATGTTTGGTTGATATCCCTTGGAGTCCTGCCCTTTTCTGAAGAGAAAGTAGCAGTGGATCTGGGGGAGAGGGGATATAAGGGAAAAGGGCTGGGAAGAGAGGAGAAAGGGGAAACTGGGGTGGAGTTGGGTGTAATGTATGAAAGAAAAATAAATCAAAAAGAAAACCAATGAAGATTCTGATATCAATCACACACGTGCACACACACATCATCCACCCATATGCACATGTGCATACAAATACAAACACCATAGCTGCACTCAAAATAAAATTTCAAAGATCATAACAAAACTTACCTTTCATAAATCCTTCTCTGGAAACTATAGGAAGATGCTTATAAAACAAAAAGCAACCCAACAGGAAAAAAAAAAAAAACCCAGGAAAGAGAACATACAAAATAGGGGAAATGGGAAACGAATATCTGTGTGATGATTTCAGGATTGACAACCATGTCTGGAGCAGAGCAAACAACAGTGCTCTAGTCTGAATCTTTGTGACTCAAGGGACTGGCGTCTTGGAGAATAATTATCAGTGAGTCCTTGACATTGTGTCATCTTTTCAGTTACAGAAAGCTATGTAATGTCTTAAAGCCAGTGAGTAAATAGAAAAGCAGAAAGATACAAAAATTCCATAACTGGAAATTTAACTCTAATAAAAAACAGGGAATCCCACAGATGACAACAATGAGAAGTTCCAAGATGATAGCCATGTGACAGTCATGTGACAACCGCTGTAGAAAACAACCGTGCCATTGAAAGGGGAACTAGTATCTTGAAAGACACAGTAATGTGTGGAATTGTATTGGGAGACAACTGGTCATGAGAAGATATGGATAAGTATTATTGATAAAGTGAAAAGCCAAGGCAATTATTAATGTCAAGAAAATAAGGGCAGGAAGCATAATTATTACAAAACAATTTTCCTAACACATTGCAAGAGAAAAGAGACATAAAAGATTTCAAATGTAATCCAGCTTACAAAGGACTCAGTTGATGTCTGAGACTACAATACATTTTAAAAATCAGTGGCAGAAATGGTGACTAAAAAACAAAGAAGGTAAAAGAAAAGTCAGACTCATTGAATTTTATATCTTTTTGGTATTCATGGGGTTTGTTGTTGTTTTGAGATAAAGGTTGGATTTTATTTGGGAGGAATATGGATTTTAAAACTGTCAATAACCTGGAGTTCTTACAAGTCTCATCACAAGTAAAAGGTAGGTAGGATATGAGACATTGCTGACAATAATAGGAAAACATAAATAAATAATGCTAACAAATGTGAAAACTAGAAAATGGCTTTAATTAAATAAAAGGTTCTTAAAGAATTCTGAACAGGCTTATAGCCCAGGACAGAATGGACAAGATAAAGAGCTACAACTAATGAACTCACCGGAGTTGGGAAGTCTAAAAGGAAAATTGTAATTAAGCATGTAGAAGGAAACAATATATCTTCGTTTGTTCTGTTCTGTAAAAGAAGATAGAAAGCTTCTTCACCATCCTATGGGGTCAGGATGACAACCAACTACACAAACTATTTAAGTTAAATATTATAAACATAAAGGGAAACCTAAAAGCAGGTTGATATATCTAATCTACCCTGTGCATCAAAATGAATTCATCATGGATAAGTTTAATTTATATTAAGAACTCAAGAATTTAAAAGCCAAATAACACATGATGATTTAAACAAATGTTAAAAAAAATTGTGAAAGAGAAAGCATGATGCAAAACATCATAAAGATGCAATATAGAAGCACCTCCACAAACACAAGTCTGCCCTATTTTCTACTGCCAATACTAAGCATTTGCTGGGTATTGGAGATCTTGGCCATTAACACAAATGTATAGTGCTTAGGGCAGTTGAAGTATGAAAAGTATGGAGCATAAATATTATAGAAGAATGAAGACTTTGAAAGTGGAAGAATTGTCCAATTCACAAGAAACTGAAGGAAAAAAACACCCTGGTTGTTCTGTATTGTTTATTGCTAAGTGGCTTAGAAATAACACAGCATTCACCTTTTAGTGAAGACTTGATTCTTTTGTATAGACTTTACTATCAACTTTTGAAACAAGGGTTTTCAGATTTTCTTAAATTTTGGTGGAGAGTCCGAGTTAAATGTAAACCCTGGTGTAGTGTGTTTTTAATCCGATGTTTTTGGTTGTTCTATTCTTGAAAAAGAGAAAAGCACTCTCGAAACGCAAGGTGGCGCTGCAGGCTAAAAAGAGAAAAGGGAAGGCAAGGCAAAGGGGAGGGATGCACAAAGGATATTCCGACAAAGACATAGGAAATAATATAGCTAGCGGTAGCAAGCCCTGGGAGAAGGCACCACTCTCTTTTCACAGGAATTGCTAGTGTCCAGCTCACTCCTAAGGATTGCAGCTGCAGGCATTCCAGGGAGCTGCTTGGGTCTAAATGGAAGGTATTTGGGGTTTTATTTTGAAAGTCTTGGAAAGAATGGAGGCCAGATTGGAGCAAGCTGTGCAGAAAAGGCAAGTACTGTTTCTTTGTGTATTTCTGGGAGCGTCTTGGGCTAGCGCCGAACAGCTTCAGTATTCTGTGGCAGAGGAAACTGAGAGAGGTGCTTTCCTAGCCAACCTAGCAAAGGATTTGGGTTGGAACTGGGAGAACTGTCAGCCCGGGAAGCTAGAATTGTTTCAGACCAGAACACACGGTTTTTACTGCTCAATCTGCTTAATGGAGAATTAATTCTAAATGAGAAGCTGGACCGAGAGGAACTGTGTGGCCCCACAGAGCCCTGTGTGCTGACTTTCCAGTTGCTGTTGGAAAGGCCATTTCAGATTTATCGTGCTGAACTACATGTCAAAGACATAAATGATAATTCTCCAGTATTTCTAGACAAAGAAATACACTTGAAAATATCAGAAAGTACCACGCCAGGGGCCACATTCTTCTTGGAGAGGGCACAGGATTCCGATGTGGGAATCAACAGCCTGAGTAACTACACCATCAGCCCCAGCGATTATTTCCACATTCAGGTGCATGATGGAGGGGAGGGGACTATCGTTCCTGAACTGGTACTGGATAAAATGCTGGACCGGGAAGAAATACCAGAATTCACTTTAACTCTCACAGCCTTGGATGGTGGCTCTCCACCCAGATCTGGGACAGCCTTGGTGCAAATCTTGGTGTTGGATATAAATGACAATTCCCCTCAATTCATGCAATCACTTTACAGAGTTCAGTCACCTGAAAACACCCCCGTTGGCTCCTTGGTTGTCACTGTGTCTGCCAGGGACTTAGATACAGGAAGTTACGGACATATAACCTACACATTTTCTTATGCCACCGAAAGAATTCTCCAAACCTTTCGAATTAATTCTACATCTGGTGAACTTTATCTCAAACGCGAACTCAACTATGAAGCAATTCAAACTTACTCAATAACTATTCAGGCCAGAGATGGTGGTGGACTTTCTGGGAAATGTACTGTGGTTGTAGAGGTAGTGGACGTGAATGATAACCCACCTGAGTTTCTCTTGTCGTCTCTTAATAGCCCAATTCCCGAAAATTCACCAGAGACTGTTGTTGCTGTTTTTAGAATTAGAGACAGAGATTCAGGGAACAATGGGAAAACCATGTGTTCCATTGCACATGATCTCCCTTTCGTCCTGAAGCCGTCTGTGGAAAACTTCTATACTCTGGTCACAGAGAAGCCTTTAGATAGAGAATCAAACACTGAGTACAACATCACCATCACTGTCTCCGACCTGGGCACACCCAGGCTCACAACCCAGCACACCATAACAGTGCACATCTCCGACATCAACGACAACGCCCCCACCTTCACCCAAACCTCCTACACCATGTTTGTCCACGAGAACAACAGCCCTGCCCTGCACATAGGCACCATCAGTGCCACAGACTCAGACTCAGGCTCCAATGCCCACATCACCTACTCGCTGCTGCCACCCCAGGACCCACAGCTGGACCTCGACTCGCTCATCTCCATCAATGCTGACAATGGGCAGTTGTTCGCGCTCAGGGCTCTGGACTATGAGTCCCTGCAGGCCTTCGAGTTCCACGTGGGCGCATCAGACCGAGGTTCGCCCGCCCTCAGCAGCCAAGCTTTGGTGCGTGTGGTGGTGCTGGATGACAATGACAATGCGCCCTTCGTACTCTACCCGCTGCAGAATTCCTCTGCGCCCTGCACTGAGCTGGTGCCCAGGGTGGCGGAGCCCGGATATCTGGTCACCAAGGTGGTGGCAGTTGACCACGATTCAGGCCAGAACGCCTGGCTGTCATTCCAGTTGCTTAAGGCTACGGAGCCCGGGCTGTTCAGCGTGTGGGCGCACAATGGCGAGGTGCGCACCACCAGGCTGCTGAGTGAGCGAGATGCGCCCAAGCACAGGCTGCTGCTGGTGGTCAAGGACAATGGCGATCCTCCCCTTTCTGCCAGTGTCACGCTTCACTTGTTGTTGGTCGATGGCTTCTCTCAGCCCTTCCTGACTCTGCCAGAGGTGGCGCACGACCCTGAACAAGAAGAAGACAAGCTAACACTCTACCTGGTCATTGCCTTAGCCTCTGTGTCTTCTCTCTTCCTGGTGTCCGTGCTGCTGTTCGTTGGAGTGAGACTCTGCAGGAGGGCCAGGGCGGCCCCTCAGGGTGTCTGCTTTGCCCCTGAGGAACACTTTCCTGGCCACCTGGTGGACGTCAGCGGTGCGGGGACCCTGTCCCAGAACTACCAGTATGAGGTGTGTCTGACTGGAGGATCAGGGATAACAGTGAATTTAAGTTCCTAAATCCAATTGCCCCTAACTTCCTAACCGAAAGCACAGGGTGAGAAATAGAATAAAAACTAAACCCTTCTGCCCATGGATGCAGCCCTCGTTTAAACTATGCCCTTGTTGTGTAAAGAAGGATAATTTCATGTTAACATCTTGAAGTTAATTTAGGACAGAAAAGAATACCTTTATTTAGTCCTAAGAACCTTTTCTTTAATGAATGAAATGCATGCGTTGTGTGCTATCTCGAATTTAATTCTATTTCTCTTTTTGGATTTTTTTATTATTTGTTGAATTGCAAACAACAAATCTTAGTAGAAATGGTTTAAACTGTTTTTCCATTGTCTAAATTTTTTCATTTATAATTATGTTCTATGTCTACTGGAATTACATATAAATGTAGGCATACCCTATATTTTGAGAGGTTATTATTATATAGATTTTCTTTAGTAATTACTGTGTATCATACATAATTTCATCACTTTTGGGACGTGATCGTTTTGTGTCCCTGTCCAGGATGGCCTTGAATTTTGATCTTCCTGCCCCAGACTTCCAAATCGATCCCACTACAGGCATCAGCCTATCTCCTTCTTTATTTCAGAATGAGCCAATGATTAGAAATATTTCAATAATGAGCAAGAAGAAGCTCATCAAGACTTGGGAAGATCCACAATTACTAACTGGCAGAGCATAACATCTCCTGACTGTTTTTTTGTTTTGTTTTGTTTTGTTTTGTTTTGTTTTGTTTTGTTAAGTGTGGGAGAGACCTTGTTCTGTCCATCTCCAGGCAGGTGACTTGGCAACAACATTATGCTGTTTTCTATTCCCAGATATCATGGGTCACACTCACATTGTTCAGCAGCTCCTCCTGTATTCAGAAATAGCAACGCTCCTCTTAGCCTGTAGTCTTATTTCCTTATAAACTGACAACCCTCCCCTCTTGGGGGTTTATTACCCAACTACTATTAAAGCTCTCACTTAACTAAATCTTAAGGTCTAAGATGTTGAGTGATGGGCATGGCAAAGCACACCTTTAATCGCAGTACTTGGGAGGCAGATACAGGGGGAATCTCTGTGAATTTGAAAGCAGCCTGGTCTACAGAAGAATTCCATGATAGCCAAGGCTACATAGGGAAACCCTGTCTCAGGAGCCAAGGGAGGAGATGGGAGAAGAAGCAGGAAGTTCTCTACATCAAATTTCCGTATATTGTTGGGTTACTTCCCTCCAGTTCACAACAATAGGACCTAGGCATTATTATCTCATCTGTGGATGAGGAATCCAAAGCAAAGAGGTTCAATAATTTTCCCAAGAGTCACAGCTACTCTTTCTGTGGTTCATCGCACTGAAAGTATATAGTTACATACACGCACACATGTATATATGTCTTGCATATATTTTTCCTCTCAGGCTGTTATTTAAAGTGTACCGTTTGGCCCAAACTCAGTAAGCATCATTGAAAAACTCCCCAGCAATGACATTTCTCTTGTGTGACCTTCAGGCAGTTGTCTGCCCAAGAAGGCACAGCAATAAGAGAGGTGTGTAACTTTTATCTTGCCCACTGCCAGATAAAAGTAGCTTTAGATTTTAACATCCATTTTTATCACCCAAAAATGTTAAGATACTGTGACAACACAAGGCGGCGCTGCAGGATAAGAAAGTAAAACCTAGAAGGCAGTTGTGGTTCCATTAATAGGAGAAAAAAAAAAAAAAAAAAACCTGCAGAAGCCCGGAAGCCCAGAGAAGCCTAGCCTGGATGCTTCAGAAAGGAGGTCTCAGCCCTCTGAAAAGGACTGAAAGAATTCCCAGGTATCTAGTGAGATAACTACAGTACCAGATACCAGGGGAGTTTACAGTTCGGCTGAAACAACCTCCAGGACGCTGTCCTGCCGAGAACAATGGAGGCCAGCAGGAAGCTCGTTTGCAGACAAAGGCAAGTCCTTTTTTCCTTTCTCCTATTAGGCTTCTCTCTAACGACTGCGGGGGAACTGAGGCACTATTCTGTGGTGGAGGAAAAGGAGGGTAGGTCCTTTGTAACCAACTTAGTAAAAGACCTAGGTCTTGGGCAGCTGGAACTCTCCAGGAGAGGAGCTAAGGTCATTTCTAAAGGTAACAAACTACATTTGCAGCTGGATCAGGAAACAGGGGATTTGCTGTTAAATGAGAAAGTGGACCGGGAAGAACTGTGTGGGCACACAGAGCCATGCCTGCTAAGCTTCCAAGTGTTGCTAGACAATCCCTTGGATATTTTTCAAGCTGAGCTAGAAGTCACAGACATAAATGACCATTCTCCAGAATTCCTGGACAAAGAAGTCATGCTAAAGATATCAGAAAGCAGTGTTCCTGGAGCTACCTTTCCTCTGAAGAATGCTCAGGACATGGATGTAGGACAAAACGGTATTGACAGCTATCTGATCAGTTCCAATTCCTATTTTCGAGTGCTCACTCGGAAACGCAGCGATGGCAAGAAATACCCTGAGCTGGTACTAGACAGAGCACTGGATAGAGAGGAGGAGGCTGAGCTCAGGTTAACCCTCACAGCGCAGGATGGCGGCTCTCCACCTAGGTCTGGAACCACTGAAGTCCACATTGAAGTCCTGGACATCAACGATAATGCTCCTCAATTTGAGCAGCTTTTTTATAGGGTGCAGATCCCTGAGGATAGTCCAATAGGCTTTCTGGTCATCACTGTCTCTGCTACAGATAAGGACATTGGCGTCAATGGAGAGATCTCCTATTCACTTTTCCAGGTTTCAGATGATATTAGCAAAACATTCTCAATCCACCCTTGACAGGGGAAGTGCGATTGAAAGAACATCTTGATTTTGAAAAGACTCAGTCCTATGAAATCAACATTGAAGCAAGAGATGCTGGAACCTTTTCTGGAAAATGCACAATTCTGACCCAAGTCATGGATGTGAATGATCATCCTCCAGAGATTATCCTGTCTGCATTTACCAACTCCATCCTTGAGAATTTACCAGAAACTATGGTGGCAGTTTTTAGCGTTTCTGATCTAGATTCAGGAGAAAATGGGAAAATAAGTTGTTCTATTCAGGACGATCTGCCTTTCTTCCTAAAGCCCTCTGGGGAAAACTTTTATACGCTATTATCACAAAAACCACTGGACAGAGAGACTGTAACAGAATACAACATCACCATCACCGTTGCAGACATGGGGAGTCCCATCCTGAAAACACAAGTCAACTTAACAGTGCAGGTGTCTGACATCAACGACAACGCCCCCACCTTCACACAAACCTCCTATACCATGTTCGTCCGAGAGAACAACAGCCCCGCCCTGCACATAGGCACCATCAGTGCCACAGACTCAGACTCAGGCTCCAATGCCCTCATCACCTACTCGCTGCTGCCGCCCCAAGACCCACAGCTGTCCCTCACCTCACTCATCTCCATCAACGCAGACAATGGGCAGCTGTTCGCGCTCAGAGCGATGGACTATGAGTCCCTGCAGGCCTTCGAGTTCCCCGTGGGCGCCACGGACCGAGGCTCGCCCGCGCTCAGCAGCCAGGCTCTGGTGCGGGTGGTGGTGCTGGATGACAATGACAATGCGCCCTTCGTGCTCTACCCGCTGCAGAACGCCTCGGCGCCCTACACTGAGCTACTGCCCAGGGTGGCAGAGCCCGGCTACCTGGTCACCAAGGTAGTGGCTGTGGACCGCGACTCTGGTCAGAATGCCTGGCTGTCATTCCAGCTGCTCAAGGCCACGGAGCCCGGGCTGTTCAGCGTGTGGGCGCACAATGGCGAGGTGCGCACCACCAGGCTGCTGAGCGAGCGCGATGTGCCCAAGCACAGGCTGCTGCTGCTGGTCAAGGACAATGGCGATCCCCCGCGCTCTGCCAGTGTCACTCTGCACGTGCTAGTGGTGGATGGCTTCTCCCAGCCCTACCTGCCTCTGCCAGAGGTGGCGCACGACCCTGCGCATGAGGACAGTGAGCTCACATTGTACTTAGTCATCGCCTTGGCTTCTGTGTCTTTGCTCTTCCTAGTGTCTGTGCTGCTGTTTGTGGGGGTGAGACTGTGCAGAAAGGCCAAGGAGACTTCTCTGGGTGGCTGCTCTGTGCCTGAGGGCCACTTTCCTGGCCACTTAGTGGATGTCAGCGGCGCGGGGACCCTGTCCCAGAGCTACCAGTATGAGGTGTGTCTGACGGGAGACTCTGGGACTGGTGAGTTCAAATTTCTGAAACCAATTTTACCTAATTTTCAAGACCATTCTCTTAGACCAGAAATGGGAGAAAATCCCAACTCTAGGAACGACTGGGATTTTGGTATTCAGTTAAAATAACTGCTTTTCATCATGTGTAATGGGTTTTGTCATGAACTCAAACTACTTTTCTTGCTGTGCCCATTATGAACTTTTAAAGCATGCTTAAAGCTTCTGTTCAGGATATTCTGTCCGTGGTTTTAGGACAGGATCTTAGCTTTTCTCCAGACTGGAAGATGAATGTTCTAATCTTGATTTTCTAATTTGTCACTTGTACAAATCTTTGTTCTGGGATGGCTTGGGAATGTACAAGAGGAAAAAAATGGGAAATCAATTCAACCCAATCAGATGCAATTCGGTATGTGTTCTCTCACTCGCTGTTAATCACCGAATACACGCTACATAGCAATGCTCAAACACAGTGAGGTCTCATCAGATAGGAGAAGGAGGGGCGTACTGAGAGATATGCCTTCTGCTTAATTTGGCCTCTATTGGACTGTCTTTGTTGATGTTTTCTCTTTAAAACCTCACACAGCCACAGGGCTCCTCATTGGCTGGCTATTGGTTTTCATATCACGATTTTAAACTGCTTTGTACTTTGCTTGCTTCTTTGTTTATTTTTTGGTAGGTGTTGAGGTTTCAGAAAGCTGTCCCTTATTTACCTGGAAAGAGCATGGCCGTAACATTGAGATTTTCCTTCTTTTAAATATTGGCCAGTCAGAAAAACTGCATCAGCCAATATTTATTCTTTTTTCCTTCTTTGCTGTCACTCCACATTTCTTTCTTGCCAGTAGTGTGCTTAGCTAAAATACATATTCACTGTTGTGTTTTTGGCAAATAGAGCAGAGCATACGGCTAGCTTATAGTGAGAAGTAAAATGGGGTACCTTCCACAGCTCTTCAGTTGAGGATAAACTCAGGAGACCTATGCATGCCAAGTAAGGACTGCATCTCTGATCTACCACTGTAAATGATCAATAACACTTGTAAAGGGAGATGTCTCGCCTAGAAAGGGATTCACCCTTTGTTCATGCTATGTTCTTCCTGGGATGTTCATGGTATGATGAGCACACAAATACCCATGTTGGCTCTGTGATAGGAGTGACAGGTTAAAGTAGCAGGGAATGAACTTAACTGAGACCGTCCCTGGAAACTCAAGAGTTGCCATTGCCAATTTCCAAGCCTTTTTTAAAAATTCAGAAATAAAGCAAGTCCTATGGCATTATGTTAGCTTTTATGCTATGGTCAGTTCTTATGCTATGAAATTTGTGTGTTTGTATGTGTTGCGTATGTGTGCCTGTTGGTGCATGTGTGCTTGCAGATGCCCTTCTGCCTCTGTATGTTGAGGTCAGGAGTTGATGTCTACCTTCATTGCTCAATTATCTAGACTACACAGAGAGCTCTGAGGAAACATTGACTAACTGGTCATGATTCTGGGAAATAAAAGGAAAAGTCTGCGATACAATCCAAGTTGTCTGATTCTAATGACTCTCTTCTTAGCAATATGCTGTACTGGCAGGCATGCATGCACTGGTAGCATTATTTTCCTATGGAGAGAAATCCACTTGTCCCATTCCATGAATACATACCATGTGTAGATGTAATCTTTAGCTCATAGTTTGTGTTTATTTCTATAGCAGTAACCACACTGCTTAGAAAATAACCCAAAACACTCACAAACATCAACAACCTAAGTAAAATTGGGTCACACTACAATTGCTGTTCATGACAAAGAAACCATCCTGATTACATTCTTGTGTGTATTCGGTGACTCACATGCATTGTTGTGGAAATGAGTTGTCCTATATGGGCAGCAGAATCACTCTATGGTTGTGTTTATTGAACTTTGTATCTGTCTCTTCCGCCATCTTCCGTAAATCTAGCATGTTATATACTTTGTATACAGTGACCCCCTTATTAAAGTTAAATATCTTACGCTCACTTCAGTG
This sequence comes from Mastomys natalensis, assembly GCA_021653895.1. Taxonomy (NCBI): domain Eukaryota; kingdom Metazoa; phylum Chordata; class Mammalia; order Rodentia; family Muridae; genus Mastomys; species Mastomys natalensis. Next base: position 247,356 of record JAJTUV010000288.1, read on the forward strand.
TGTGTGTGTTTGAAAGCAAATGCTTTCTAGCAGTTTAGCTGAAAACTAATTTTACAAAAACTACAAGCAATGTTCTAGATGAATTTTCACATTTAAATAACTGAGAAATTCTGTAACAAATGATGTTTCAAATTACTTTCTGTTACAGTTAACATTATATCTTTGGCAAAACAATGCCCATTTATGCCTTCATTTAAATAATGCTATAAAACATCAGAGGGCCATACATGACTTTTTAAAAAGAATAACTCAGCAGAACTGAATGAGAAATTCTTTAGTACTTAAAATAGTAATACTATTCATATAGACGCTATCAGTTTTTGGTGTTTCAACACAATAATCCATATTTATGTCCTGTTTTGTTTCTCTATTGCTGTCATAAAACTTCACAAGAAGTTGCTTAAAACAATAAAATGTATTAGCCCATAGTTTTGTAAATAAAAAGGCCAATAAGTGTCTAATTGAATTAACCACAGGAGTCTGTGGGACACATTGTGTTCTGGAGACTTTATAGAACCTACTTTGTCTTTTCCATCTAGATGCTGCCCACGTTACATGACACATGGTGCCTTCAATGTCACGGCCTGTAACATTGCTCCTATGACCATTTCCTCTGACCCGGTCTGAAAATATTCTTTGAATAAAGATCATTATCTAAATGTGATAAATGTCCTATTTAGATAATGAGGGACAATCTCCTATTCAGAGAATCTTTAACTTAATCAAGTTTCCAATGTTTTTTCTTGCCAGATTGGATGATATAATTACAGATTCTAAGCATATCTGAGTGTCTATTATTCTGCCTAGCAATACCACCCACTGTCAAACGGAGGCACATAAAGATTATTATAACAATTAACTTAACTCATTGACTTAAGGGATCTAATTAACAAACTTGTAGAGCCATGACCAAAAACTATGAATTGCTAAGAGCATCAGCGTCTGAGTGGTGCTGGAGTTCAAACCCGAGCTTCCCGAATGCTACGTGTGGTCTATCGCTGAACTCCTGGCCTGCCCACTGTGATTTTCACTGCAACTCAATTAAAACTACATAAACAAACAAAAACTACAAAGATGATCCAATTTCAAACCAATTTCAATATAAAATTTAAACTCTGTTTTTAAATAGATTTTAAAAATCTAAATCTATTTTTCTAACTCTCACAACTCAAGAATTAAAAGATGAGCAATTCCGGCCAGCGGTGACGCACCGCTGCAGTCGCCGCGCTCTGGAGTCAGAGGTAGCCCTCTCTCCCGAGTTCAAATCCCAGCATGTGCTGTCAATCACAGGAAAAAAAATGAGCAATTCAATTAAAAATATGCAAAAACCAGAATAGATATTTATTTTTGGAAGACGATATACCCATGGCTAATATGCACATGAAAAACTATGGAAAAACCCTCATCAGAGAAATACAAATCAACATCACAGCAAGACACTCAAACCTACTTGGATGGCTGGAACCAAAAACTAAGATTTGCGGGAGGATGACATAATATTGAAACCCTGACACACAGCTGATGAAATATAAAACGCTGCAGCCATTTTTAAGACAGCCTGCCAGATTTTCAAGTGGGCAAACATAGAGCTATCATACAGTAAGAAGTTCAACTCCTATAGAAATAAAAATATGTTCACATAAAATAAGTATATAAATCTTTGTAGAGACAATATTCAGAAGAGCAAAGGGGTGGAAACATTCCAAATGTACAAACAACCATGAACCTGGATTAACCAGAAAAAGTCATGAAATACTGACACATGCTAGAATTTGGATGGACTATAAAAGCGTCAGACTGAAGGAAGAGAGCTAACCACAGAAGTCCACATATTCTGTCACTCTGGTCACATGGAAGTTTACAATAGAGGATCTGTAGAGACCAGAAAAGGAGACTAAACATTCCTTTAGGCCCTGAAAAGGGGAAAGGAGACAAAATAATCATTAAAGGATGCAAAGTTCTTCTTTGGTGTAAGATATAAGCTACAAAACTGACCTTGATGATGAGCAAATCACATTGTTTATATATTAAAAGGCTCTAAATTTTATACTTTTAAATGGAAGGATATATTTAAGTATATGTTATATCCCAAAGCACAGACACTATTCATGCCAAATATAAGAACCAATCTCGATTCACATATGTCTATTTATGAAACAATTTTCTGGTAGTTGAACATTGGAAAAACCTACATTGGATGCTGAAGAGAAGAAGCAATCCAAACATACTTTAATAAAGCATGTCAATATTGTGTAGAATTCTCCAGTTGAAATTTTGCATCTTGTACTCATTTGTTACTCTGTACTGTTTATGGTGGAATATATGTGCATCCAAAACTAGTTTTACTCCTCAATGTGTGTTCTCAGGTTAAATGTTGAGTATAGTATCTTGTTTGGGTATTGACACTCAGCAGCATTACATACTCAACCCCCTGAGTGATAATTTATTTTTGTACTTGTTTTCATACGATACCTCAGTATTTTGTCTATACACACGAAAGCAACTTAGAAAAAGAAGCCAGTGATTCACGGTTACATAGTTTAGTCCACAGGTCTTGGAGAATTTTGCCTTTAAATCTGAAAATGTAAGGCTCCATGAGACCGCACGGTGGCGCTGCAGGTTAAGAAGACAGAGCATAGAAATTGCTTCTGTAATTCCCTTGTCAGGGCCAGTTTCTCACCACCCAGAAGCAAAAGGTGTGCCTTTTTCAGCCAACGCATAGGCGAGTGTGAAACCTTAAATATTCTATTTGGAGGCTTGATTCCGAAGTTCTGGACTGTAAGATCCTGGGCATATGTGAAGCTACCGTGGAGCCAACACTGAGGAAAGAGCCATGGAGACTGCATGGAAGTGCAATCTGAGACAAAGGCAAGTCCTGGCTTTCCTTGTTTTGCTGAGTGTGTCTGGGGCTGGGGCAGAACTGGGTCCCTATTCCATAGAGGAAGAAACAGAGAGGGGCTCCTTTGTGGCAAATCTTGGGAGCGATCTGGGGGTGGAGCTGGCAGAAATATCCAGCCGCAGGGCTCGGATCATTTCCAGGAAAACAAAGAGCATTTGCAGCTCAACGTTCAATCTGGAGATTTGCTCATAAATGAGAAACTGGACCGAGAGGCGCTATGTGGCCCCATTGAGCCTTGTATTCTACACTTCCAAGTGTTAATGGAAAACCCTTTAGAGGTACTTCAGGCTGAACTGAGAGTGATGGACATAAATGACTGTTCTCCAGTGTTCAGTGAAAGAGAAATGATACTGAGAATACCAGAAAACAGTGCTCTGGGAAATACATTCCCTTTAAATAATGCTCTGGACTCAGATGTCGGAATCAACAATATCCAGACCTATAGGCTCAGCTCAAACTCTCATTTCCTGGTTGTAACCCGCAACCGCAGTGATGGCAGGAAGTACCCAGAGCTGGTGCTGGAGATAGAACTGGATCGAGAGGAGGAACCTGGGCTGAGGTTAACTCTGACAGCTTTGGATGGTGGCTCTCCTCCCCGTTCTGGGACGGCACAGGTTCTCATTGAAGTAGTGGACACCAATGATAATGCACCCGAGTTTCAGCAGTCAACATATCGAGTGCAAATTCCCGAGAACAGCCCCACCGGCTCTCTGGTACTCACAGTCTCAGCCAATGACTTAGACAGTGGAGATAATGGAAAAGTATTGTATGAGCTCTCTCAGCCTTCAGAAGATATTAGCAAAACGTTAGAAGTAAACCCCGTAACCGGGGAGATTCGCCTACGAAAAGAGGTGGATTTTGAAACTATTCCCTCTTATGAAGTGGATATCAAGGCCACGGACGGGGGAGGTCTCTCAGGAAAATGCACGCTGTTACTGCAGGTGGTGGACGTGAATGACAATTCCCAGAAGTGATGCTATCTGCACTTACCAGCCCAGTTCCAGAAAACTCCCCGGACGAGGTGGTTGCAGTTTTCAGTGTTAGAGATCCTGACTCAGGAAACAACGGAAAAGTGATTGCCTCCATCCAGGAAGACCTGCCCTTTCTTCTAAAATCATCAGGAAAGAACTTTTACACTTTAGTGACCAAGAGAGCACTTGACAGGGAAGAAAGAGAGCAATTCAACATCACCATCACTGTCATGGACCTGGGTACACCCCAACTCACAACCCAGCACACCATAACAGTGCAGGTGTCCGACATCAACGACAACGCCCCTGCTTTCACCCAAACCTCCTACACCATGTTTGTCCGCGAGAACAACAGCCCCGCCCTGCACATAGGCACCATCAGTGCCACAGACTCAGACTCAGGCTCCAATGCCCACATCACCTACTCGCTGCTGCCGCCCCAAGACTCACAGCTGGCCCTCGATTCGCTGGTCTCCATCAATGCTGACAACGGGCAGCTGTTCGCTCTCAGGGCACTGGACTATGAGTCCCTGCAGGCCTTCGAGTTCCGCGTGGGCGCTACAGACCAAGGCTCACTCGCGCTCAGCAGCCAGGCTCTGGTGCGCGTGGTGGTACTGGATGACAATGACAATGCACCCTTCGTGCTCTACCCTATGCAGAACGCTTCTGCACCCTGCACTGAGCTGCTGCCCAGGGCGGCAGAGCCCGGACTACCTGGTCACCAAGGTGGTGGCTGTGGATCGTGACTCTGGCCAGAATGCCTGGCTGTCATTCCAGCTGCTCAAGGCCACCGAGCCCGGGCTGTTCAGCGTGTGGGCGCACAATGGCGAGGTGCGCACCACCAGGCTGCTGAGTGAGCGTGATGTGCTCAAGCACAGGCTGCTGCTGCTGGTCAAGGACAATGGTGATCCTCCGCGCTCTTCCAGCGTCACGCTGAACGTGCTAGTGGTGGATGGCTTCTCTCAGCCCTACCTGCCTCTGCCAGAGGTGGCGCGTGACCCTGGCAAGATGAGGACGCGCTAACCCTCTACCTGGTCATTGCCTTGGCATCTGTGTCTTCTCTCTTCCTCTTGTCTGTGCTGCTGTTCGTCGGGGTGAGGCTGTGCAGGAGGGCCAGGGCAGCCTCTCTGAGTGGCTATTCTGTGCCTGAGGGTCACTTTCCTGGCCACGTGGTGGATGTCAGAGGTATGGGAACCCTGTCCCAGAGCTACCAGTATGATGTATGTCTGATGGGCGATTCTTCTGGGACCAGCGAGTTTAACTTCTTAAAGCCAATTCTCCCTAGCTCTTTGCACCAGTGCTCTGGGAAAGAAATGGAGGGAAATTCCACGCTCCAGAGTAGTTTGGGATTTCATCATTAACAGAAAGTTACTTAAGAGATATTTACTTCCCAATATTGTCTTGCTGATTAGGTAAGTCTGTTCACCTTTGACTAGCAACAATGCCAATTTTCACTGTACCATCCTTTATCAGGCCCAGGTCTAATGCTATGAGTTTGGTTTTACTCATATTTACGCTATTTGTCGTACAGAATTTTTCATAGGCTCTCAGAATGCGTTAATGCGTTCACTAAAACTTTTCTACCACTTTCTTCATTTGCTCTCCATGTTTTATGTAAGTGTTCTGTTCCTAGCCTTCTTGAATTACTTAAATGCTGTGCTAACATTACATACATAGATAATAGTTGGTATTTCTGTATTTCCTTTCTATACTGCCAGTCTTGGTGATTAGCCATCTTCAGGTTTTATTATAGATAATAGTTGTCTTAAGCCCTGTTAATACTTTTGTAGTTTTGTTTTTCCTTGTTTACATATCTTGATTTAAAAATCTACTTCCATCATAAGTAGTAAGATAAGTATCTAATCAACCTGAAAATAAGAATAGTATTGTAAGCTATTGAGTTTCTATATATGTGCCTAAATTTGTGAGAATCAAGGCAGTTTTGGCATTCTAAGGCATCAAATAGAAGTATTTAAATTTTTCTTTTAATTGTACATGAGAACCTAGAGATAGGTGTTGAGTTTTCAATGGCTTACAATCCAATTATACTCTTTTGAATAAACAATGTATATTTATCATCAAGAAGATGGTGTGATTTTTCTGTGCAACAGAGATGGGAATTCGGGCTCCATCTATCTTTTCCTATACACATCCTAAAGTTTAATCTATGTCTCTTGCTTATAGTGGGAAAATTAGAACATTGTAGGTCTTTGAATAAAAAGTACTGAGGAAGACATTTTATCAATATACCCTTGCTTTCAGCAATGTTAGGATGTGTACTGGTCTGTCATCATTCTGGTCTGTATTTAAGGCACATTAAATAGATCATATTAGATTTCATTAAGAGGGACATTTAAACAAAGGTAAGGCTTTTCTTTAACTCTGTAGATGAAGGCTGTTTTAAGAAAATAAAGATAGCCGGGTAGTGGTGGTGCACGCCTTCAATCCTAGCACTTGGGAGGCAGAGGCAGGCGGATTTCTGAGTTCAAGGCCAGCCTGGTCTACAGAGTAAGTTCCAGGACAGCCACGGCTACACAGAGAAACCCTATCTCACAGAACAAAACAATAATAAAAAAAAAAGAAAATAAAGATAAATCAAAGGGAAGCAACAGAAACTTCAAAGTATAAGGAAATGAAATAGTGTAATTTTCAGATGGTAGGTGATGAAGGACATAGGCTGTTTCCTGTCCTCTTTACAGTTCATTTGTGCATTATTTGGTTTAATAAATAGTAGTGACTGAGTGATTTTTCCATCCAGAGATAAGGTATAGTTTCTTTCCAAATTGGTCACGTGTAGAAGGAAAGCTAGATTCTGATAAAGCTGGAAGCTATGCTATTTACATAATAAAGAGAACGTGTGCAGAAGTCACAGTCATGTGCATACTGGGGCACAGAGGGTGCAGCATGATTGCTCAGTTATGGCTGCAAAGTGGTGCTTCTGTTTTGGGAATGTGATAGAGTTGGAGTAAGTTTTCTGAGAAATGTGTGAAATAGATTTCTTTTGAAGGCCCTGTGTTCCAGTGCCCTTGTTTCCAGAACTATGGAATATGTTGTCAGAAGACACGCTCACATTTTCCCCTTTATTTGTATGAGCTGGTGCTAGAAACAGAATAGAATTAGCGTGGAGTTCAATTCATCATTGAAACAAAGTTACTGCTACAAACCTTTTATTCAACTGTTAAAATCTTAACTTCCCCATGAAGCTGTGAAGAACCAGTATGAATAGATGTCTACATCAACATTATTTTCAAAAATCAAACAAAAGGAGAAATGAGAAACCAAAATAACATGCTACGGGAAATATTCATAAGGATGTATGGGTGAACACAAAAATTGGATACAGCCATTTTTAATCTGTTGGTACCACATGGTGGCGCTGCAGGCTAAAGAAATGCAAAGGAAATTAAAGTGAGGCTGCGCTAGAAGTCAAAAAAAACAAAAAAAAGAGCAAAATTCTGATCGATGAGGGGGGAAAGCTGAGGCTCCTCACGACTGAAGAAGAGAAATATATCCTAGATCCTTCCAGCTAGGTGGAACATCTGAGGTGTATGACTACTGTGAACTGTGGCTGAGACCTGCAGTAAGAAAAGAAGAAGCAATGGCAGCCAGAGGATCATGCTTCCCAGACAAAGGCAAGTGCTATTTCTCTTCCTGCTCGGGGGACTGTGTTTGGCAGGTTCTGAGTTTGGACATTATTCAGTGACTGAGGAAACAGAAAGGGGATCATTTGTGGCGAATCTAGCAAAGGATCTGGGCTAGGGATGGAAGCGCTGGTTGCAAAGAGAACTAGGGTGATTTCTGATGATAACAAACAGCACTTGCTTCTGGAACCTCACACTGGAGATTTGCTCACAAATGAGAAACTGGACCGGGAGAAGCTGTGTGGCCCCACAGAGCCCTGCATGCTGTATTTCCAAATTTTAATGGATAACCCCTTTCAGATTTACCGGGCTGAGCTGAGAATTCTGGATATAAATGATCACTCACCCATATTCCAGGACAAAAAGATGATTTTAAAAATACAGAAAACACAGCCTGGGGACAACATTCGATTAGAAAGAGCACAAGACTCAGATGGTGGACGTAATGGCATCCAAAACTATACCATCAGCCCCAACTCTTTTTTTCACATTACCATTCGTGACAGCGATGAAGGGATGGTATATCCAGAGCTTGTGCTAGACAAAGCTCTGGATTGGGAAGAGCAGCCTGAGTTCAGTTTAACACTCACAGCACTTGATGGTGGGTCTCCCCCAGGTCTGGGACAGCCACTATACATATTTTGGTCATGGACATCAATGATAATGCACCACAGTTTCCCCAAGAAGTTTATGAAACCCAGGCTCCAGAAAACAGTCCACTAGGCCTTGTTGTCATTAAAGTCACCGGAGAAGATGTAGACTCCGGAGTCAATGCAGAAATATCCTATTCATTTTTCGATGCTTCTGAAGATATTCGAGCAACCTTTCAAATCAATCCTTTCTCTGGGGAAATCACGCTCAGGGCCTTGCTTGACTATGAGTTCATAAAGTCCTATAAGTTAAAGTCCAGGCAGTTGATGGTGGGGGCCTTTCAGCGAGATGCACGGTTCTAGTTCAGGTTTTAGACATTAATGACAACCCCCCTGAACTCTCATTTCATCACTTGTCAACGAAGTTGTTGAGAACTCACCTGAAACCGTACTGGCAGTTTTTAGAATTAACGACAGAGACTCTGGAGAGAATGGAAAGATGGTTTGCTACATTCAAGAAAATCTGCCTTTCCTTCTAAAACCTTCTGTAGACAATTTTTACATCCTAATGACAGAAGGAGCACTGGACAGAGAGAGCAGAGCTGAGTATAACATTACCATCACTGTCTCTGACCTGGGCACACCCAGGCTCACAACCCACACACATAACAGTGCAGGTGTCTGACATCAACGAAACGCCCCCGCCTTACCCACCCTCCTACACCCATGTTCTCCAGAAACAACAGCCCGCCCTGCCATAGGCACCATCGTGCCACAGACTCAACTCAGGCTCCAATGCCCACCACCTACTCCTGCTGCTGCCCCACGATCCACAGCTGTCCTCCCTCACTCCTCCATCAACGCAGACAATGGGCAGCTGTTTGCACTCAGGGCATGGACATAGGCCTGCAGACCTTCGAATTCCACGTGGGTGCCACAGACCGAGGCTCGCCCGCCCTCAGGCCAGCTCTGGTGCGCGTGGTGGTATGGATGACAATGCAATGCGCCTTCGTGCTCTACCCCTGCAGAACTCCTCTGCACCCTGCCAGAGCTGCTGCCCAGGGCTGCGGAGCCTGGATATCTGGTCACCAAGGTGGTGGCGTGGACGCGACTCTGGTCAGAACGCCTGGCTGCATTCAGCTGCTCAAGCCACGGAGCCCGGGCTGTTCAGCGTGTGGGCGCACAATGCGAGGTGCGCACCACCAGGCTGGTGACGCGATGTGCCGATGCACCAAGCACAGCTGTTGTTGCAAGGACAATGGCGATGCCCCCGCTCTGCCAGTGTCACCTGAATGTGCTGTTGGTGGATGGCTTCTCTCCAGCCCTACCTGCCTCTGCCTGCGTGGCGAGCAACCCCCTCAAGGGAAAGAGGATGCGCTCACGCTTACCTGGTCATAGCCTTGGCATCGTGTCTTCTCCTTCCTCTTGTCTGTGCTGTGTTTGTGGGGGTGAGACTGTGCAGGAGGGCCAGGCAGCCTCTCTGGGTGGTTGCTCTGTGCCTGGAGGACATTTCCTGGACACCTCGTGGACAGACAGCGGTACAGGAATGTCCAGAACTCCATTGGTAGTGTTTCAATGGTGGCTCTTGGTACCAGTGATTTCAAGTTCTTAAACCATTTAGCCGAAGTATGCCATTTTCCAGGGTCAATAGTGATTTAAAATCCACATTTGAATTTTTAATTTAATTTGAGTATATTTCATTCATTAATATATAATAGCATAGAAATCAATTTATTGCATAGTAGTTCTACACAGCAAAACTAACTTCGTTTTCAACTTCCAGGTGGGTCACATTTAGATTTTTTTTTTTTTTTTTTTAAGATTGCATTTATTTTTATCAGCTATCATTTAATTTTATCAGCTATCAACTGGGATGTCAGTTCTTGACAGTTCTTGATTGTGCTTTGTTTCTTCGTGCTTTGTTTCTTCGTTCTTTGAATTCACTCTCTCTTGTATCCATTCATCCAATATTTTCTCATACTCAATTGTTTCCGTAAACAAGGTTTTCACATGTTCTTTTGCTTGAATCCTTTTCAGTGCGAGGCGTCCTTGAAGGTGTTTTTTTTTTTTTTTTTTTTTTTTTTTTTTTTTTTTTGAGACAGGGTTTCTCTGTCTAGTCCGAGCTGTCCTGGAACTCGGTAGACCAGGCTGGCCTCGAACTCAGAAATCCGCCTGCCTCTGCCTCCCAAGTGCTGGGATTAAAGGCGTGCGCCACCACCGCCCGGCCACATTTAGATTTTTACCGTGTTTTTGCTTTAGTACTTTAGTGGTTGTTTCATGCTTGGGTTTTTTGTTTGTTTGTTTTTGTTTTCTTTTCTTTCTAGTAGAGTATTGCCACTTTAAATTTGAGGTTTTGATTCTTTCATGGTGCACAATAATTTGGTTTCATTTCTCATTATAGGAAATTGAAGTTTGGGGTTTTGTTGTTATTGTTTTGTTTTCTTTCGCTGCTGCCTTTTGCATGGTAAGAAAATGCTCCACCACAGAGCTCTATTTCCAGCCAGGCATGCTTTGTACTCACGTTTAAAAGCTGTACATTCTTTTTAACTGTCACTGAGTCATCTATGTCACACATTCTGTTTATTATAACCTCTTGATTAATCTCCTTGCAATCTCTATTACTTCCCTTCCTCCCTTACAAGTTCCTTGACACGTTTATGTTTTAGTGTTCTGATAACTTTTGTGCCAGCATGCTGATTAGTGACCTCTGCTCAAATGATGTCATGCTTTGGTCTCATTCATTCCTAACTCTTCTTGTCCCACTGGTTCCCTTCCTTTTCCAAGCAAGTATCCCATACTGCTTTCTAACATGGCTATTTCATTGTCCGTATTTCCCATCTTCCTTAGGGGTTCTTTCTCTTTTTTCTTTTTTTTCTTTTCTTTTCTTTTTCAAAACAGAGTTTCTCTATGTAGACCTGGCTGTCCTGGAATTAGTTCTGCGGACCAAGTTGACCTCAAAGTCACAGAAATCTACCTGCCTCTGCTGCCCAAATGCTGGCATTAAACTTGTGTGTCACCACCACCCAGCAAGAGCTTGTTTTTATGTTTATTCTTGGTAACATACACAACAGATTGTGTCATATAATGCTAATACAGTGTGGTAGTCTGCATGAAAAACAACATAAGTTTGAGCACATTTAAATTTTGTGTGACAATATTGATGGGCTGTTGGAAAGATAATTTTCATGTTATGTTGAAACTTTAAAAATTGTCAAATTTAAACATTGAAAAAAAGTAAAGGCTAAGAGAATATGAATTTTTATCTCCAGTCCCTTTCTACACAGTTGTTCTTCAAATTTGATCTACTTCCAGATGCCGTGTTTAAACTGCTTTCTCTTTATACTCAATGTTCATGTGTTACCTACTTTTTGCAGTTCTTATTTCACGTTAATAGACACCCATACAAAAGGAACTAATTTCCCTTATCCTAGGTTTTTTGTAGAATAACCATAAAATGTTATCAGTTATGTTTCTGTGGCTCAAACCCAAGGCCTCCCAGCTGAGTACCATCCTAAAGTAAAACCATATTAATGTCCACCTCTATGGGTTCCCTATGTATACATACTTAGTATTACAGCATGATTTCATTTTCCCCAGAGCTAATAGTTGCTGTTTTAGATTTGAATTTATTTCTATTTACTGCTAGTGATTTTTCTGCCCCTCTCTTTCCATGTTAAGTGATCTATCAAAGCAGTGGTTTACCTTGAGCTCAACTTTCCGTTCTCACTACTGTTTTTTACATCATATTCCTCTTGAATATTAATTTCTTGCCTTCAAATATTCAAATATTGTAGGCAGCCGATTTAAGATGGCGCCGGTTTCCGACATGGCCAGCTCAGCTTCCTGTATATACAAGCCTGTTGCACATGTGTCGGCCTCGAGCCCCTCCCGAGAGGGCTTATGCTAATGAGGCATTGGCCCTAACCAATCCTGGGGCTTATGCTAATGAGACGGCTACATCTGGCGCTAATAGTTTGCCTAACCAATCCTGGGCTTTCTAATAGTTTGGCCTAACCATCTGGGCTATGCTAATATTCGGCCCTAACCAATCCTGAGAGAACATGCCACCTGGCCCGCCCACTTGAATGGGTATATAAGCAGCGCATTTCTGCTGCTTGGGGTTCCCCTTCGATGAATGAAGATTGTTCCTAGAATAAAGCTGTCTGAGAAGGATCCGGCCGTGTCGTGTCTTACTTGCTGGTCGAGGCGGGCGCAACAAAATATATAAGATATAAATTAATTGTGTTTATTTACTAGGGAGCTTTCATTCATAGGTCTTCTTTTAGGCTGTTTACCTTATGGCTGCCATGCTTTAATACTTTTCCCACACTGCCCAACTTTTTTAGAACAAGTATCATTTCTGAGTTTACTTTCTTACTTGGTTGGCAAACAGTTTCATTAACATAGATGCAGAGGTACTTAGGAGAAATAAAACAACTTTGATACTTTACATAGTGAAGCAATCTATTCATTTGATTGATAGTTTGACTGGGTATAAAAGTATAATTTGCATTCTTCTACAAGTTGACCTCCAGTTGGACCAGCACCATTTGTTGAAAATGCTGTCTTTTTTCCACTGGATAGTCTGAGCTCCTTTGTCGAAGATCAAGTGACCATAGGTATGGGGGTTCATTTCTGGGTCTTCTATTCTATTCCATTGATCCTCCTGACTGTCTCTGTTCCAATACCATGCCGTTTTTATCACTATTGCTTTGTAGTACAGCTTGAAATCGGGGATGGAGATTCCCCCAGAAGTTCTTTTATTGTTGAGTGTAGTTTTCGCTATCCTGGTTTTTTGTTATTCCAAATGAATTTTAAGATTGCTCTTTCTATCTCTGTAAAGAATTGAGTGGGTATTTTGATAGGGATTGCATTAAATCTGTAGATTGCTTTCGGCAAGATAGCCATTTTTACTATATTAATCCTTCCAATCCATGAGCATGGGAGATCTTTCCATCTTCTGAGATCTCCTTCGATTTCTTTCTTCAGGGTGTTGAAGTTCTTGTCATACAGGTCTTTCACTTGCTTGGTTAGATTCACACCAAGATATTTTATACTATTTGTGACTATTGTAAATGGTGTCATTTCCATAATTTCTTTCTCAGCCAGTTTATCCTTTGTATAGAGGAATGCTACTGATTTGTTTGAGTTAATTTTATACCCAGCCACTTTGACTTCTCCCTCAAAGTTAAAAAGCACTTTTCCTTTTCTTGATTATGTAGAATTGCCTTTCACAAGGAGAATTCCATTCTAAAGCCTATCTCTTTTTCTGCAATTTCTTCCCATTCATTCTGGAAACACTGGGAAACTTACCCTCAGTAGTCTGAGAATACAATAGCTGTGACTATTTCTTGGTTCACCCATTCGTGAGGATATATCAGATCAGTGCTGAGATTCTCAATTCAGAAAAAATCTCATATTTTTTTTGAGATATATATTTTTTTTGATATAATTTCTCACTTGTGTTTTCTAAAAATCTTGATTAAATTTCTGACTGACTGGAAGAGTTCTATAAGACCCTAAGCTTATTTAATTTTGTGTTTCCGCTCTCATTTGCTCCTTGTTCTACTTTCTTGCACTGCTCATTTAATCATTCAGTCTTCATTTGTAAGCTTGCTTTTTGGTAGATAAAGACTTTTAGAAGTTTTTTGATTATGTTATTTTTTGAACAGTATGCATTGGAAGTGTACATTTTTTTCCTATCTGTAATTTACCCCTTAGACTATATTATGAAGATATGCTGTAGAGTATTATTAGCACCATACTGTCATTTTAAACATTAAGAGTGAGTCACAGAAGTTAAAGAAATTTACCAAAGTTATACAATTTGTAAGGGACACCTAAGTCTCCTAATCTGTTTTGTTGCCTTTTTCAACTTTGAATCAGGGTCTCAACTACATAGTAAGGGTAGCCTCCACTTTGCAATCTTTATGACTCTGCCTCTTGTGTATTGAAACTACAGACATATACAACCCAATATGTCCCAGCTCTAACCCACCATTTCTCTTATAATAAGAACATATGCTCCATACAAATGTTACTAACATGAAATTGGTACATGTATTTGAAACACAAAGAATCATGGAAGATGTAAGTAAACATTTGTTTCTTAGATTTTATTTTTCTGGAGATATTGATCAGACATTTCCTCTTGTTTCTTTTTGTTTTGTAGTTGTATGGTGGTGTGTGTGTGTGTGTGTGTCTTGTGTTCTCTTGTCTGAATCTACTGTCTGTGCTTTGACTAAAGATGTACAGTACTGCATCTCATTTTTACATGGATACTAGTGATCAAACTCAGATCCAGGTTTGCACAGAAAGTGTTTTACTCACTAAACTATCTTTATGGCCATGGACATTGGTTTGGACCTTTCTACTTCATGTTATAGATATCCTCTCAAATATCATGTAGTCCTTGGCTGTGTTCTCATAATGAAGAATTCGCATTTAAAACACTATGTATAAACCCTCTGTGATTGAACAGGCATGGATGGCAAGACTTCATTCTAATGCTACCAGTGCTAAGCAGAGGTATTTTCTAGGCAGAGCCACATCAGTAAGTATAAGAATTTATTTGAGCTTTCACACTTTTCAGTTAACATTCTAGGAATAACTAATGTGTGAGATTATGTGTCAACAACACACCTTGTGTTCTACAGTCTGAGAATGTTGCTTGAGAAGAGACTTGAAGTTTCACTATTCAAAATATGAATCTAAAATTCTAAAGTTCTACTTTTGTTCAGCATGACTCAAGTGTCGAAGACCAGAGAAAGTTTGCTAATCTCTTCGAGTCAAGTATCCATTCTCTACCATGAGTGACTTTTCTGCCTCCGTAGACACTGAGAACAGAGAATTTAACATTATTGTGAATACAGTTTTAATTAATAACTTGTTCATCTCAAGATTAACTTTAATTTTCCCATTTCTCTGAATATGGAATGTGAATGCTATTCTGTTAGACAAACATGTTAATTGCCCTTTCTCCAGTGATGGATTTTTAGCCATTTCCTAGAACTTCATAATGAGTTTCTTCCAATTGCTTTCTATTATTAAATACATGTATGCTACCTGTGTACTTTAATTTTGTGAATTCTCAATACAGTTACTTTTCTATCAGCTTAATGGGTATTTTAAAGGTGAAAAGATAACTGTGCATATATCCAGGCCACCTACCTTTCAATTTTTCTCTTTTGTGCTGTTTTTATTTTTTCAGCCATATATAGAACTTACATTTTTAAAAATTCCATTCAAATTAACATTTTTTAAACTGAAATGTTTCATTCATTCCTGAGGTACTTTTGAAACTTTCAACGATAGACATCATGGATGAGTCCCTAGCATTTATTCCCAACAGTCTCCTCCTTCAGTAGCAATCTTGAACTCCAGCTAGGGCTAAAACCTCTCCAAGTTTCAGAGATGATACTAGTCTGGATGAAGCAAGCACAGAGTAGGCTCTGTCACTAAATGCTATCTATCCCTGTAATGCTATACTCAATTAACCATGTATTTCTTTATTAATAGGAACATGGCATTAATTGGTTTCATTCACAGATTAAGATTTTGCTTTCTTTAGGAAATCAGATTTCTATCCTTTTTCCTCTCTGAATTGCTGTGTGTTGTTGGCAGAATATTTCCTGAGGGAGGTCAGCTTAAGAGCATAAGTGTCCTTTACTCAAAATGGCACTTTTGTATTGTGCACCACTTACTGAATATTTGTAACTTGTTAGAAACTGGAACTAAACTATGAATTTATATAATATATTCCTTAACATGTACCATCTTCTGGATAATTCAGTTTCATAATCCAAGGACAGCCTCTGAAATGATCTCTTTCCCTTTCTACCTAAGCAAGGTCAAGTGGTAAAGGAATGTTAATTAAACTTAACCACTGTTAATACTCCTGAGATACTTACCAAGTGCTTTAAAACAAACACTAACATCATTATGAGTCATAAAGAACACTAATGAAAAAATATACTAGTAACCACATAATAAATATTTGTCTCCGAGAGAAATTTGATGTAAATGAAACTTAAGTAGCATTCATCAAACTGTGAAAACCTGTGAAGACACATGGTGGCGCTGCAGGATAATGTTACAGGGGGGAAAAATGACATTAAATGCAGTAGACACAGCCCAAGTGAGCACAGAAAACCAGAAAGAAAAGCAAGCCATGAGGGTGCTACGTGTAAGCCATTTATCCTTCGGATTCTGAGGATTTGTGGACAAATCAAGAGGCACATTTTACAGAAGTGTGTGGGAAGCAGAAGTGGATCTGCCAGGAGCCATCTGGAAAGTCACTATGGAGAACCGAGGGCGACAGTCTCTGCAGACAAGGCAAGTCCTGCTTCTCTTTGTTTTCCTAGGAATGTCTCAAGCACACTCTGAGGCTGGGAGACTTTCAGTGGTGGAGGAAACGCTGAGTGGGGCCTTGGTAGGGAATTTGGTAAAGGACCTGGGGCTTGAGGTGGGTGAGCTGTCTGCACGAGGGGCTCAGGTGGCCTCCATGATAACAAACTGCCTTTGCAATTGAACATAAATACAGGAGATTTGCTCCTAAGCGAACCGCTGGACCGTGAGGAGCTGTGCGGCTCCACTGAGCCTGCGTGCTCCATTTCCAGGTGTTACTGAAAAGCCCCTTAAAGATTTTGCAAGTCGAGCTTCAGGTCATGGATGTAAATGACAACTCCCCGTATTCTTGGAAAAGGAAATGGTTTTAGAAATCCCAGAGAACAGCCCTGTTGGTGTCGTCTTCTTACTAGAAAGTGCGACCGATTTAGACTGTAGGAATCAACGCTGTTAAAAGCTAGCGATAAGCCAGAGCCCTCATTTCCACGTTACAATGAGAGTTAATCCCGACGGCAGGAAATACCCAGAATTAGTTTTGGACAAGGCACTGGATTACGAGGAGCAGCCTGAGCTCAATCTCATCCTCACTGCTTTGGATGGAGGAACGCCACCCAGGTCTGGGACTGCCTTGGTTCGAGTGGAGGTCATAGATCCAATGACAACTCCCCCGAGTTTGACCACATGTTCTATGAAGTGACGATTCCAGAGAACAGCATGCTTGGCTCACTGATTATCACTGCATCAGCTTGGGATTTAGATTCAGGAATTAATGGTGAAGTATCCTATGCCTTTTCCCATGCATCAGAGGATATTCGAAAAACATTTGCAATTAATAAAAATTCTGGAGAAATAAGTTTAATAGGATATTTGGACTTTGAAACAACTGAATCCTACTCAATAATCATTAAAGCTACTGATCGCGGAGGACTTTTTGGGAAATCTACAGTAAGAATTCAGGTGATGGATGTGAACGACAATTTCCCTGAAATCATTGTGTCATCATTTATCAGTCCAATCCCAGAAAATACTGCAGAGAGTTTAGTTATGGTTTTTAGTATTCGAGACAAGGATTCAGGAGAAAACAGCAAGATGGTTTGTTCTATTCCAGAGGATCTCCCATTTGTGCTAAAATCTCTATTGAAAATTACTACCACTTAGAAACGGAAGGAGCACTGGACAGAGAGAGCAGAGCTGAATACAACATCACTATCTCTGTCACGGACCTGGGTACACCCAGGCTCACAACCCAGCACACCATAACAGTGCAGGTGTCCGACATCAACGACAACGCCCCCGCCTTCACCAAACCTCCTACACCCTGTTGGTCCATGAGAACAACAGCCCCGCCCTGCACATAGGCACCATCAGTGCCACAGACTCAGACTCAGGCTCCAATGCCCACATCACCTACTCCTGCTGCCGCCCCAAGACCCACAGCTGTCTCTCGCCTCCCTCATCTCCATCAATGCAGACAACGGGCAGCTGTTCGCGCTCAGGGCAATGGACTATGAGTCCCTGCAGACCTTCGAGTTCCCCGTGGGAGCCACAGACCGAGGCTCGCCCGCGCTCAGCAGTCAGGCCCTGGTGCGGGTGGTGGTACTGGATGACAATGACAATGCGCCCTTCGTGCTCTACCCTCTGCAGAACGCCTCTGCGCCTTGCACTGAGCTACTGCCCAGGGCGGCGGAGTCCGGCTACCTGGTCACCAAGGTAGTGGCTGTGGACCGCGACTCTGGTCAGAATCCTGGCTGTCATTCCAGCTGCTCAAGGCCACGGAGCCCGGGCTGTTCAGCGTGTGGGCGCACAATGGCGAGGTGCGCACCACCAGGCTGCTGAGCGAGCGCGATGTGCCCAAGCACAGGTGCTGTTGTGGTCAAGACAATGGAGAGCCTCCGCGCTCTGCCAGTGTCACACTGCAGTTGCTAGTGTGATGGCTTCTCCAGCCCTACCTGCCTCTGCCAGAGGTGGCGCGGGACTCTGTGCAGGATGTGATGCTGTGCTCACGCTGTACCTGGTTATTGCTTTGGCGTCTGTGTCTTCTCTCTTCCTCTTGTCTGTGCTGCTGTTCGTGGGAGTGAGACTGTGCAGGAGGGCGAGGACAGCCTCTCTGGGTGGCTGTACTGTGCCTAGAGACACTTTCCTGAGCATCTTGTGGATATTAGCGGTGCGGGAACTCTGTCCCAGAGCTACCAGTATGAGGTGTGTCTGATGGGAGGTAGTGGGACAAATGAGTTCAGATTCTTGAAGCCAGTTTCCCCCAATTTACAACCCCAGTTCTCTGGGAAAGAAAGGGAGGAAAACCCTTCTTTGCGCAATAGTTTTGGGTTATTTAGTGAGTGTAATTGATGCCGTACTTCATTTTGTGGCTATTTCATGCTAATTGTTATTTCTCTGAATTTGCATGATCTTCAGATTGAGTGTTTGCATTTTATTATGTCCCTCCCACTTTTCAATTTATGCCAGCGCTTGTAATTAGATGGTAATTTGTTCCGTAGCCTATTCTCTGGGATGACCTAACTTGTAAATAATTTACCCTGTCCCCCTTCCCGTCTGTCTTTTCCAGTTGCATTTCACCTGCAGTTTTGCTTATGATGAAATAAACAAACCATTTTGGAATAGTTAAAATTTTCAAGCATATCTTTTGTTGACTCTCCTTTTCTAGTTTTTCTTGTGGCTTATTATTATGGGTGCTATTTTTAAGTGAGTTTATTTTTTAAAGCACCCTAGTTTAATTTTTTAATGTTTGTTACTATTAAATATATTGATTGTGTTGGAAAATCTATAGTGTGATACAACCATTGGCCTATTGAGAAGGAGCCCATAGCGAGTCTGGGAACAGTCATAGATCCCCAGATAGATCAAAACATATAATAAACAAGTAGGGAAAGGTGATGGTGAGCTTCTTACTATCTTATGTGTCCTGGAAGTGGCTGCAGAGGCACGTGAATACTGTGGTTACTTATAAAATCTTGAAATATGCAGCTTTAATTTTACAAATGTCTCACTAACTTCACAAGGACAGAATGTAAGCCAGATGTAAGAATAGGCACCTAAACAATAGTTTTAATAGGAGAAACCAAGCCTTGAGAGAATATACAATTATGCTTATGTTCTCCCTGGAATAAATGAACATTCACTGAGAACTAATTCATAAGTACACACATTTGCTGTGTGTTTTATTCAACACTCAAATCTAATAGGAAGAGTACTTAGTCTATTGTGAGCTTGAAATTTCCTTTCTTATTCTATTGCTTGAGTTTCCTGGTAGGGTCATAAGCCACTGAGTCTGTCTCAGACTCCACTGAAGAGCAACATCCAAAAGTTTGATGACTACATTTTATAATGTATGAATGTGTCATGTTCTAATTGTAAAAAAAAAAAAAAAAAAAAAAAAATTAAAGCCACCACAGAGGAAATAGACTTCTTTAATTTTTGAAGGAATTATATGTTTCTTAATTCTAGTGAAGAGTAATCAAGACTTCACTTCGGAAGCTTCTATGTTCACATACAAATAACTAACCAATCTTCTAAAACGTGAGCTTTTCAGCAGTAAGTCTCTGAGCAGATCAATTATATCTGGTGAAAGTTACATTTACATTAACCAAGGGTAGTTTCATTTTCTTTGCAACCATTCTACTGAAAACTCTATTTTAAAAGTCATAAATAATGTCTATATACACGAAATATCATATCAACAAAACAAAAGACGCAACTACACAGTGCTTTGTAAAGTCTTTTTCTTTCGTGTGACAGTGTCAATGAAATGGTTGTATAAAGGAAGCAGCTTTGCCCCTGTGGTTCTTCTAGAATCAGATTTCACTCTAAATGACTGCTCCAGCATTGTCTATGGCAAACCAATGGTCTTTGTGGCTGCAACTTCTTGTTATCATACCTGTGTTCTTCTGTCCCAGACAAAACAGTAGTACTGTTGTCAATCCATCTGTAAAATTGCTAAGGTCAAACCAAACCACAGGGAGGCTCAGACAGGCAGGTCAGCTAAGCTGCCTTGTGTCTTAGTTACTTTTCTATTGCTGTGATAAAACATATGATCATGGCAACTTATTCTAAAGCTTAACTCTGGACTTACAGTTTCAGAGGGTTAGAGTCCATGATAGCACAGCAAATGTTTGCTGGCAGGAACAACTGAGCTCACATCTTGATCTGCACATTAGAAGCAAGAGAAAAACACTAGTAATGATGTGGGTGTTTTGAAATCTCAAAGCCCATGTGACACACTTCCTTCAACCAGGCCACACCTCCTAATCCTTCCCAAGTAGTTCTACAAGTAGGGACCAAGTAGTCAACCATAAGAGTGCATGGCAAGCATTCTCATTCAAACCGCCACATCGTGTGTTTGGGAATATGTACATGTGTTACCAGTCTTCTATCACGGTCATCCACAAACACTGCCTTAAATACAATAGACAATGTTAACATTTACTTTTTTCTTGACTGTGTATTTGCTGCTGTTTTTTTTTTTTTTTAAATTCTTCTTATCTTTCAAAGAATTGTTTTGAACTTCTTCTTTGTTTCAGGAAAGATACTCATTTTTTTCTTTTCTTTTTTCTTTTAAATAAGTGAACGTTGGTTCTACTGTCCTGTGTACAAGGAAATTCACAGACACTAATTAAAAAAATTAGAGTAGCACTTGTCCATGAACTACACACACCTACTCATACATTTTAAATTATTCCTGGATTATATATAATACTCAATACCTAGTAACAAGGGAAAGTTATACATACTCAAAATAAATGAAATTTGATGACTATGTTGTGATTGTTACACTCAATCTGATTTTGACGATAGGGATTGAACCAGGACTTCAGTGAGCGTCACACCCTCACACCACTACAGAGGCACTGCCACATGATTCAGTTGTTTTCTCTTAACAGACATTTAGTTAATTCTCCTCTGGTTATTTTGCAAATGTCAGCTTATTCATTTCTATGACAAAACCCCTTGGGGCCAACACTATCAGCATCCTATTTATAGATAAGGAGACAAAGGTATATAATTTGTCCAGGTCTATAGAGAGTGAGCGACAGGACCATGATTCAGTGTTCCTAAATATTGTCCATTTTCTAGGTCACAGTTACATGACTCTTCAAGATGTTTCTGTTATTCTTTACCTATTCAGTGTTACATCTTTAATTACTAGCTAATCAATATTTATCTCCTGCAAGCTCCATAAAAAGATCGCCTTACTGTGTCATATCTTCCCATGTGCACATGAATGCATGTCTGCATGCACATACGTGTATGTGTTTTCAGACAGTGTCTCCCTACGTAGCTCTCACTGACATGGAGCTCACTATGTAGGCCATGCTTACCTTAAACTCTTACAGATCCCCTACTGATGCCTCTCATGTGTTGGGATTGAAGGTGTGCGCGCCACGCCTTACTGTGCTTTTAATGTAAAAGCAAGGAATCTAAAATTACCTTGTCTTAAGTTCAGTACTAACAAAAGTAGTATGTTTTGCATTTTTCCTGATTCATATGTGTATGTGTGTGTGTGTGTGTGTGTGTGTGTGTGTATAAGTGCAAAATGTAATGGTGTTATAATTAAATAATAAACTCACCCCAACAAATATTTACCAGAGTGGAGATAAATATTTGTAACTATTAAAGAATTGTCTTGAAATAAATATTTTTATTTATCTTGGGGCACTTTATTGTATCTTTCTGAGTTGAATATTCAAAGAACTAATGATTTCATACAGAGTATGGACTGTGTTTGGATTCTAGTTCGAACAAACCAACAACATGAGACATTTTGTAGAAAACTGGGAAATCTCAGACAGACTGAGTTATAAGCTATATCCAAGAAGTATTTCTGCATGTCTATTGTGGTAATAATTTGTAATTATATTTTAAAGGTTTTGCTAATTATAAATAACAGATGGATATTTAAGAGATAAATATAATCTATGTGAAATTTGCTTTTGAATACTCTAGATAGACATAAAATTTTAGGAGAAAAAAATATTAAATGAAAAAATTCACAGACACATGGTGGCGCTATAGGATAAGATGAAACAGTGCATAGCAGCCCTGTGGGTTCCACTATCCAAAGGACCAGAGAACAGCCAATTCAGTGAGAAGGGAGGTATTACAGGAGCTTCACCGACAGAGCTGCCAAGGGATTTTCAATAGAAATAACGGGTCTTTATCTCTCAAATTTGGGACTGGATTTAAATTTTGGAGTAAAAGAAGTCACCTGAAGGAACCATGGGAACCAGAAGGGCTCTCATCCTGCAGAAAAGGCAAGTCTTGGTTTTCTTTGTTTTGCTGGGATTGTCTCGGGCGAGTACTGAATCATTGCGCTATTCTGTAGCAGAGGAAACAGAAATTGGCTCTTTTGTGGCTAATCTGGCAAGGGATTTAGGGATGGGGGTTGCGGAGCTATCCTCCAGGGAGGCCAGGGTAGTGTCAGATGATAATAAGAAGCATTTATTCCTTAATTTGCTGACTGGAGATATGCTCCTGAATGAGCGACTGGACCGTGAAGAACTGTGTGGCTCCACCCAGCCTTGTGTGTTGCCCTTTCAAGTGGTACTGGAAAACCCATTACAGTTCTATCAAGCTGAGCTGGACGTCAGAGATATAAATGATCACTCCCCTACATTCCTAGACAAGGAAATAACTATTAAAATACCAGAAAGCACTACTATTGGAGCCACATTCTTAATTGAGAATGTGCAGGATCTGGACATAGGAAGCAACAGTCTCCAGGACTACAGCATTAGCCCCAGTTCTCATTTCTATGTTAAAGTTCATGACAGTGGTGATGGAAAGATATATCCAGAGCTGGTACTGGATAAAGCTTTAGATCATGAGGAAGAATCTGAGCTTAGATTGACACTTATGGCATTGGATGGTGGGTCTCCACCCAGGTCTGGGACAACACTGGTTCTCATAAAAGTCTTGGACGTCAATGATAATGCTCCGGAGTTTGCTCAGAGTCTCTATGAGGTGCAGGTCCCAGAGGACACGCCTGTTGGCACAGTATTATCGAATCTCTGCTAAAGATTTAGATATGGGAAATAATGGGAAAATATCATATTCATTTTTTCATGCATCAGAAGATATTAGAAAAACCTTTGAAATAACCCAACATCTGGGGAAGTCAATTTGAGATCACTACTGGATTTTGAAGTAATACAATCCTATTCTGTAAATATCCAAGCAACAGATGGTGGAGGTCTTTCAGCAAAATGCACTCTTTCAGTTAAAGTATTAGATATAAAGACAATGCACCAGAAGTGATCATATCATCAATTACAAAGACAATTCCAGAGAATGCTTCAGAGACCCTGGTGGTTCTATTCAGTGTCCGAGATCAAGACTTGGAGACAACGGAAGGATCATTTGCTCTATTCAGGATGACCTTCCATTTATTCTGAAACCCACCTTCAAGAACTTTTTCACTCTACTTTCTGAAAAAGCACTGGACAGAGAGAGCAGAGCTGAGTATAACATCACCATCACTGTCTCCGACCTGGGCACACCCAGGCTCACAACCCAGCACACCATAACAGTGCAGGTGTCTGATATCAACGACAACGCCCCTGCCTTCACCCAAGCCTCCTACACCATGTTCATCCATGAACACAACAGCCCCGCCCTGCACATAGGCACCATCAGTGCCACAGACTCAGACTCAGGCTCCAATGCCCACATCACCTACTCGCTGCTGTCGGCTCAAGACCACAGCTGTCCCTCGCTCGCTCATCTCCATCAACGCAGACAACGGCAGCTGTTTGCACTCAGGGCACTGGACTATGAGTCCCTGCAGGCCTTCGAATTCCACGTGGGCCACAGACCGAGGCTCGCCCGCCTCAGCAGCCAGGCTCTGGTGCGGTGGTGGTATTTGGATGACAATGACAATGCGCACCTTCGTGCTCTACCCACTGCAGAACGCTTCTGCACCCTGCACTGAGCTGCTACCCAGGGCTGCGGAGCCTGGCTACCTAGTCACTAAGGTAGTGGCTGTGGATCGCGACTCTGGCCAGAATGCCTGGCTGTCATTCCAGCTGCTCAAGGCCACGGAGCCGGGCTGTTCAGTGTGTGGGCCACAATGTGCGAGTGCGCACCACCAGGCTGCTGAGTGAGCGCGATGTGCCCAAGCACAGGCTATGCTGCTGGTCAAGGACAATGGCGATCCCCGCGCTCTGCCAGTGTTACACTGCAGTCTAGTGGTGGATGGCTTCTCTCAGCCCTACCTGCCTCTGCCAGAGATGGCGCGCAATCCCCTCACGAAGAGAACGCCCTACACTCTACCTGGTTATTGCCCTGGCATCTGTGTCTTCTCTCTTCCTCTTGTCTGTGCTGGTGTTCGTGGGGGTGAGGCTGTGCAGGAGGGCCAGGGCAGCTCTCTGGGTGGCTGCTCTGTGCCTGAGGGACACTTTCCTGGCCATCTGGTGGACGTTACGGCACAGGGACCCTGTCCCAGAACTACCAGTACGAGGTGTGTTTGACAGGAAGTACTGGGACAAATGAGTTCAAATTCCTGAAGCCAGTTATGCCCAGTCTTCAACTCCATGACCCTGATTCTAATATTCTGGAAAAGGAGAACTTTCGGAATAGCCTTGGTTTTAATATTCACTAAAAATTTCCTTTAAATTCTTAATAATTTTTTTTATTGACAAATTGCAAATGCTTGTTTTTCTTAATCTGTATCGGATTTAAGCTTTTACTGATGTTGCATGCATTTTCATCTCACATGTTTTTCTCACAGTTACTTTGAAAATCTTTACTGGGATTATAGTGATGCAAAAAACAATCTGCACGTTTGTTTTGTTTATTTTCTTGAAGTGTTATGTTAATGGTTCTGCTGTTTCTTATGTAAGACACAGCAATGGAAATGCTGATTTAAGTATTTAGAGTTTAATGAGTTGAGCTGGTGATTACTGTAATACTGGGCTGAGTCCACAAGCGGGCAGCCCTGGATGGATCTACAATAAAAGACATGGAGGGAGGGAAGGAAGGAACTAAAGGGGGCAAATATTACATATATGAGAGTTTCCCCAATATACTATTAAAACCCAACAACAGAGAGTCTAAATGTTGCTGTACCTGGATAGAAACTGTATTGGATCATTTGTAATGTTCTCTGTTAGATTATTTCATCAGAAAATAATAATTTCCTTTAAATGCTGCCCCTCCATAGCCAGTAGTAGAGGCCTTTGTTTTATAGTGTTTTTAAGAATTGCTTTTTTTTTTGTAATTTCTCCTTCTCTGATTTCTAGTGATGCTTTCTAATTATCAACTATTCTAGGTCTTGATATGGCTGCTTTTTTTTTTGTCTTTAAATGCACATGTTTTCTTGGTTACATTTGTGGCACTCTATACCACTTATTGCTAATGCAGATAATAGTTCATAATCTTGTCTTAAATAAAATATCTTATACCAGAAAAGAACAGGTAAAATCTTCTTGGGAATTAAATAAAGATTTTTAAATTTAATTTTATTCATGCATTGATTGATCGATTGATTGATTGATTGATTGATTGATTTTCAAATCAATGTTTCTTTGTGTAGCCCTGGCTTTCCTGGAATTAACTCTGTTGACCAGGCTGGCCTCAAAACCACAAAGATCCAGCTGCCTCTCCCTCCGCAGTACTATGATTAAAGGTGTGTCCAACTACCCACCATCACACAGTAAAATAAGTATTTTTAAATGATTAAATTTTTTACTTTATGTGCATTGGTGTTTTGTCCCCATGTATGTCTGTGTGAGAGTCTCAGATCTCCTAGAACTGGAGTTACAGACAGTTGTGAGCTGCCATGTGCTTGCTGGCATTGAACCCAGGTCCTTGGGAGAACGGCCAGTGCTCTGAACTGATAAGTCCATCTCTCCCTGAAATACAGTTTGTAAAGTGTTAAAAATGACTTAGATTTACCTTTTCTAATCATTAATAAAAGTAAATATAATCCAAGTGTGGAAGCACAAATGTGTAATCCCACCAGCACTAGGAGCAATCAATTCAAGGTCAGCCTGACTACATAGTAAGAGTTTTCCTTCAAAAAAGAAATGAAAGAAGAAACAGAATTCAGTGCTGTATATTCATAATCTGAAAGTGAGAGAATGAGGTGAAGACAGCCTACTGTGAGACAGGTCTAAAGTTCAAAGAAGCAGGTGGTGATTAGGATTAAAATCCCACACTTGAAGACAGAGCACGGCCATCATAAATTGCAGAGCAATCATGCTATCAGTGATTCAAGACCACCTATGCTACTAGATGGACACTGTTCAAAGGATCCACTAATGTTAAAATAGAATAAGGACAAACCGACTATGCTACAGACTGGTACCTGTTTACTAGCTCCACAAATATATAAGTCAAAGAATGTAAGGCACAAAATATGACAGTTGTTATAGAGTAGTAAAGTGCTTTTGGCCTCCTCTAATGCAGAATATAGATCTTTCTTTGGTGTTATTTGAATTTATGATTAATAAATGCCTAATTATATTACAAATTATAAAGTCTCCAATCTGTAGATAGATCAATGGAGGATTCTAGACAGATATATTAATAGCAGTGTGAATATAGGACTAGTACACAGATACATTTTTGTAATTAAATGTAATTTATGCTGGCCTCTGCTTTCACTGGAAGCAATTAGCTATTAAGACAGCTCAAATTTAATGTTGAAATGTAGAGAAATGGATAATTACAATGTGTGTATTTTTCTGGGACCACTTAAAATCTTGGAAAAGTTAAACCTTCATGTCAATGATTTACATGTTGGGGATCAAACCCCATCAAACAGAGACATTTACAGAAGCATTTCCCATTAATCACATGGAAAGTAAACTAGAAATACATCAGACCTTGTGTGGAATTTCAACCTTGAACCTGCTTTTCATCCTTAAATTTAATCGGCTATCCCTGACAGGCATTAATCTTAGGTCTGTCTAGAGAAAATCAAATGCAGGCTCCTATAAAATAAATTATGCCCTAAACATAGGTGACTTACACAATTGCTTTGCATTATTAATATTCTTGACAACTGCATACCCAGGAAACATGAAGCCATGATTGAGAGCCACCAGGAAACAAAACAATGCTAACATAACATGAAAGAGTGGTGGGCTAGAGAGATTGGCTCAGACATTAACTATCAACTATAACTCTAGCTCCAGAGAAACTGACGCCCTCTCTGACCTCTGCCACAACCTGCACTGACACATGTACATATACACACGCAGACACATCAACATTAACATGACATATTAGATAAGGACAAAATTAAGCTTCCATAGTGAAAAGCAAATTAATCAAAATTTTAAAATTTAAAATTTTTATTGATTCTTTGTGAATTTCACATTATGGACAATTCCACTCATCTCCTTGTCCCTTTGCATCTTCCTTCTGCCTTGGCAACCTCCCCTCAAAAAATGAAAAATAAAATAAAAGATAACTTTAAAAGAAATCTCATTATAGAAGCTCCAGTGTGCCATAGAAAGCCTCAGGCTTCTGCTACACTCTCAATACTGGATCCTCACTAGGACTCCTCTTGGATATCCTGTTGTTGCCCTGCGCCATAAGACCCTGCAGTTTGGATCTGCAAGACTTGCTCTTCAAGAGTTTCAGCAGTTCAAAGACAGGGTAGATGTTGGGGGTGGGCCAACTCGAAGCACTGGATTTGAGCCTAGGTGGTAGGTTGAGTTGGTCAGCCCAATAGCTCTCCTGCACCCACACCACCAGGGTGAGTTCTCCAGCACTGTCCCAGCTAGTTCACCTAAAGCCACAACCAGCAAGGGGTGGGGTCAACTCTCCTGCTCCCATGCCCTGGGACTGGCTTACCCAAACCTTCACTACCAAGGCCAGCTCTACTGTGTTGTCCAGGCTAGGTGCTGTCCTGATCTCCTGAGTGCTGCAGCAGGCAAGGGGCAGAGCCAGCTCTTCTCATGGAAGCTCACGGCATCCCCACCACCAGGGCCAGCTTTACTGTGCTGCCTGGATGAGGTATGAGTGTCTGTTCTCTAGAGTGCTGTAGCCAATGAGGGCCAGGCCAGCTCTGCACAGCCCATGGACATCAACATGGCCCCAGGAAGCAGCTAAGACCAGAGATGTCCTCATGGCTTTGGTGGTAATACAGACCACAAACATCAACACAGATCTCTGCTGCTACATAGCCACAGACCTGAACATGTCCCTCAGTGGCAGCATGGGCCAGCACTTCACCATGGCCTCAGGTGACAGGGCAGGCTCCTCAAATCAGGCTGTTCCTCTCCACTCTCAGGTGTCCAGTCCCACCCCTCTTCATAGTGCTCGACCACTCTGATTCTCTTTCTCTCCCATCTCTCTACCACGTATTTGCGTATTATAGTAGTGGCTAAGGGTTGATGGGCCTCTGGGTATCTTCTGTCCACGCACACTGTGTGGTGGCCCAAAAAATGAAGTTTTTAAAACAAAATAAAAGAAAATAAAAATACATAGACACATTAAAGATGTTTTAATACAATTTATACAATATGAAACTCGGGAAGTTAATATGATGAAAATACAGGAGGAGGTGGTTAAAAACATAGGACTGAGGTTTTTTTTAAAAAAGATTCAAAAGAAGAGAGGAGAATTTTGGTTTGGTTTGGTTTGCTTGTGGTTTTTTGACAGCTCCAGCTCTGCCTGCGGTACCGAGCTCGGGCATAGGCCTGGGGGAATTAAAGAAAGACTCAGACTCGGGTCATCAGTTGTGAGAGAATGCCAATCCCTTTACTGGGCAGGTTCAATATATACACAAGCCAGGGAAGGAAAAAACACAAACTCAGGAAAAAACAGGAACTCAACTGGGGTGGAGCAATAGGATGCCAAGTGTAAATTCCTTCCTGGGGCATCATGCCTTAGTCAGGATGTTTTTGATCTTAGAGGAACCGCAGAATGTTACCTAGTAGACAGCAGCAGCACACGGAAAGTCTCAGCCAGGGCATGGCAGCCCTTTGGGGTCCTACAGTTTTTGGTTTTTGATGACATGGTTTCTGTGTGTATTGCTGTAGATCAAGCTGTCCTCAAACTCAAATATCTGCCTACTTCTGCCTCCTAACTTCTGGGATTAAATGTGTGCACCACCACTTCTCAGCAAGAGAAATGAGAAAAACTTAACCAGAACAATATTTGAAGAAATAAAGACTGGGGGACCTCTAGAGCTAATGAAAACATTAGAAGCAAATCCAAGAGGTTGCTGTAAATCTAAAAGAATATATTACAGAGATATTCCTGTCTATAAATATCATAGTGAAATTTTAGAAAACCAAAGAGAAAGAGAAATTTTAATTGAATAATCACAAGGAATAGAAATTTAACTTCAACACATGACAATTACACTATCCAAACTGATTTGTGTTTCTCAGTAGAAATAGTGGAAAGTAAGAGAACTTCAGTTTTCTAAAGGAAGTAAGAAAAGCCTTCTCTCCAGTTTTTGTATAGTCACCAAATAAGAGAATCAAACAAACTTGATGTCATTTTTGTTTCAAGTTAATAGAGATCACAGGAAGAAAGGATATAAATACATTTTCTCTTTATTGACCCATACCTTGCCACAGACGTGGATCTAGGAGCCGGACTCTGTTTTTGACCTGAAACGACATTATCTCTTCCCCTCCTGACAATGTGGCACTTTGAGGCCCATGCTGGGTTCAAACTGGTGATGACATGCCACAGCCCTGAGTGCTGGGATTGTGAGTGCGTATCATCACGCCTGACTCCAGATTCACTTCTAGTCTAGAAGAGTCAACCCATGACCATGGAGATGGTAGTCTCTTACGGCTGTGTTCTCTCTCCTTTCTTCTTTGTCCCTTTGTTCACTCTCTTCCATGACAGGACCTTTCAGAAATGAGTACAAGTAAAAAGAAAAGTCCCTTATACTACAAGCAAGAGAAGTACTCTACCCTGAGCTACATCCCCAGAAAACACAATTTCGAACATCCTTAAATTGTGTTTTATTATTTTTCTTAAAGTGTCTCAAGACCTCACTTTTTCCCAGCAAGTCTTAACATTGTCACTGGAGTTCTCCTATTTCCCCAGTTTATTTTTATAATGGAAGATCAGATGTGTAACTACAGCCATGCTGTATGGTCAATTTAAACTCTTAAATGCCCTAGATGTGCTTACATTAAAAATTCTCCTTCCCAAAAACTACAACTGTATTCCCCTCCAGCTGCATATATATCCCTCTTTTTCTTCTTTCTGTGTTTACAACCATTGGTTAATATCCCTAGTATCATTTAGTTTTCAATCTTGTAAACAAAGTAATTTTCCTTATTATAATAATGTATGATTTATCTATCGCTTCATCCTACATTATCCCATAGTTTTGGTGCAAATCCTTTACTATATTTTTAGTTGAGGATAGCATCATCTCCCACCTCTATTATTGCAACCAGCTATTGCCAGTGTCCAGTTTTTATATTATTCTTTTCTAGTTTATTCTTAACTCTGAAACGCACCCTTCTTTTAAAAATAAAACTTTAATTATATGACTTTACTGTTCAGAACACTGTAACCCTTTTACATTTCCACTGGCATGCCTTAAAAATTGTTTGCTTGCCTTTCCAATTTCAGCCTTCACCATTTTTTCTTGCACTGTGTCATTGCCGTGATCTTATTTTGGTCCTTTTAAGACACACCTCTCATTTTAGATTTGCACCATGGTGTTTTGCCTTTCCCTAAGTGCAGGGATTCACATACCACTGAACTATGCCTCCAACCCTCCCATAATTTTTGTTTGGATTACTTCCACTTATTTTACATGTATCAGTTTAGAATATATTTTTCTCCAGGAAGACCTGTTCTCCACTTCCAAAGTTTGGTTAGCTGATTCTCAACTAACATCTTCTATTGGCAGGAGCCTTCCTCATCAAGGCAGCCATGATGCTTCACATTAAGGGTCCATTCTCTTTCTCTCTCAGGACAGAAACAGCTTCTTCATGGTTATCATTCAATTCCTAATGCTTATGGGTATTACTTGGTCAAGTATATGCTTAATAACATTTACTGAGAAAATCATGGGATAGATAAATAAAACACATAGACCCGTGCTGTTAGAAGCCCTGAATGTGCAAAATAGTGAAGTTCAGATTTACAATTTTAGTTTTTAGAATTCAGACACATCAAACTTTATTTCCGAGCATGTCTACTACAGCCAAGGAAATCTCCTATGAGTATTCCTAAGAAAATGGTAACATTTACCTAGCCTAAAGTATCCAACTTCCCCCAAACAACTATTTGCACATACCAGACTCAATTCAAGTGTGGAAGCACTCCATTTCTGCCTTTTCTGAGAGCATTTGGTAATACCTTGAAGAGATATATAGGTTGCCATTTGCAGTTTTCCTAAGAATCTCTTACTCATTTTTGTAAAATCAATGACATGTGAGTTCTTTGAACTATCTTTAGTTTTACAGTTGTCTTTAAGGAAGAACATAAACTGTTTGCAACAAAGATTCTACTTTAAACAATTTTATCAACACAGCTCTATCAGATAGTAATTCATTGTGATAATCACAAAAACTGCAACCCAGAAATGGAAATTAATATTTTGTCTCCAATGTCCTTGACTTTGAAACCCAACGACCTGCATAGTCACATGGTGGCGCTGCAGGATAGGATGAGACAATGTTTCCTAAAAGCAGCTCGCGTTTCCTTTAACTAGCAGAAGCAAAAACACAGGATAAAACAGCACACAGGCTTTCTACAAAGGTGGGGCACCCACAAAACCCTCCATAAAGGATCGCAAATCTATAAATTCCAAAGGTCCAGACGAGCGGAGCCACTCTCTGAGCTACCAGACATGAGCGGAGACAACACAGCAGAAAGCATTTTGTCTAAGGAATGATGGGGCCTGGCGTAGGACCTGCTCAGCATATACGGCAAGTGCTGATTTTCTTTGTTTTCCTGGAAGGGTCCTCAGTTCTTTCTGAGACCTGGAGTTATTCTGTGGCAGAAGAAATGGAGACTGGCTCCTCTATAGCCAATATAATTAAAGATATGAATGTGGGTGCCCTGGCTGCACGGGGAGCCAGAGTTATATTTGATGACTACCAGCCTTATTTGCGGTTAGAACTGGACACTGGCAACTTGCTTTTGAATGAAAAACTGGACAGGGAGGCACTTTGTTCTACCAATGAACCCTGTATATTGCATTTCCAGGTGTTATTGGAAAATCCTCTGCAATTTTTTCAGGCTGAGCTTTTGATTGAAGACATAAATGATCATTACTCCCACGTTTCTAGAAAAACTCATATTTCTAAATATCTCAGAAGGTGCTATTCCAGGAACCTCATTCCAAGTGGATAATGCTCAGGATTTGGATATAGGGATGAATGGTATCCAAAACTATTCAATAAGCCCCAACCCCTATTTCTACCTTAAGTTAAAAGACAGTGGTAAAGGAAGAAGGTATCCAGAGCTGGTACTGGCTAAATCTATGGACAGAGAAAAGGAGGCTTCATTTAGCTTAATACTGACAGCTATGGATGGTGGGTCCCTGCCCAGGTCAGGGACTGTACTAGTTCAAGTTGTGGTTCTGGATGTCAATGACAATGCCCCTGAGTTTGAAAAACCGCTGTATGAGGTCCAAGTACCAGAGAACAGTTCTGTGGACTCACTGGTAATCAAGGTGTCTGCTACAGATTTGGATTCTGGAATAAATGGAGAAATATCTTACTCGTTTTCTCATATCTCTAGAGATGTACAAAAGACATTCGAAGTCCATCCAATCTCTGGTGAAGTCCATTTGAAAACACTCCTAGATTTTGAGGTAATTCAGTCTTATACAATAAATGTTCAAGCCATTGATGGTGGCGGTCTGTCTGGAAAATCAGTCATTATTGTTCAGGTTACAGACGTGAATGACAACCCACCAGAAATAGTCATTACATCTCTTATGAGCCCTATCCCAGAGAACGGTTTGTCAGAGATGGTGGTCGCTGTTTTCAGTTTACGAGACCAAGACTCTGGAGAAAACGGTAGAATGATGTGTTCAATTCAGGACAAACTCCCTTTTCTCTTAAAACCTACTTTCAAAAATTTCTACACTCTAGTAACAGAACATCCACTGGACAGAGAGAGCAGAGCTGAGTACAATATCACCATCTTGATCTCCGACCTGGGCACACCCAGGCTCACAACCCAGCACTCCTTAACAGTGCATGTCTCCGACGTCAACGACAACGCCCCGCCTTCACACAAACCTCCTACACCATGTTCATCCGCGAGAACAACAGCCCTGCCCTGCACATAGGCACCATCAGCGCCACAGACTCAGACTCAGGCTCCAATGCCCACATCACCTACTCCCTGCTGACGCCCCACGATCCACAGCTGTCCCTCGCCTCGCTCATTTCCATCAATGCAGAAAATGGCCAGCTGTTCGCGCTCAGGGCACTGGACTATGAGACCCTGCAGGCCTTCGAGTTCCACGTGAGCGCCACGGACCGAGGCTCTCCAGCGCTCAGCAGCCAGGCTCTGGTGCGGGTGGTGGTGCTGGATGACAATGACAATGCACCCTTCGTGCTCTACCCACTGCAAACGCCTCTGCGCCTTGCACTGAGCTACTGCCCAGGGGGCAGAGCCGGCTACCTGGTCACCAAGGTAGTGGCTGTGGACCGTGACTCTGGCCAGAATGCCTGGTTGTCATTCCAGCTGCTCAAGGCCACGGAGCCAGGGCTGTTCAGCGTGTGGGCGCACAATGGCGAAGTGCGCACCACCAGGATACTGAGCGAGCGCGATGTGCCCAAGCACAAACTGCTGCTACTGGTCAAGGACAATGGAGACCTCCTGATTTCAGTGTCACCTGCACGTTGTACTGGTGGATGGCTTCTCCCAGCCCTACCTGCCTCTGCCAGAGGTGGCGCGCGACCCCACACACGTGGATGAAGAAGCGCTCACACTTTACTTGGTCATTGCCTTGGCTTCTGTATCTTCTCTCTTCCTCTTGTCTGTGCTGTTGTTTGTGGGGGTGAGGCTCTGCAGGAGGGCCAGGGCGGCCTCTCTGGGTGGCTATTCTGAGCCTGATGGCCAGTTTCCTGGCCACCTGGTGGACTTTAGCGGCGCCGGGGGCCCTGTCCCAGAGCTACCAGTATGAGGTGTGTCTGACAGGAGTGTCAAATTCCAAAGATATTGGGTCCCTAAAGCCTGTCTCCCAACCTTGAGCGGGCTGTGAACTGCATGAAAGAAAATTCCTCCTCTATGAATGGTTTTGGATACAATCAGCAATTTGTTGACTCTTGTCATGATTCCTGATGAACATTGGTTCTTTCTAAGCATCCTTGTTTTGTTTTATTTTCATGAGGAACTTCTAACGTTCTGCCTTTATTTTTCTAATTCAGGAGATGATAACTTTCATGTCTATCCTTACAGGTTGGTCTCTTATTTAAAAATCATTTCCTGATGAAAACAGAGAACTTTACTCATTACTGACAAGTCACAGTTTCTTCCATTTGTTAAATTCTCAAAATTAATCATTATTGATTTGAAAATCCTCACCTCATTCTATTTGATTGTTGTCCAGGAAAAAAAATTGGAAACATTGATTTTTGAAGATGAATGTGACACATATGTAATGAATTATCAGAGTATCTTCTGTCTAATCTAATATTATGCTTTCCTATCTAGAATATTTAGAGTGTCTGAAAAATGCATGGTTTTGTTGCACAGCAGTATAAATCGGGAATGACAATTAAATTTCTGAAATGTCAAGACTTACTGATTTAATGAATGCTCAATATGTAATACATATCAATATTGTTAAAAATGTTTTTAGATTTTCTCAAAACTTGTAAAAAGCTAGAATTGTCCTGTGACATTTGTTTAGCCCACTTCACATTTTCTGAAAATATCTCTTTTCAGCATAGGTATAGGATCAAATACAGTTTGTTTTGAACAACTCAGGTCCCTCTGTGTTTTCAAACAATTGGATCGAGTGATGGGCATTGCTAATGTAAGCTGAACCAGTCTGATCCTGGTTACTTTTAAATTCATTTTAGAAACCAGATGTATTCTGGTCTCTCTGTTAGGAATCTTACAAGAAAGTAATGTCATCTTATGGTGTCATATCAAATGTCAAACCTCTGAGAGATGAAAGGAAAGACATACCAAGCACGTAATCTTGTGGAGGACCTTCATTTTGACATGACTTTCACTATTGGGTTGGGATCTGGGGACAGAGACCTAAGATGCGCTCTTGTAGCTCCCAGTACAGCTTAGTAAATGTTTGTTTGTTTGTGTTTGTTTGTTTTGATATTCTTGCCTGGATTAGTGACCTATACCTGTTAATTTTATTTTTATTGAGCCTTTCATGTTAATATAACACAATTAAAATGTTTGCAAACTATTAAGAAGCATAGAAAAGACATGTGAAGTTTCTGTCTAAATGGAAAACTTTGAAGGTAGGAGTAGTGGTTGTCTCAGGAAGCTGAGGCAAGGTCTTGACAAGCCGTAGTACTTTTCCTTTAATAAAAAGATGGTTTAGATCACTCCTAGAGAATTGCTACCGAAGAAAATGCTGTCTTGTTTATCAGCTTATTATAAATAAGATAGGATCCTAAGCAAAAAAAAATTTACAATAGGTGAAAAACCACAGAATTTGGTGTTTATTCTATGCTGAATTAAGCAAATATTTGCTGAGCATCTTCACTGTCCCAAAGGTTATTTTGGTAACTAGTGCAACAGTAAGACAATAGCAGGGAGAACTTACTGGTTACAGAAGGAAATAATCCAACATAATTGTTTATGCTGCATATGATGAAAAACAGCAGAAAGAAAAATATGGGTATGAGGTGCTTTCATATGAATTTCCCATAGTTTAAGAGTTGTGTACAATTTTAATTGCTACCATATATGGAAAGTTATCATGAACTGCAAGTAACATGTAGGTTTTTCTTTATGAAACACAGCCAACTGGAACCCAATTTTGGTACCTAGGAGACATAAAATTACAAAGAAACCCCAGAAGTATTAACACTACTATATGCTGAAAGAATTTCACATGGGTATATGTTACTAAATTTACAAAGTGACTGATCAATCAATACTGTGTTCTCCTCCCTCCCTCCCCTCCCTCCTCCTCCCTCCCTCCTCCTCCCTCCCTCCCTCCCTCCCTCCCTCCTTCCCTCCCCTCCTCCTCCTTTCCTCCCTCTCTCTTTCACGCTAGAGTGTCTCCAACACAGACTGTAAGATATCTAGAAGGTAGGCAGCTTGTCTGGGTGTTTATTCTTGTAATTTTTAGAATCTGGAGCGTTAATAACAAGATTTTTTTTTTGTTGAATGAGGGACTGGATAATTAAAATAATGTCTAGTGTTTAAACTTTTGACAACCAATAGACTAAAAAGAATGGAACCATGTAGCCATCTGTTGAAGAGCATAGTCAACGCATGGTGGCGCTGCAGGCTAAGACTTTAAAAATGACTAACGCGGAAAGGGGATTTAAAAAAAATAAAAATATGCTTCTTCAGATCCCAGGCAGAAAAGACCTTAGGCAGAGCTCAGACTTTTAACTCTCCACTTCGGAACAGGCTATTAAGCTAACAGCTCAGCCGCTGTCTGGATGCACTTGTACCCAGGGTGCGGAAGCAAAGATGAAGATTGGAAGGGAACAAAGACAAAGGCAAGTTCTGTTGATCTTTCTCTTGCTGGGAGGGCTGGGGCGGGCTGGGAACCCCGCCGTTACTTTGTGATGGAGGAAACACCCAGCGGTACTGTTTTGGCAGATCTAGTCCAGGACCTAGGGCTGGGAGTTGCGGAGCTAGCTGCTCGAGGAGCCCAGGTAGTCTCTGAGGAAAAGGAATCACGCTTGCAGCTTGATCTACAGACTGGGAGGCTAATCATAAATGAAAAACTGGACCGGGAGGAGCTGTGCGGCCCTACTGAGCCCTGTATCACTCATTTCCAAGTGTTACTGAAAAAACCACTGGAAATATTTCAAGCTGAACTACAATAGGAGACATTAATGATCATTCTCCCGAGTTTCCTGAAAGAGAAATGACCGTGAAAATCATAGAGAATAGCCCTGTTGGCACTGCAATTCTACTCAAAATCGCTCAGGATTTGGATGTGGGAAATAACAGCATTCAGAACTATACCATTAGTACAATTCTCATTTCCATGTTTTCATCACAACCGAGGTGATGGGAGAAAATACCCAGAGCTGGTGCTGGACCAAGAGCTGGATCGCGAGGAGCAGACAGAGTTCAGATTAACTCTGACAGCGCTGGATGGCGGTTCTCCGCCCAGGACTGGCACCTCGCAAATCCGGATTATTGTCTTGGATGTCAATGACAATGCCCCTAATTTGCACAGGCTTTCTACCGGGTGCAAATCCTAGAGAACAGCCCCTTGGGTTCCCAGGTCGCTAAGGTCTCTGCTAAGGATTTAGACACTGGGACGAATGGAGAGGTATCATACTCTCTTTTTCATAGTTCTCAGGAATTGAGCACAACTTTTGAGCTAAACGCCCAGTCAGGAGAAGTTCGACTAATTAAACCACTGGACTTTGAAACAACATCTTCATATGAACTAGACATAGAGGCATCCGATGGCGGGGGTCTTTCTGGAAAATGCTCTGTTTCTATTCAGGTGGTGGATGTCAATGATAATTACCCAGAACTAATTATATCATCGCTCACCAATCCCATCCCAGAAAATGCACCAGAGACAGAGGTGGCTTTGTTTCGGATTCGAGACCGAGACTCTGGAGAAAATGGACGGACAGTTTGTTCCATCCAGGATGGTGTTCCCTTTACACTGGAACCTTCTGTTGAGAACTTCTATAGACTGATGACAGACGGAGCTTTGGACAGAGAGAGCAGAGCTGATACAACATCACCATCATGGTCTCAGACCTGGGCACACCCAGGCTCACAACCCAGCACACCATAACAGTGCAGGTGTCTGACATCAACGACAACGTCCCCGCCTTCACCCAAACCTCCTACACCATGTTCGTCCATGAGAACAACAGCCCCGCCCTGCACATAGGCACCATCAGTGCCACAGACTCAGACTCAGGCTCCAATGCCCACATCACCTACTCGCTGCTGCCACCCCAGGACCCACAGCTGGCCCTCGACTCGCTTATTTCCATTAACTCCGACAGTGGGCAGTTGTTTGCACTCAGAGCGCTGGACTATGAGGCTCTGCAGAGCTTCGAGTTCCACGTGGGCGCCACAGACCGAGGCTCGCCCGCGCTCAGCAGCCAGGCTCTGGTGAGGGTGGTGGTGCTGGACGACAATGACAATGTGCCCTTCGTGCTCTACCCACTGCAGAATGCTTCTGCGCCTTACACTGAGCTGCTCCCCAGGGCGGCAGAGCCCGGATACCTGATCACCAAGGTGGTGGCAGTGGACCGCGACTCTGGCCAGAATGCCTGGCTGTCTTCCAGCTGCTCAAGGCCACGGAGCCCGGGCTGTTCAGCGTGTGGGCACACAATGGCGAGGTGCGCACCACCAGGCTGCTGAGCGAGCGCGATGTGCCCAAGCACAGGCTGCTGCTGCAGGTCAAGGACAATGGAGAGCCTCCGCGCTCAGTCAGCGTCATGCTTCAAGTACTTCTGGTGGATGGCTTCTCTCAGCCCTACCTACCTCTGCCAGAGGTGGTGCTCGACCCCAGTCACCAGGACGGTGACATGCTCACACTGTACCTGGTCATTTCCTTGGCATCTGTGTCTTCTCTCTTCCTCCTGTCTGTGTTGCTGTTTGTGGGGGTAAGGCTGTGCAGGAGGCCAGGGCGGCCTCTCTGGGTGGCTGCTCTATGGCTGATGGCCACTTTCCTGGCCACCTGGTTGATGTCAGCGGTACGGGGACTCTGTCCCAGAGCTACCAGTATGAAGTCTGTCTTACAGGAGATTCTCAGAGTAATGAGTTCAAATTCTTGAAGCCTATGTTTTCTAGTATTGTAGACCAAAACTATGGTAGGCAACTAGGAGATAATCCGTCCTCCTCAAGTGTTTTAGGCATGTGAAACTTCACATTTCGCTCTCTGTATTCTTCTGTCGCTTTTGCTTTTGCATTTTCTTTTCAAATCTGGTAGTGATGTTTACTTGTATTTGTTTTTCCTTTTGCCTAGTAGTTTATGTAGTATTGTTGTTTGTTTATTGGCTTGTCTACTGCTCAAGTATTTTTTCCAAATCTGTTGTTACTGAGCATTTTACATCAGGACACTTCGTGTTCCTGATTGAATTTGCCATAGTCTCTCCTAAAGAATGTGTATTTTCTGTAATGAATAAAATTCCAATCATAAGAGTATATTTCCTGACCTAGGGGAATGGATTAGTTTATAGACTGCTTGTAGTGTAGTTTGTTGGAGGCCTTAGGTTTAATTCCCTGTAAATCCAGCACTTGGGGGTGGAGGCATGCCATCAGGAATTCAAGGTCATCTGCTACTACCTAGAGAATGTAAGCTCGGCCTGGGCTATGTGGTGAACAAGGTGGATTAAGTCTCAAAAGTTAAAAATATAATCCTGGTGTGTGATCCCATAGAAGAACGTATGATTTCTTTTAAATAATACTGCATTTTAAAATTGGAAGTCCTAAGTTTTATTATTTGCATGGCTATGACTTTGGTAACCCCATTTGTGTTTTCTTTGGAAGCAGTTCATATTTGTTAACGTCAAGTTTCTTCCGATTGCCTAATTATGTTTTCTATTCTCCAACATTGTAAATATCATCTCATGAAAACCACACTCACATCATCCATTCTTTCTCTCCTAAATTAACACTGAAAAGGCTAAAAGTCTCTTCATTATTTTTAGCTGATGGAAGCACTTGGCATGTTACTGACGGCATAAATTCAATAAGCTCCAGGAAGAGTGATGCACACCACACACACACACACACGCATACACGCACACATGTGTGTGTGTGTATACTGTTATCACTTGTTATAGTGGGGAAATCCTGATGTAAACCTCAAATTCCAGTCTCAGGGTAGCTTCTGGTGGTACAGACTGCCAATATTTACATGCTTTGGATGATGATATTGCTCCAATTGACAAAGAATTTGAGAAAATACATTATATAGGATTAACATTAGTTAACTAAACAAATTTTAGTAAGGATGTGTTGATGTATTTTTGAATGTCTTGAAGAAATTATTCAGAAAAAAAAATGATGATTCCCCAAAGATGTTCAGTCCTCATTCCTAGAACCTGTGACTATTACTTTATATTGTAGAGATAAAACATGAACAAAATTAAGTTTGTTAATAAGCTAAACTTAAAACAGGGTTACATTCTAAATCATTTGGGTGGGTTGAGAGAACCAGTAAAAGGCTTTAAAAGCAAAGTTGAATCTACTCAGACATGAAGAATAGCCAAGCACAGTGGCAATGCCTTTAGTCCCACACTTGGGAGGCAGAGACAAGCAGATCTCTGTGAGTTCAAGGTCAGCTGCTCTACATAGTACATTCCAGGACAACTAGAGCTACATAGTAAGATCTTTCTTGAAAAAACATGAGAGAGAGGTGGGTGAGGAAAAGGAAATTCCCTAAGGACTGTAGGTGCATCTTGTGGCTCAGTGTTTCAACCTGCCATAGTCTGACATTCATACAGATTTTGAGCTTTCTAGTAAACTCCAGAGTAGAATAAGTCACTTCCTTGTGGTAGTTTTATGATGGTTCTGTTTCTCTAGTTGAAGCTTGAGGATACAGCTGATGAAAAGACTTAAAATATGGAAGTAGAGCCAGACAGTGGTTGATGCACTCCTTTAATCTCAGCACTCAGGAGCAGAGTCAGGAGATCTTTAAGTTTGAAGCCAGTCTGGTCTACAGAGTGAGTTTCAGTAAAGCCAGGGCTACACAGATAAACTCTGTTTTGGAGAAAAGTATGGATGTGGGTTTTTTATTGGGTGGTGGTCAGGCACAGAAGAAATTGCAGGCACAGGAAAGGTTCAGGTTGCTTTGTCTAGACTTGGTAGAAATGTGATCTTAAGAAGTCTGCCAGTAAAGACACAAGAGGAAGCAAGGCATGTGGTGCTTATAGAACACACTGGCTTATAGAACTTATAATCTAAAGCAACTATGGCAGAAATCTGGATGTTAAAGTTACCACTAGCAAGGGCCCAGGCAAGGAAAACATTATTAAAAACTGGAGGAAATTAACAGTTTTATTTTTATAGAATTGCAGAAAACTTAGCTGAATCATGACTTACATTATATGAGGAAAAGAACTCATGCATTTGGACATTTGGCAGAGGAAATTTCCAGGAAAACTGCCAGAGTACAACTTGATTTCTTCTCACTGATTATAGTAAAATATCAGATAAAAAAACAAGATGTACCCAGGACCTGATGACTGGAGGGAAACTCTCATTTTATTTGCATTATACATGTTTTTAATATTACATATGTTAAAATCAGGAAATTCACTGACAGGATACATGTGTAGGAGAGAAGTCATAGGTGCAACTGGGAAACTTTTCACTAGTGACTGGGAAATCTCAGAGTTAGTAATAGAGAAGAGAGTTACAGGGAGTTAATAATACAGAAGCCTCTTTGAAGGGTCAAACACATTTTCTATTAGCACATTTTTAATGAATTTTTCCTCATGTATAGGTATAATGTGATGCTAATTTCAGCAATCATATAACATACTCTCTGACAGAACTTTCAGAAATTGGTCCCATCTTTCAGTTCTCCATTGTGCCTGTTAATGGGTTAGAAAGTAGCAAGTAATATTTTCTCTAGGCTATTGTCATTAACAGCCAATCAGTAGGAGCAGTTCTTGTCCTTCAGAAGCAATGATGACAAATTTTAAATTATGTTGACTTGAATAGAAAATGAGAGAAGGAAGTTTATTACTGGTATATTTAGATTTGGACTTTCTCTTAATTTGTCTAAACATCATACTTGGATCAATCCTATCAGCCTTCTCACATGTTGAGACATTTGGAAGCAGGTCCAGAGAGTCAAACTTGTTAGGTCAGTTCATTCAAGTTCCATTGTCTCATAAGTTATCTGGCAATTGCTTCTCCATCTTCTATTTTATAAAGGTTTGTATAAGGTGTTTGTAATTGTTTGAATGAAAATCGTCTCCCATAGGCTAATGTATTTGAGTACTTGGTCCCCAGTTGTTGGATCTATTTGGGGAGGCAGTAGAGATCTGCCTGAGAAAGCACCCCACTACAGGTGGACTCTAAGAGTTCATAGCATTACTCTGCATCCAGGTTCCCTCTTCCCTTGGTGTTTGTGCTGAAGATGTGATCTGTCAGCTTTTTGCTCAGCTGCCTGCTGCTGCACCTCTCCAACCATTGTATATTCTCCCTCTGGAAACGTAAGCAAAAATAAACTCTTTCTTCCTTCAGTCTCATTTGGTTATGGTACTTTATTGCAACAATAGAAGAATAACTAATAAAAGTTGTAATAATTTTTCTTTTATTTTTGTAGCTTTGATATAATTGGCCATTAAAATCACTCATAGGTAAACTTTTTTGTTTGGGAAGACTGCACTGCAAACTCAGTTTGATATCCTTCAATTCCAGTTTTCTGTTGGTAACTTGTTTTCTTCTTATTTAGATAAAAAAAAAATCTCAAAATTTATGTAAGCTATGGAATTTTTGAATGGCATTATTTATAATATTAATTTTATCTTGTAAGCTATTTTATGTTGTGAGCTATACAATAATACTCTTTTTATTCTAGATATTGATAATATGTGTTTTCTCTCCTCTTCTTATAAGCATTAGTGTGAGAGTATCAACTTCATTAATTTTTTTAAAAGAAACAAGCCAGCATTATCTTTGATACATTGCCTATCACTTTCTATTTTGTTTCATTGAATTCTATTATTTTATAATTTCTATTATCTTCTTTGGATTTAGTTTTCTATTTTGCTACTTTCTTATTTACTCTGTAACTTACTTTTAAAATTTAAATCAAAGCACATAAAATATGAATGAAGCTGTACCTTTTTCTCTGTATGGTACTTAAAATGAAGCTAATGAAGTTGATATTTTGTATTTTTATGAACATTCTATTCACATATATAATTTCCATCTTCTTTGACAGGTGTGCTATTTAGAAGTTTCTAGTTTGATTTCAAAGTGCTTTGAGGATACTATTTTATTATTCCTAATTTTTTGAATTGAGAATATATTTTGTATATTCTGTGGTCCTTGACACTGAATTCTTTTATTTAAAGAATCCAGTGTATTGTTAAAAAAAAATTCCATGTCTGTCGGCTTCTTCTCCAGGTGAAAGGAGAACGGTCCCAGTCCCACCAGGTTCCTCCTAGGCTGAGCTGGATAGCGAGTGTCCATGGCCCAAAAGAAACACACAGAGCCGGAAGTCTTGTCAAAGCAGGAACTCAACTTTATTGCATTAGCCTCTTGTTTATATAAACTCAGAGCATAAGGAGGGGGATTTTTGGTGGGGTGAGATGATGTAGGAGGTAGGGGAGGGTGACAGAGGGTATGGGGTGACTGACAGGGCCAATGACAAAACTTTACATCAGCAATGTCAGGGCAGAGGCAGGGCCAAACAGGTCTTTCTAAGTCACCCCAATACAGAAGTGACTGAGACAGGTCTCAAAACTCAAGCCAGGCTCGGGTTTGTCCTCAAGGCCCAATCCAGGGCCAAAATTGGGCCCAACACATGTCTATTTGAAAGGAGTATAATCTGTAGTTGGTAGAAGTGAAGATTTGTAAATATTAACTATTGCTCAAAAAAATGTTTAAATAGTATTTATGCATGATATTCCTATGTTTCATAAGTTACTAACAGAAATGTGTTAATTTCATCAAAAATTATTGTGTATTTATTTGTCTATTTCTTTTTTCAAGTCTAGCATTTTTAAACTTTATTAACTTTCAAGCTGTTATTTGATTCACACTGGTAGTTTTTCTTAGTGTGATGACTTGCATTTGTCATTGTAAAATGTATCTCTTTCAGTTTCTAGTTAATATTTGTCTAATATAGCCATCTCATAGTTCTCTTTTTTGAGATATGCTGATCATTTCTTTACTAAATTATACAAAGGTGGGAGCATAATGGGCTAAGCTGTCAGGCTTTCTCAACTGTGGTCCTACCTTGGCCTGGTACTATCTGATAGGAGGATACCTGAGGGAGACTGAAGAGAAAGACAAGAGATGGGTGGGGCAGGAGAGAAGACTTGGGTGCATAGTGTGTGGTGG
Organism: Mastomys natalensis; assembly: GCA_021653895.1. Lineage (NCBI taxonomy): Eukaryota > Metazoa > Chordata > Mammalia > Rodentia > Muridae > Mastomys > Mastomys natalensis. The sequence continues at coordinate 291,931 of JAJTUV010000288.1, forward strand.
AAAGAAAGGCTCCTATTTGAGGGCTGGGACAAATGGAATTGCAGAGGGAGGCAGGAAGGGAACAAAGAAGGCAAGAGGGTCAAGTAGAGGCATATTGGGAGTAAATATGAAGTTTGAACAATGAAAAAGAAATTAGAGGAGCTGTTTTTGGAGACATACAATTGTTGAGCCAGGAAGGAAAAAGTGGGTAGCAGCTCTGGGGCAAGTCCAGAGCAGAGATCCAGGGGAAGACAGCTGTACTCATCTTTTCTTACCCTAAATCTAGACACTGAGGGGCCTCCCACCACTAGCCCATTAGCAAAAGCCCATGCTGAAGCCCCACTCCCCTAGTTTATTTCTCTGCTGTTAACTTAAACACTGGTAAATAGCAACTTGTGGGAAAAGGGAGTTGATTCTGGCTCCTGGGTCAAAGCCCAACACTGAGAGACATCAGGGCAGGAATCGGGCTGCAAGTATTGAGGCAGACACCATAGAAGAACACTGCTTATTGGCTTGCTTTTCTTGTGCTTGCTCAGCTACTTTTCTTATACAACCTGGACTCCCAGTCCAGATATGACAACACCTCCTGTTTCATCTAACAATGAAGAAAATGTCCAACCGATGTGTGCCCAGGCCAGTTCAATGGAGGATATCCTCAGTTTAGGCTCTGGGGCTTTTAGTTTGTATCAAGTTGACAAATATATTCTGATACTTGGGATCTGCTACACCTTCCTCTTTACAGCACAATCTCCTTGTTATCCTTTTCTTCCTCATCAGCAGGTTCATCAATTTCAAAGACCCATCTCCATATTCAGCAGTTTCTTTATCTTCTTCCTGAGATATTGTCTCCTCCTCCAATCCCTTTCTCTCTTTCTGGTTTGCCTCCTTCTCATTTAGGTCTTGGCATTCAGTACACACATTACTTCTGTGCTCTGCTATAACTTTGCTCTGGGGCTGCAGATGGACTAGGGTAGGTAGAGCTCAGATGAAGAGATTCCCAAACAGGGAAGAGTTTCCATGGCCAGAACCTGACATAATAGTTTCTAGGAAAAGTGGTTCTCTTGGAGATGTGGAAGAGGTATAAGGAGTTAGAGAAGAGTAAGTACAGATGAGAGGTGTGCAGAGCTATAGTCATCTGAAGGGTAGACAGAAAGATAAATAGGGTAGTGGCTGGTGATCTTAATTTTCAGTTGTTAGATCCTAGACTTTCTGCCCTAGTGCCAACCACTCCATCTCATAGTTAGTAAAACTACAGTCACTTTTGCATTATACATCTTTTTTCTATAATGTTATTTTCAAACTACATTTATAGTTAATGTAAATATTCTGTAAACAGCAGAGTTGTGTTTTGGGGTTTTTTCCCACAACATTATTAGCTGTCTTAAAATTGAAAAGGCCATTCAATTTATATGTAATATACAATTATTCTATGGCTATAGATATTTAATTTTGTATTCAAACAATCTGTTTTCAGTTCTTTGTTTATATCTTTGTTTCATTTTGCTCATGGATTTTTAATATTTTATTTATACCTCCAGTTGCATTTAGTTGTGATATTTTCTCTAGAAAGTGATCAAGATAGTCATTTCTTATTCAAAGTCCTTACTGATCAAGGACATGCAAATCAAAACAAACTTGAGATTCACCTTACACCAATCAGAATAGCTAAGATCAAAACCCCAGGGGGCCAACACATGTTGATGAGGATGTGGAGAAAGAGGAACACTCTTCCATTCCTGGTGGGATTGCAAACTGGTACAACCACTCTGGAAATCAATCTGGCAATTCCTCAGAAAATTGGAAATAGATCTACCTGAAGATCCAGCATATACCCAAAAGATGCTCACCATGCCACAGGGGCAAGTGTTCCACTAGTTTATAGCTGCCTTGTTTGTGATAGCCAGATGCTGGAAACAACCCAGATATCCTCACAACAGAAGAATGGATACAGAAAATGTGGTTCATTTGTACAATGGAATATTACTCAGCTATTAAGAATGAGGACATCCTGAGTTTTGCAGGCAGATGGATGGAACTAGAAAATTCATCCAGAGTGAAGTACTTAGACCCAAAAGAACATGGTATGCATGGTATGTACTCACCAATAAGTCGATATTATCCAAAAAATAAAAAAGTACAGAATACCCAGGATACAGTTCACAGAATTCAAGTAGGTTAACAAGCCAAAGCCAAAGTGATGAACTTCAATCAGAAAAAAGCAATCATAGAATGAGAAAGGAGGAGGGAAAGGTGGAAAGGAGGGGAAGGATGGAGAGGAAGGGGAAGGAGGAAAGGAGGGCAAAGAGGAAGGGAGGGCCCTGGGTGGGAAAAGGGACAGGGAGGGAAAGAAGGGGAAATGATCAGGTATTAGGTGGGGAAAAGGACTAAATCCCTGAGGGCTAGCATGAAAAATGGAAACAGGCAACCTCAGGAGGTAGGGGGCAGGAACCTCCATAATGTACAAGAGACCTGGAAGGTGGGAACTCTCAGGAATCAAAGGGAAGAACCTTAGATAAAAAGCCCTACAGTGGGGAGAGAGAACTTATAGATCCATCTCCAGTAGAAAGATGGCACATCAAGTGAGGGATGGGGTTGCCATCCCACAATCAAAAACTCTGACCCAGAATTCTTCCTTTCTGAAAGAACTGCAGGGACAAAAATGGAGAAGAGCCTGAGGAAAAGGAGGTCCAGTGACAGGCCCAAAGTGGGATCCAACTCAAGGAGAGGCCCCAAGGCCTGACACTACTACTGAGACTATGGAGTGCTTACAAAAAGGGACCTATCCTGACTGCCCTCCAAAAGACCCAACAAGCACCTGAAAGAGTCAGATGCAGATATTTACACCCAACCAATGGACAGAAGCTGCTGACCCCTGTGGTTGAATTAGGGGAAAGCTAGAAGAAGCTAAGGAGGAGGTAACCCTGTAGGAGGACCAGCAGTCTCAATTAACCTGACCCCTGAGATCTCTCAAACCTGACACCAACCAGGCAGCATACCCAGCTGACATGAGGCCACCAACACATATACAGCACAGGACTGTTGGGTCAGGGTTCAGTCAGAGAAGATGCATTTAACCCTCAAGAGACTGGAGGCCCCATGGAGTGTGGAGGTCTGGTGGGATGGGGAGTTGGGGTTAGGGACATCCTTTGGAGATGGGGTAGGATGTGGTGAGGAGATATGGGATATGGAACAGTCAGATGGTGGACTGGCAGGGAGATAAAATCTGGAGTGTAAAAAAATAAATTTAATAATAATAATAACGTCATTTCTTGTCACAATACACCTTAAGTTGACATTAGACTAATTCATATAAAATACAAAATAGTTTTGAGCATTTAAGTCTCATACATTTTGCTATTGCACAAAAGATCAGTACAAGACAGAGAAGATATATTTGAGAATTCATATGGTAGAGAAACTCTGTGAATATAATCAAATTGGAAAATTCTTTAAAAGACTTTTATATCTACAATATACAATATATTTTAACTGTAAAGAAATAAAATGTATTAAAGAAAAGAGTTTGGCTTTAAACCTAACTCCAAATCAAAATTTTCACTAGAGAACTCATACTGGAAAGAAAAGTAGAAAAGCACTAAATGTGAGAACTCATTTATTGAGTTCTCAGTTAAGACATAATATGGAATAACACACTAGACATAAACTACATTAATATAAGATATATAGGGAACATTTCAAATGATCCTTAAATCCTAGGAATCATGTAAGTATACATTGGAAGCAACTTCTATAGAACACTGAATGTAGAAAGCCTTAATTCTTCATCAACCACTGTACATGCAACAAGTACAGTGAAGAAAATTCTCATGAAATAACTATTTTGATGCCAATTAAACTCTGAGTGTAAAAGTTGTGAGAAAACATTTATTTGTTAGATATTTAGGGCACACGTAGTTGAGAACTCATACTGAATTTCAAACATGGATATAATACAATACAAGAAAATTGCTGTTTCTTATTATTTTTATATTTATAATGTGCATATAGTAATGGTCATGGAGGAGATTTATGGATATAACATCTTCACTTAATCCTTAAAATTTACACAACAAATAAGACAAATTAAAGAGTTCTATAATTATAAGAAATGTAGCATCTGGTTTTCATTCATAATTATATGGATACAAAAAAGTCTCTATGATTTGAATAAAGTGACAAATCTTCCAATTATTCTTTATATTTCACTATGCATTGTATATTATATATTTTACTGTATTCCTTGGAGAGAACCCATATATAATGGTTGACTTCTAAGGTCAACTTGACTGAAATAAAGATATACAAAGACATGATAAAGCATTATTTATGGATGTGTCTGTGTTTCTGAAAAAACTGAGAATTTAAACCACCAATCCAGATAGAGAAGATTCACTTTCAACCAAGGGAAACTGGTACCAGGTGTCTTCTGCATCTGGAGCATCAACTTTCTCTTGTCTCTGAATAACAAAACTCTAGCTTTTTGACTCCAGGAACTACAAAAGCAAGCTCATATTAGCTGGTTTTCTTATTCTGTGTGTATATTGTAGGACTTCTCAATATCCATAATCATGTGAAATAGATAAATTCTATTTCTTCCTACCTCTTCTTCTCTCTTTCTATTTAAATGTATTTCTTGACTGTTTGTATGCGCCTATATGTTTTTGTTTTGCATTTATGTACTACTGTGCATCATATTCAGTGCTTAGTGCTCACAGAGGCCAAATGAGGGAACCAAATCTCATAGAGCTGAAATAACAAATGGTTGTAAGCTGTCATGTGGGTGCTGGAAATGGAACCTAGATCCTCTGGAAGAGAGACAGTGAACCTAGCCATTAATCAATTTCCCCAACTCAATTTTCTCACTCTGCTTCTTAATAGAGAGGAGTAACTTGAAGAACACTGAAAAATATATTTAGCTGCTTTTCCTCCCTAATGAAATACAGGAACTCACACTAGACAAAAATGATTTTGATATAAGGAAAGTGTGTGTGTGTATACACACACCACACACACACAAACACTAAAGAGAACTCATACAAACAGGGACTTTAAGTAGGCTTTTAAGTATTTCTCATTGTTTAGTCAGAAAGTAAGAACAAATAGGTAAATACCTGTCAAGATTATAGAAAATATTTAAGTTTTTCTTCTTTCAAAGATGTATGAAAAGTCACAATAGAAAGAAATACAATAAATATTATCAATGTGGGGAAAATCTTCAAGTGCATTTTTCCTTGTATGACAAAAAAGGGAAATTGATTTTAGAAGAGAAATCTTTAAAGAGAAAGTATATATGTACTAGGAAAAGAACATTTCAGGATCTTTTTCCATATTTTTACTATATAAGTCTTGAAACTAAAATACATGTTCTGGAAATTACTGAAGATATCAGTAATAATTCTGCTGTAAGAGATTGGGAAATGGTTCAGCATTGTGTCGCAAATCACAAATAAAGTGGAGATCCCTGCTGGACCAGAGGTTAGGTAAGTCACATGCTTGCAGACTTCAATGAATAACTTGCTGCCTGCCCTCTTATTCCCACTCCTCCCTCCACTCCTCATGGCTGTGTCCTTGCCCCAACTTGTTTAGAGACCCCATGCTTGACCAGAGGTCATTCCTGTCTGCAGAACTCCAGGTAGGCCACCTGCCCATGGACAACACCTACTCTATCAGTAGCCCCCACCATATTGAAACTCACCACCATTCCTCATTGCCATGTTCCAGACCCCAATACAGGCAGAGACCCCAGCTAAACCAGAGGCCATGATGGCCACCCATCTTGGTTGGAGACAAACCAGGCTACTTCAGTAGGATATGAAACAGAAACCAAAAAAAAATACAAATCCAACAAAAATAAATTCAAAATTGGCAGTAGATCTATAATCACCTCAAACACAGATGCCTAGATGCCACTTAAAAAAAAAAAGAAACAACAGAAGCCTGCAAATTCATAGAAACTGAATGCCTCTCTACTGAATGATAACTGGGTCAAAAGAAATAAAGAAACAAATCAAGGATTGTAGAATCCACAAGGTGAATACTCAACATCCCAACTTATGGAACAGAATGAAAGCAATGCAGAGAGGAAATTTCATAGTAATAAGTGCTTACACACACACACACAAAAAATAGATCTCATACTAGCAACTTAAAAGCACATCTGAAAACTCTGGACAAAAAGAAGTTAGCACACTCAAGAGTAATAGATAGCAGAAAACAATCAAACTGTGCTGAAATAAATAAAATAGAAGCAAAAGAAAACAATACAAAGAATCAACAAAACAAAGACTTAGTTCTTTAAGAAAATCAATAAGAGAGACAAACCCTTATCCAAACTAATTAAAAGACAGAGACATGGAACACTCCTCCATTGTTGGTGGGATTGCAAGCTGGTACAACCACTATGGAAAGCAGTCTGGCGATACCTCAGAAAATTGAACATGGTGTTACCTGAGGACCCAGCTATACCCCTCCTGGGTATTATACCCAGAAGATATTTCAAGATGCAACAGGGCCACATGCTCCACTATGTTTATAGCGGCCTTATTTATAATAGCCAGAAGCTGGAAAGAACCCAGATGTCCTTCAACAGAAGAATGGATACAGAAAATGTGGTACATTTACACAATGGAGTACTACTCAGCCATTAAAAATAATGAGCTCATGAAATTCTTAGACAAATGGATGGAGCTAGAAAATATCATCCTGAGTGAGATGACCCAATCACAAAAACACACATGGTATGCACTCACTGATAAGTGGATATTAGCCCCAAAACACACAATACCTAAGATGCAACGCATAAACCTCATGAAACTCAAGAAGAAGGAGGAAGACCAAAGTGAGGGTGCTTTTGTCCTTTTTAGAACGAGTATCAAAAGATTCAACCAGAGCCCCCAGGATCTAAACCTCCAGCCTGAGAACAGACAGGGCAAGCTGTCCTCTGAGAGGCTCTAACCAGCAGCTGACTCAGACAGATACAGACATCCAGAGCCAAACAGTGGATGGAGCTTGAGGACTCTTAAAGAAGAATAGGTGGAAGGATTGTGGGCCCTAAGGAGATAGGAACTGCACAGGAAGATCAACAGAGTAAACGAACCTGAACCCTTGGAGCTCTCAGAGACTGAATCACCAACCGTGGAGCATACCTAGTCTACACAGATCTACCTCCATGGGCTGAACCTAGGCCTTCCCTGCACATACGTTGTAAATGTGCACTTGGTTTTCATGCAGGTCTCAAACATCCGGAGTGGGGGTATCCCAAAACATGCAGCCTGTATATGGAGTATGGTCTTCTAAAAAAAAAACAGTTGTTCAGTTAAAAAAAAAAAAAAAGAAAAGAAAAGAAAAAGACAGAGACAAAATATCCAAATTAACACTATCAGAAACAAAAAGGGGGACATAACAGAAACTAAGGAAATCTAAACAATCATTAGGTCATACCTTAAAAACCATGCTCCAAAAAATTGGAAAATCTTTAAAAAATGGACAATTTCCACAATAGATAATATTTACCAAAGTTAAATCAATATCAGATAAACCATATAGATAGGTCTATAACTCCTGCCAAATAGAAGCAGTCAATAAAAATCTCACAAATACAAATGCAAGGGCCAGATAGTTTTAGCATAGATTTCTACCAGACATTCAAAGAAGAGCTGACACCAATACTCCTTGTCTTAGCTGGGTTTTTATTGCTATGAAGAGATACCATGACCCAGGCAATTCTTATATTGGGGCAACATTTAATTGGGATGGCTTACAGTGTCAGAGGTTCAGTCCATTATCATCATGGCAGAAAGTATGGCAGTATCCAGGCAGACACAGTGCTGGAGAAGGATCTAGAGTTCTTCATCTTGATCCATCTGCAGCCAGGAGAGGACTGTCTCCCAGGAAGATAGTAGGAGGGTCTCAAATCCCACCTCACAGTGACACACTTCTACCAAAAAGATACACCTACTCCTACAAGGCCACACCTCCTAAAAGTGCCAGTCCCTGGGCCAAGCATATTCAAACCACCACATTACACTTCCTGGCCCCAGAGGCTTTTTCCAATATATAAGTCTATAGGGGCCATACCTCCCCATAGCAAAATGCAAAATATATTTAGTCCAATTTCAAAAGTCCCCATAGTCTATCACAGTCTCAACAATGCTTAAAAGTCCAAAATTCTAAGTCTCTTCTGAATTCATCCAATTGATTAACTATAATCCCCTATAAAATCAAAATTAAAAACCAGATCACATACCTCCAACATCACAGGTATATATATTACCATTCCAAAATGACACAGTGAGGAAGTAAATCCTGGACAAAAGCAAGACACACATAGCTGGGCAAACTCCAAACTCTGCATCTCCATGTCTGGTGCCCAACTCCTTTCTGTTTTGTTGACTGCAGCAAAATTCTTTTCTCTTTGGCTGGTTTTACTACCTATTAGAAACTTTCCTCAAAAGGTATACCACAGCTTTGGCATCCTGGACATTTGAGGTCTCCTAGGTAACTTCAACTTCCAGATTCTTGATCCAATCATCTGGGATCCATTCATGATCTGGGATCCTCCAAAGGACTTTGGTCACCTCTTCAACTCTGCCCTCTGCAGTACTCCAGAGTCTGGTTGCTTCCACTCCACTGATACTCTTGTTCTTGGTGGTTAACCCATGGTACTGGCATCTATAACATGTTAGGGTGTTCCACTGCAACTAGGCTTCACTAATAGCCTCTTATAAGCTCCCTTTATAGTGCCAAGCCTCAACTACTTTGCATGACCTCAATCAACTAGGCTGTCAACTGCAAACTGATACTGTACTTTCACCAATGGCCTTTCTTGTCATCTCACAATTCTAGGCCCTATCTGCTCTCCATGACCACTCCATGCCCTCAAAACTAGTACTGTTGAGGTCTGACCTTCCCTTTTGTTCCCTGCCTGCTAGCTATTTAATATTGTTGCCTGCCTATCATTGACACAGAAAAATAACTTGACTCAGAGCAAGGTTATGCTGGCCATCATATATCCTGTTATTTTCTGTAGGTTCTGTAAGATGTTTGTTAATCTTAAGAAATTCCACAATGCTTTACCTAGGACCCATCAAATTAAAGGTCAATATGAACTGTTACGTATAAAATGGCTTGAGTCAGAGCCAACCACCAGGCAGTACTTCCTACATCAGAATACAAGCTCACTGTGGTTTTTGTGGTTTTTCCTTTATAAGCTGACAGAAAAAGATGTTCAATGCTGTGGCTCAGTCTGGAATTCTGAGCTACGATCATGATAGATAAGTATTAAAGTGTGTGTTTAATAAACAGTCCATGTATGACTGAGATTGGTGTTTGTGTTGTTTGTGGTACAACTCATGGACCCCCAACAGTACCGAATGGATGGCTTTTCTACATTATCAAGTCCAGCTGCAGCATGAGGCACAACCTTGGCTATCTTTGGAACACAGCATCTTTGTGCTCTCAGAAAACACTTCACAGAAGATTTTACCTCAATGATGCTGGTCTCTTCTTAATCACCAGTAATTTCTTAGTTTCAGCTAACCAATATCAATTGTTCTAGTAACTCCTTATATTCCTGACTTTAAACCCAGAGCCACAGGGCCAAAGTTCCTGAATTCTGTTGATTGCTGGGGAATAGAACATCATAACCAGCTTTCTGTTTTCCAATGTTTCCTTCACTGCCTGAGCTTGGATGCTCTGGAACTTGCTCTATAAACTAGACTTACCTTGAGCTCAGAGATCTACTTGCCTCTGTCTCCTGAGTTGTTGGATTAAAGGCGTGTACCACCATGCCTGGACCTAAGCCCTTCTTTACCTGGAACTTTAAGAACCGAATCCAAGAATGCATTCAAAATATCCTCTACCATGACTAAGTAAGCTTCATCACAGAGATTCAAGGATGGTTCAACATTAAAAAAAAAAATCAATCAATGTAATCCACCATAAAAACACACTCAAAGAAAAAATCCACTGTTGCTGTGGTCAAGAGGCGCTTGTGGACAGGGACCAAGTGTGGCAGTTCCTGATGAGGTCTGACCAGCAACTGACCACTGCAGAGTTGGATGCTTGGAGCCAACCATCAGGCTGAACTCAGAGAATCTGGTGGGGAGCTGACAGAAGGACTGGAGGAATGGAGCGGTATTATAACCCCACTGGAAGAACAGCATAGGATGGCCTGACTACCCAATTCTCCCAGAGACTAGACCACCAACCAAGGACTATACGTAAAGGGATCTTTGGATACAGATACATATGAAGCAGAGGATGGCCTTGCCCAACAGCAATGAGGTGGGGGGCCTTGGCCCTGGGAGGTTTGATGCCCCAGAGTAGGGGGATTCTGGAACAGTGGTGCAGGAGAGTGTAGGTGGGTGGGGGAGCATTCTCATAGAGGCAAAAGAGAGGGGGAGGGCAGATGTAGGGGGGGAGGTAACAGGAAGTGGGATATCATTTGAGATGTAAATGAATAGAATGATTAATAAAAATTTAAAAAAAGAAAAAACCCACATTGTTATACCATTAGATGATGGGGAAAAAATTGACAAACTCCAATAGCCCCATGATAAAATCTTGGAGAGAATAGTGATAGAAAAAAAACATACCTCAACATAATAAGGGCAATTTACAGCAAGCCTATAGCCAATGGCACATTAAATATAGAAAGACATTCAAAGCTATTCCACTAAAATCAGAAAGAAGACAAGACTGTCCATACTCCCTAGATCTACAGTGCTTGAAGTTCTAGCTAGATTAATAAGAAAACTGAAGGGTATCAAAGATATACAAATTGGAAAGGAAGAAATAAAAATATTTTTATTCACAGATGATATGATAATATACATAATTGGCTCCAAAAATGTAGGAGAGAACTCCTATAGCTCATAAATATCTTCTATAATGTGGTTGGATACATGATTAACAAAAAAAATCAGTAGCCCTCTTATATACAACTAACAAATAGACTGAGAAATAAATCAAGGATACAGCACCCTTTACAATAGCTACAAATGTAGGCTTAGATTTTTTTAACCTACTTTTAATAAGGATTCTTAAACACTTTGACCCCCCTTGTAGCTCCCCATCCAAATGTAGGGGAGAAAAGATGGTAAATAGGACAAAAGGATATGAACTTGAGGCAGTTCCAATCTCCATTTATCAAGACACCAGCTGTTCAGTTCCGTAGTGTTAAGATACCAAACACAAATCTAAAGTGGTAACATGATCCAGCCAAAACAGCCCGTCACCCACCAAATCTGCAAGAGTCAGTGGGAATGACCAGGACCACCCAGAATGCCAGGAGATGTTCTCTGCTGTGCCTCTCTAAACCACGTGAAGATTGGGGAAGGTGAAGATGCAAGACCAAGGAAGCTTTGCAAATCTAGTTATACAAGCACACTATCAGTGTCTGTAAAGTCCTATTTATACTTTCTCCAAATATCATGTGTCCTCCCACAGGTCTTGCCTCAGCAAAACACCATGTGAGGCAGCCTCACCAAGTGAGTCTGTATCAGCAAAACAATATGAGAGTCTATATCACCTGACATATTCATGCAAATAGTTCAAAATATCTTGAGGTAACTCTAACAAAGCAAGTGAAATATTGTATGATGAAGATTTCAAGTCTTTGAAGAAAAAAATTTAAAAAGATATGAGAAGAGGGAATATCTCCCATGCTCATGGAGCAGTAGGATCAACATATTAAAAATGACCATTCTACTAAAAATAATCTACAGATTTAATGGAATCCTCATCAAAATTCCAACACAATTCTTTACAGGCCTTGAAAGGACAACATTCAACTTCATATGAAAAAACAAAACACAAAAATAAACAAGATAGCTAAAACAATCCTGTACTATAAAAGTACATCCAGAAGTATTACCACCCCTTATGGCAAACTGCACTACAGAGAAATAGTAATTTAAAAAAACCCTTGTATTAGACTGACATAAAATCAGACATGTTGATCAGTACAATCAAATCAAAGAATCAGCAGACACACCTATGGAAAAGTGATTTTTTTATATAAAGAAGATTGTAAAACAGAATGAAAAAAAGAAAGTATCTTCAGCAAATGGTGCTGGTCTACCTGAATGACTGCAGGTAGAAAAGTTCAACTAGATACATGTTTATCACTCTTTGAAAAACTCAAGTCCAAGTGGATCAAAAACCTCAACTTAAAACAAGAAACACTGAGCCCGATAGAGGAGTAAGTGGGGAATAAGCCTTGAACACAGGGACAGAAGACTTTCCAAACGGAACACTACTAGCATAGTCACTGAGATCAACAACTAATAAATGGAACCTCATGAAAATAAAAATAAAACCTTCTGCATGGCAACGGACACCATATTTAAGACAAAGAAGCAGCCTACAAAATGGAAAAGATTTTTTACCAACTCCACATCTGATACAGGACTAATATGCAAATTATATAAAGAACTCAAGAAACTAGACATCAACAAGTCAAATAACCCAATTAAAAAGTAGTGTACAGGTCTAAATAGACAACTGTCAATAGAAGAAGATGGACTGAAGTGGCTAAGAAACACTTAAAGAAATGTTCAACATTCTTAGCCATCAGGGAAATCAAAACTACCTTGAGATTCCATCTTATATCTGTTCAAATGGCTAAAATCAATAACACATGTGACAGTTCATGCTGGGGAGCATGTGGAGTATGGGGAACACTCCTCCATTACTGGTGGGGATGTGAACTTGCACAGCTGTTATGGACACTTGGTTTTTCTACAAAGAAACCAAAACCATACAATGGAAAAGGGAGAACATCTTCAACAAATGGTGCTGATCTAAATGGATAGAAGAATGCAAATAGACCCATATTTTGCACCCTGCATTAAACTCAACTTCAAGTAGATCAAAGTCCATGATGAAAAGTAAGATACACTAAATCTAATGGAGCATAAAGTGTGGAATAGCCTTGAACTCATTGGTACAGGAGACAACTTCCAGAGCAGAAGAACACCAATAGTTCAGGCATGAAGATCAACAAATAATAAATGGAACCACATGAAATTGAAAAGCTTCTATAAGGCAAAGGACACTGTCAATAGGACAAAACAACAGCATACAAATTGGGAAAAGATTTTCACCAACCCTACATCTGACAGAGGGCTAATATCCAAAATATACAAAGAACTCAAGAAGTTAGACACCAACAACCCAAATACCTCAATTTAAAAATGGAGTATGAGCCAAAGGGCACAAATGAAGATTCCTCAATCCCATGTGGGAGGGAAAACAAAGCAATCACAGGAGGGGGAAGGGAGGGAGGGACCTGCGTAGGAAAGGGGACAGGGAGGGAAAGAGAGAAACATGATCAAGTATTGGGTGGGGTAACAGGACTGAAGCCCTGAGGACAAGCAGAAATAATGGAAACGGGCAACCTTGGGAAGCAGGAGGTGGAGGACCCTCTAGAATGTACCAGAGACCTGGGAGGTGAGAGACTCTCAGGACTCAAAGGAAGGGACCTTAGATGGAATGCCCTGCAGTGGGGAAAGGAAACTTGTAGAGCCTACCTCCAGTTGAAAGGGCATCAAGTGGAGGGATGGGGTTACCATCCCACAGTCAAAAACTCTGACCTAGAATTCTTCCTGTCTAAAAGAACTACAGAGACAAAAATGGAGCAGAGCCTGAGGAGAAGGAGGTTCAGCCACAGGCCCAAAGTGGGATCCAGCTCAAGGTGAGACCCCAAGACCTGACATTATTAATGAGGCTATGGTACGCTTACAAAAAAGGGCCTATCATGACTGCCCTCTGAAAGACCCAACAAGCAGCTGAAAGAATCAGATGCAGATATTTACATCCAACCAATAGACAGAAGCTGCTGACCCCTGTGGCTGAATTAGGGAAAAGCTAGAAGAAGCTGAGGAGGAGGGTGACCCTATAAGAAGATTAGCAGTCTTTACTAACCTGGAACCCCAAGATCTCTCAGATACTGAGCCACCAACCAGGCAGCATACTCCAGTTGATATGAGGCCCCTAACACATAAACAGCAGAGGACTGCCAGATATGGACTCAATCAGAGAAGATGCAACAAATCTCAGCAATTCGTGATTCTTCTGTTGTGAATTCTCTGTTTAGTTCTATACCCCATTTTTTATTGTGTTGTTTGGTTTTTGGTGGTTAGCTTCTTGAGTTCTTTATATATTTTACATATTAGCCCTGTATCAGATATGGGGTTAGTGATGTTTTTTCCCAATCTGTAGGTTGCCAATTTGTCCTATTGACTATGTCCTTTGCCTTAAAGAAGCTTCTCAGTTTCATGAGGTCCCATATATCAATTCTTGGTCTTAGAACCTGAGCCATTGGAGTTCTGTTTAGGAAATTTCCTCCTGTGTCAATGAGTTAGAGTCTCTTTCCCACTTTATCTTCTATTAGATTCAGTGTATCTGGTTTTATGTTGAGGTTCTTGATCCACTTGAACTTGAGCTTTGTGCAAGGTGATAAATATTAATCTATTTTCATTTTTCTACATACAGACTGCCAGTTAGACCAGCACTATTGATTGACGATGCTTTCTTTTTCCACTGTAAATTTTTTACTTCTTTAACAAAGATCAAGTATCCATAAGTATGTGAACTTATTTCTGGGTCTTCAATTCTATTCCATTGGTCAACCTGTCTGTCTTTGTACCAATACCTTGAGGTTTTTAATCACTGTTGCTCTGTAGTACAGTTTAGATCAAGGATGTTGATTCCCCCAGAAGTTCTTTACTTTTAAGAACTGCTTTCACTATCCTGGGTTTTCTGTTTTTCCATATGAAATTGAGAATTTATTCTTCTATGTCTAGGAAGAACTGTGTTAGAAATCTTGATGAAGATTGCATTGAATCTGTAGATTGCTTTTGTTAAGATGGCCATTTTTACTAGGTTAATCCTACCAATCCATGAGCATGGGATATCTTTTCATCTTCTGAGGTCTTCTTCAATTTCTTTTTTCAGGGATTTGAAGTTCTTATCATACAGATTTTTCACTTCCTTGGTAGAAGTTGCACCAAGATATTTTATACTATTTGTGGCCGTTGTGAATGGTGTTGTTTCGCTAATTTCTTTCTCAGTCTGTTTATTATTTTTATAAAGGAAGGCTAATAATTTGTTTGAGTTCATTTTATATCACTTGCTTGACTGAAGTTGTTTAATCAGCTGTAGAAGTTCTCTGGTAAAATTTTGTGGTGTCTCTTATGTACACTATGATATCATCTGCAAATAGTAATACTTTGATTTCTTCTTTGCCAATTTGTATCCTCCTGATCTCCTTTTGTTGTCTTATTGCTATAGCTTGAATTTCAAGTACTATACTGAATAAATACAGGGAGAGTGTGCATACTTGTCTTGTCCCTGATTTTAGTAGGATTGCTTCAAGTATTTCTACATTTAATTTGATATAGGCTGTTATTTGATGTATATTGCTTTTAAAATGTTTAGGTAAGGGCCTTGATTTCCTGACCTCTACAATAATTTTAACATTAAGGGGTGTTGTATTTTGTCAAATGCTTTTTCAGCACCTAAAGAAATGATTATGTGATTTTTTTCCTTTGAGTTTGTGTATATAATTGATTACATTAATTGTTTTTTTGTATATTGAACCATCCCTGCACCCCTGGGATGAATCCTAATTGATCATAGTGAATGATGGTTTTGATGTTTTCTTGGATTCAGTTTTCCAGATTCTATTGAGTATTTTTGCATCATATTTATTAGCAAAATTGGTCTGAAGTTTTCTTTCTTTGTTGGATCTTTGTGTAGTTTCGGTATCAAAGTAACTGTGTCTTAATAGAATGAACTAGGTAATGTCCCTTCTGTTTCTATTTTATGGAATAGTTTGAGGAGTGTTGATATTAGCTCTACTTTGAAGGTCTGGTAGAATTCTGCACTAAAGTCATCTGGTCTTGGGCTTTTTTATTTGGGAGGTTTTTAATTATTTCTTCTATTTTCTTAGGGGATATGGGCCTGTTTAGATAGTTTACCTACTCTTGCTTTAACTTTGGTGCATGGTATCTGTCTAAAAAGTCATTTATTTCATTTAGATTTTCCAGTTTTGTTGAGTAAAGGCTTTTGTAGCAGAATCTGATGATTATTTTAAATTTCCTCAGTTTCTATTATTATGTCTCCCTTTTCATTTTTTATTTTGTTTGTTGATTTGGATACTGTATCTGTGTCCTTTAGTTAGTTTCCCTAAGAGTTTATCTATCTTGTTGACTTTCTCAAAGAACCAGTTTTTGGTTTGTTGATTCTTTGTATCATTCTCTTTGTTTCTAATTAGTTGATTTCTGCCCTGAGTTGTCCTTCTATTCTTCTTGGGTGTGTTGCTTCTTTTTGTTCTAGAGCTTTCAGGTGTACTGTTAAATTGCTAGTGTAAGATCTCTCCAGTCCTTATGAGGGCTATGAATTTTCCTCTTAGCACTGCTTTCATTGTGTCTCATAAGTTTGGGTCTTCATTTTTACTGGATTCTAGAAAGATTTTAATTTCTTTATTTCTTCTCTGGCGATGTTGTCATTGAGTAGCGAGTTGTTCAGTTTTCATGGGTATGTGGGTTTCTGTTGTTTTTGTTGTTATTGAAGTCTAGTCTTAGTCTGTGATGATCTAATAAGATGCATGTGATTATTTAAATCTTCTTTTATCTGTTGATATCTGTTCTATGATTTATTATATAGTCAATTTTGAAGAAGGTACTGTATATTCTTTTGTTTTAGGGTGAAATGATCTGTAGATATCTGTTAAATCCATTTGATTCATAACTTCTATTAGCTTCACTGTATTTCTGTTTAGTTTCTGTTTCAGTGACCTGTCCATTGGTGAGAATAGGGTGTTGAAGTCTCCCACTATTATTGTGTGGTTCAATGTGTATTTTGAGTTTTAGTAAAGTTCCTTTTATGACTGTAGGTGCCCTTGCACTTGGGTCATAGATGTTTAGAATTGAGACTTTCTCTTGTTCGATTTTTCCTTTGAAAATATGAAGTGTTCTTCCCCATCTCTTTTGATAACTTTTCATTGGAAGTCTATTTTATTGGATATTAGAATGGCAACTCCCACTTGTTTCTTGGGACCATTTGCTTGGAAGACATTTTTCCAGCCTTTTACTCTGATGTAGTGTTTGTCTTTGTCACTGAGGTGTGTTTCTTCAATGCAGCAAAATTTCGGATCCTGCTTGTATATCCAGTCCATTAGTTTATGTCTTTTTATTGGGAAATTAAGTCCATTGATGTGGAGAGATATTAAAGACGTATGATTATTAGTTCTTGCTATGCTTGTTGTTGAAGGTGGAATTATGTGCGTGTGATTCTTTCCAAATAAATCCTTCAAAGAAATACAGTAAAACACAATCAAACAGCTGAATGAATTGAACAAAGTGGTCCAAGACCAAAAAAATAGAAGAAAAAACAATAAAGAAGTCACAAAGAGGAGACCTCCTTAGAAACTTTCTTCTTGCTGGGCTTTCATTGTACCAGAAGTAGGAAAGGACTCTATATGCCATACCACTGACTTCCTAAGTAAGATGTGCATAATGATGCAATTGTGACAGGCTATTATAGGAGTAGTCATTTTCTTTTCAGGATTTGAGGCCTGAAGAAGAAGGAGGAATTCATGTCTAGTACTGCACACCTGGTCAAAAACCTATGACTAGGGAAGGATTGGGTACTCAACGGAGAACTACCACTGTTATTTTGCTGAATATACATGTTGTCAAACTGGCCTCTAAATATTTATGGTTATATCCATCAATGAGTGGTGCTTTCAACCTATGTGAGAGGTTTCTTTGCAAGGGTAAGCAGTTAGTGCAGAGACTCATATCTGATCAAAGTGCTGCAAATAAGTGATGGTTTATCTTAGCTTTGAAAATAGCATATACTGATATCTGTATAATCTGCTCTCTGCTCTGAGACCCAGTAAACATCATGGAATAAGAGGCAGAAAAATGTGAACAATCAAAATGCATTTGTGTGCCCTTCTGCCCCCCACCTGGTCCTTTTGGCTGGGGCAGACACCTAGCTGGTCTGCTCCTGTGGAGACACTATATCCTAAGCCATCCTAGAGGAGCCACTGCACTCAGAGCAACTGGTAAGAATGCTCTCCCACTACGCTATGCCCCAGAGTTACAACTGGGAGCCAGGGGCACTCAGGACCCATCAGCCAACCAAACCCCACCCCTCTGGAATACCACTTCCCTTCTACCCCACTCCTGGTCCCTTTGGCTGAGGCAGACACCTAGCTGGTTGGCTCCTGTGGAGACACTGTATCCTGAGCCATCCTAGAGGAGCCACTGCCCTCAGAGCAGGAGGTAAGAATGCCCTCCCACTTCCTATACCCCAGAGTTACAACTGGGAGCCAGGGGCACTCAGGACCCATCAGCCACCCAAACCCCTCCCTTCCACCCCTCTCCTGGTCCTTTTGGCTGGGGCAAAAACCTAGCAGGTCTGCTCCTGTGAAGACACCGTATCCTGAGCCATCCTAGAGGAGCCACTGCACTCAGAGCAGCAGACACCTAGCTGGTCTGCTCCTGAGGAGACACATTATCCTGAGCTTTCCTAGAGGAACCACTGCACTCAGAGCAGCAGGATTTCAGGATCCTAGAGGCTGCCTGAGTCTCAGAAGTTCTTCCACTCAAGAGCTTAGGATCACAAGATCTCATAGACACCTGGACTCTGAGGAGTTCTGACACAAGCAAGATAACTGGAAAGACAGACTCCAGTCAGACACAGTGAGTGCAGGTAACACTAGAGTTAACCAGATGGCAAAAGGCAAGCACAAGAACATAAGCAACAGAAACCAAAGCTACTTGGCATCATCAGAACACAGTTCTCCCACCATAGCAAGCCCTAGACACCCCATCACACCGGTAAAGCAGGATTCAGAATTAAAATCACTTCTCATGATGATGATAGAAAATTTTGAGAAGGACATAAATAACTCCCTTAAAGAAGTACAGGAGAACACAGGTAAACAGGTAGAAGCCCTTAAATAAGAAATACAAAAATCCCTTAAAGAACTGCAAGAAAACACAATGAAGTAATTAAACAAAACCATCCAGGATCTAAAAATGGAAATACAAACAAAAAAGAAATCTCAAAGGGAGACTACCCTGGAGATAGAAAACCTAGGAAAGAGATCAAGAGTCATAGACCCAAGATAACCAACAGAATACAAGAGATAGAAGAGAGAATCTCTTGTGCAGAAGATACCATGGAAAACATTGACACAACTGTCAAAGAAAATGCAAAATGCAAAAAGCTCCTAACCCAGAACATCCAGGAAATCCAAGACACAATGAGAAGACCAAACCTAACAATAATAGGTATAGAAGAGAGTGAATATTCCCAACTTAAAGGGCCAGTAAATATCTTCAACAAAATTATAGGGGAAAACTTCCCTAACCTAAAGAAAAACATGCCCATAAACATACAAGAAGCCTATAGAACTCCAAATAGACTAGACCAGAAAAGAAATACCACCTGTCACATAATAATCAAAGCATCAAGTGCACAAAACAAAGAAAAAATACTAAAAGCAATAAGGGAAAAAGGTCAAGTAACATATGAAGGCAGACCTATAAGAATTACACCAGACTTCTCACTAGAGACTTTAAAAGCCAGAAGATCCTGGACTGATGTCATACAGACCCTAAGAAACACAAATGCCAGCCCAGACTACTATACCCAGCAAAACTCTGAATCACTATAGATGGAGAAACCAAGATATTCCATGACAAAACCAAATTTGCACAATATCTTCCCACAAACCCAGCACTTCAAAGGATAAATGATGGAAAACGCCAACATAAGGATAGAAACTACAACCTAGAAAAAGCACAGAAGTAATCTTCCAACAACCCCAAAAGAAGATAGCTACACAAACATATATCTACCTCTAAAACAAAAGTAACAGGAAGCCACAATCATTTTTCCTTAATATCTCTTAATATTAATGGACTCAATTCTCCAATAAAAAGACAGAGACTATCAGGATGGATACACAAACAGGACCCAGAATTTAGCTGCATACAGGAAACGCACCTCAGTGACAAAGACAGACACTACCTCAGAGTAAAAGGATGGAAAACAGTTTTCCAAGCAAATGGTCCCAAGAAACAAGCTGGAGTAGCCATTCTAATATCAAATAAAATCAACTTTCAACCAAAAGTAATCAAAAAAGATAAGGAAGAACACATCATACTCATCAAAGGAAAAAAATCTATCAAGATGAACTCTCAGTTCTGAACATCTATGCTCCGAATGCAAGGGCACCCACATACATAAAAGAAACTTTACTAAAGCTCAAAGCACACATTGCACCTCACACAATAATAGTGGGGGATTTTAAAACCTGCTCTCTGCAATGGACAGATCATGGAAACAGAAATTAAATAGAGACACATTGAGATTAACAGAAGTTATGAACCAAATTGATTCAACAGATATCTATAGAACATTTCATCCTAAAACAAAAGAATGTAACTTTTTCTCAGCACCTCATGGTATCTTCTCCAAAATAGACCATATAATTGGTCACAAAACACGCCTCTACAGATAAAAAAGATTGAAATAATCCCTTGCATCCTGTCAGATCACTAGGGACTAAGCCTGGTCTTTAATAATGACAAAACCAATGGAAAACCCACATGCATGTGGAAACTGAACAACGCTCTAATTAATGATGACTTGGTGAAGAAAGAAAGACAGAAAGAAATTAAAGACTTTTTAGAATTTAATGAAAATGAAGACACATCATACCAAAACTTGTGGGACTCCATGAAAACAGTGCTAAGAGGAAAACTCATAGCTCTAACTGCCTACAGAAAGAAACTGGAGAAAGCATACACTAACAATTTGACAGCACACCAAAGAGCTCTAGAACAAAAAGAAGCAAATGCACCCAAGAGGAGTAGACGTCAGGAAATAATCAAACTCAGGGCTGAAATCAACCAAATAGAGACAGAAAAAAACTAGACAAAATAGCAACAAAGCCAGGAGCTGATTCTTTGAGAAAATCAACAAGATAGATAAATCCTTAGCCAGAGGGCACAGAGACAGTATCCAAATTAATAAAATCAGATCTGAAAAGGAAGACATAACAACAGAAACTGAGGAAATTCAAAAAAATCATCAGATCCTACTACAAAGGCCTATACTCAACAAAACTGGAAAATCTGGATGAAATGGTCAATTTTCTAGACAGATACCAGGTACCAAAGTTAAATCAGAGCAAATAAACCATCTAAACAGTCCCATAACCCCTAAGGAAATAGCAGCAGTCATTAAAAGTCTCCCAACCAAAAAAAAGCCCAGGACCAGATGGTTTTAGTGGAGAATTCTATCAGACCTTCAAGGAAGACCTAATACCAATTCTCTTCAAACTATTCCACAAAATAGAAACTGAAGGAACACTACCCAATTTGTTCTATGAAGCTACAATCCCACTCATACCCAAACCTCACAAAGACCCAACAAAGAAAAAGAACTTCAGACAAATCTCCCTTATGAATATTGATGCAAAAATACTCAATAAAATTCTAGCAAACTGAATCCAAGAACACATCAAAACAATCATCCATCATGATCAAGTAGGCTTATCCCAGGAATGCAAGGATGGTTCAATATTCGGAAATCCATCAATGTAATCCACTATATAAACAAATTCAAAGGAAAAATCACATGATCATATCACTAGATGCTGAGAAAGCATTAGACAAAATTCAACACCCCTTCATGGTAAAAGTCTTGGAAAGAACAGGAATTCAAGGCCTATATCTAAACATAGTAAAAAGCAAAATACAGAAAACCAGTAGCCAACATTAAACTAAATGGAGAGAAACTTGTAGCAATCCCACTAAAATCAGAGACTAGACAAGGCTGCCCACTCTCTCCCTACCTACTCAGTATAGCACTGGAAGTCCTTGCGAGAGTGATCAGGCAACAAAAGGAGGTCAAAGGGATACAAATTGGAAAGGAAGAAGTCAAAATTTCACTGTTTGCAGATTATATGATAGTATACTTAAGTGACCCTAAAACTTCCACCAGAGAACTCCTATATCTGATAAGCAACTTTAGCAACGTGGCTGAATATAAAATTAACTCTAACAAACCAGCAGCCTTCCTCTACTCAAAGGATAAACAGACTGAGAAAGAAATTAGGGAAATGACACCCTTCATAATTTCATAAATAATATAAAATACCTTGGTGTGAATCTAAGCAAGCAAGCAAAAGATCTGTATGATAAGAACTTCAAGTCCTTGAAGAAAGAAATAGAAGCAGAACTCAGAAGACAGAAAGATCTCCCGTGCTCATGGATTGGCAGAATTAATATAGTAAAAATAACCATCTTGCCAAGAGCAATCTACAGATTTAATGCAATCCCCATCAAAATTCCAACTCAATTCTTCACAGAGATAGAAAGAACAATTCTTACATTCATTTGGAATAACAAAAAAACAGGATATCGAAAACTATTCTCAACAATAAAAGAACTTCTGGGGAATCACTATCCCTGACCTGAAGCTGTACTACAGAGCAGTAGTGATTAAAAACTGCCTGGTATTGGTACAGAAACAGGCAGGAAGATCAATGGAATAGAACTGAAGATCCCAAAATGAACCCCCATACCTATGGTCACTTGATCTTTGACAAAGTAGCTAAAACCATCCAGTGGAAAAAAGACAGCATTTTCAACAAATGGTGCTGGTTCAACTGGAGGTCAACATGTAGAAGTATGCAAATTGATCCATACTTTTCTCCTTGTACAAAGCTCAAGTCCAAGTGGATCAAGGACCTCCACATAAAAAAAGATATACTGAAACTAATAGGAGAGAAAAAATTGGGGAAAGCCTTGAACACATGGGCACAGGGGAAAAGTTCCTGAACAGAACACCAATGGCCTATGCTCTAAGATCAAGAATTGACAAATGGGACTTCATAAAATTTCAAAGTTTCTGTAAGGCAAAGGACACTGTCAATAGGACAAAACGGCAACCAACAGATTGGGAAAAGATCTTTACCAATCCTACATTTGATAGTGGGCTAATATCCAAGGTACACAAAGAACTGAAGAAATTAGACTCTAGACAATCAAATAATTTTATTAAGAAATAGGGTACAGAGCTAAACAAAGAATTCTCAACTGAAGAAACTTGAATGGCGGAGAAACACCTAAAGAAGTGTTCAACATCCTTAGTCATCAGGAAAATGCAAATGAAAACAACTCTGAGATTCCATCTCACACCAGTCAGAATGGCTAAGATCAAAAAGTCAGGTGACAGAAGATGCTAACAAGGATGTGGTGAAAGAGGAACACTCTTCCATGGTTGGTAGGATTGTAAGCTGGTACAACCACTGTTGAAAGCAGTCTGGCAGTTCCTCAGAAAATTGAACATAGTATTACCTGAAGACCCAGCTATACCACTCCTGGGTATAAAAAAAAGATGCTTCAACATACAACAGGGAAACATGCTCCACTATGTTCATAGCAGTCTTATTTATAATATCCAGAAGCTGGAAAGAGCCTAGATGTCCTTCAACAAAGGAATGGATACAGAAAATGCAGTACATTTACACAATGAAGTACTGTGCTCATGTGTTCGAGTCTTTTCCCTATTATCTCTTCTATTAGTTTCAGTGTATCTGGTTTTATGTGGAGGTATTGTGGAAGGGGCCCATGAAACTTTAAAACAATATCTTCATAAAATAAAAAAGGGGGAGGTATATACCTGAACACCACAAATTTATTTAAATCATATTCTTTATTTTAAATTAAAAAATTGGATGTCAAGGAACTTTCTGCTTAGTATTTTTTTTTTTTTTTTTTTTTTTTTTTTTTTTGCTATTTAAAACAATGAGTTCATGAAATTCTTGGGCAAATGGATGGAACTGGAAAATATTATCCTGACTGAGGTAACCCAATCACAAAAGAACACACATGATATGCACTAGCTGATAAGTGGATATTAGCCCAAAAGTTCACAATACCTAAGATACAATTCATAAACCACATGGAGCTCAAAAAGAAGAAGGAAGACCAAAGTGTGGGTGCTTCAGTCCTTCTTAGAAGGAGTAACAAATTGCTCAACCAGAGCTCCCATGGTCTAAACCTCCAGCCTGGGAACACAATGGGAGGGACTCATGTCTCCACCTGTATAGGTAGTTGAGGATGGCCTTGTCAAGCATCAGTGGAAGAGGAGGGCCTTGGTCCCTGAAAGTCTGGATCCACTAGTATTGAGGAATTCAAGAGCAGGGGGGCGGAATGGGTAGATGGGTGGGAGCACACCCTCATAGAGGTAAAAGGAAGGGGGATGGGATAAGGGAGCTTTGGGGGAATGAGAGAGGGGATAACATTTGAAAGAAAATAAAATATCTAATTAAAAAAACAGATAATGGATCTGGCAATTGTAGTTGAGCAGTTGAGACTTTTTGTCAACAATTTATTACAAGGATTCCTTATAATCCTCAAGGACAAGGTATTGTGGAAGGGGCCCATGGAACTTTAAAACAATATCTTCAAAAAATAAAAAAGGGGGAGGTATATACCTGAACACCACAAATTTATTTAAATCATACTCTTATTTTAAATAAAAAAAAATGGATGCCAAGGAACTTTCTGCTAAGTGTCTACAGCACCCTTCAACTAGGCACACTTATGCCTAGGTGACAAGGAAGGATCCACTTACAGGCATATGGCATGATCCCAACCAGGTATCTAATATGGGGAAGAGGGTATATCTGTGTTTTTTCTGTAAGATGCTATAGGAACATGGTGGCTGCCAGAATGATTTGTGAGACATGCTGTTGCTGAGACAAAGAATGATGCTGATCTGTGAGCTTGATGAGTGCCAAAACAATGGTGACTGGGAAGCTGTATTGGACATATGTTCCTGACCCACCTTTGCTTACCTATGTCCCAGATGGTACAAGCTGCCTTGCCTCAAGTTTTTAGACCTTGTGGGACAAAGAATCAAAAAGAGAAATTATATTATCTCTTGTGTTTTTCTTAAGGGTGACCAGCTATTCGGACTCAATCATGTACTGGTCTAGAAATCAATCCAATATTGATATTGGAAATAACAGTCTTCATTTGGAAGGCTAGAGCTGGACATTTTCAAAGACATATTTGGAAGTTAGCTGTAGTTCTCTATGATATTATGATACCAAGAGATAAAGTTGGGACAGGACCCAGATTTCAAACAAGGGTTAGTGCATGTTTTAAGGATCTTTTAATTGTCAAGCTAAAATTGGTTTTGTCTCTTCTACAGTATTTATTGTAAGGTGCATTGACTGTATACTTTCTAATTGTGTTACTGTGTTTAAACCTGGCATGTTTGTTATGGGAGTCTATCAACCAGCTTTTGTCTTACTGCCCTGAGTATTAGAAAACCTTGATTCTCTGAAAAAGCTTGAAAGTGCTGGAAAAAGTGAGTTAGGCTTTATGCAGAAGCAAGAGGGTAGCAGGCTTGATTATTGCTGATATAACAGCTTTAATTTCATTAATTGCTAGCACCACTGCTTCTGCAATAGCTTTGATACAAGGAATTAAGACAGCTATTTTTGTTAACCATCTAGCAAAAAAAAAAGTTACTAATGTATTGAGTATACAAAAGGATTTATATAGGTGTCTGAAACAACGGATTGATGCTCTATATCCTATTCAAACTATCTGAAGAAGGTTCAGGGTTCAAAAGTTAGGAGCCATCTCAAGTGTCATGACAAATATCACTGGAGTAGTGTTACTTCAAAAATTTACAATGATTACCATCATAATTAGGAAAACCTTTAAAGACATCTGAAGGGTATTTGGCATAATCCTAACACCTCTCTGGGTGTTTTAACTCTGCATAGTGAGATTATGAATTTAAAGATTGCTGCTCTGTTGAGGTTTGATGCTGCAGATAATGCCGATAAAATTATCCATGGCCTGAGGTCAGTATTTCCATTTTGGTTTTGGTCAAACCTCAGGAATGGCATATATAGCTTGATTATGGTAGCCCTTCTTGTCCTGGGAATATTTTTATTCCTGCCCATAGTGTTAAAGCTTGTCTCTAACCACATCAACAGGATGGCAGCCAAAGTACATGACTTGAAACTGAAAATGAACCCCCAGACAGAGTTATTAATTTAACAGGCTGTCAAGCCAAGGATGGATAAGATTCTGCACAGAGCCTTACCAACCTAAGACAGAAGTGTATTGCTTATGATAATGCATATTCTGTGACGGGTAAGGAAGGCTTTTCTGTCAGAATAACCTAAGACAGGCTCAGTCTGGTTTATGCAATAAAAAGGGGGAGATGTGGAGAGCTTTGGGGGCTGCCTGGCAGGAACCTGACATTAGCCAAGGACAAGGAAATGGGCTGCTTTGAAGGATTCTGACATAGGCCAAAAACAAGGAAATGGACTGCAGGCAGGAATCTGACATTAGTCTGGAACAAAGAAGTAATTTCAGGCAGAAATCTAAATCCTCAGCTAGAACAAAGAAGAAATTTCAGGCAGGAATCTAAATCTTAAGCTAGAATAAAGAAGTAGGCTTCAGACATGAAAACGCCTTTGGGCTAGGACAGGGAAGTAGGTCTCTGATATTTTGATCATCCTGGCAATCCCTTAGAAATCGTGATCACAGGAGTGATCACAGGACTCTGTTTATTGTTGTGCATGTTCTTTGACTATCTCAGTTTATTGTCTTGCTTGTTCCTTGACTATTTGCATCTATTGTATTGCTAGTTCCTCAACCTAGAACTCACCTTAATACTTGCATATAATTCAAACAGTATAAAGGCAAAAAAAGGAGGAGAGGGATTAATGGGGGGGATAAGGAAAGGGAATAACATCTGAAATGTAAATAAATAAAATATCTAATAAAAATGAAAATAAAAGAATAGGAGGAAGGATGGTGGGCCCTGAAAGGGATAGGAACTTCACAGGAAAACCAACAAAGTCAACTAACCTGAACCCTTGGGGCTATCAGAGTCTGACCTACCAAACAAAGAACATACATGGGCAGGATCTAGACCTCCTGGATCATATGTAGCAGATGTGCAGTTTGCCCTCATGTGGGTCCCAAACAACTTGAATTGTGGCTATCCCAAAAGCAATTGCCTGTACATGGGATATGTTCTACTAGCTGTGGTGCCTTGTCTGTCCTCAGCTGGAGAAGAAGTACCTAGCCTTGCAGAGACTTGAAGTGCCAGGCTGAGGGGAATACCCAGGGGGCCCCCACCTACTCAAAGGAAAAGGCAAGAAGAAGTGAGGGAAGGATTGTGGGGCAACCAAACACCCCAGAGCTCCCAGGGACTAATCTACCAACCAAAGAGTATACATGGATGGGTCCATAGCTCCAGCTATATATGCAGAATTGCCTTATCTGACATCAAGGGCCCTTGGTCCTATGAAGGTTTGATGCTCCAGTGTAAGGAGATGCTAGATAGGTGAGGTGAGAGTGGGTGGGTGGGTGGGGGAACACCTTCTTAGAGGCAAAGAGGAGAAAGGATGGAATGGGGATTTGTGGAGGAAAGACAGAAGGGGGACAACATTTGAAATGTAAATAAATAAAATAACCAATAAAAGAAAATCACTGAAGAAAGAAATTAAAGAAGGTGACAGATGAAAAGGTCTTCCACCCTCATGGATTGATAGGATTAACATAATAAAATGGCCATCCTATCCAAAGGAATCTATGGATTTAATGCCATTCTCCATCAAAATTCCAATACAATACCTCACAGATCTTAAAAGGACAATTTTTAGCTTCAGATGGAAGCACACACATATATACACATTAACAAACAAACAAAACAGGATAGCTAAAACAACCCTGCAAAATAAAAACATTTCTGAAGTTATCACCATCCCTGATATCAGGTTGTACTATGGCATACAGTGATAAAAACAGTGTGATGCTGACATAAAAACAAAAACATTGATCAGTGGAATCAAATTGAAGACTCATACATAAATCCACACAGCTATATGGACATCTGATTTTTCATAAGGAGGCCAGAAACACATGCTGGAAGAAAGACAGCATAATCAATAAAAGATTCTTGCCAAACTAGATGGCTGCATGTAAAAGAATACAAATAAAGCCATACTCTGCACAAAATTCATCTCCAAATGGATCAAAAATCTCAACTTAAAACCAGATAGAAAAGAAAGAATGGCATAGCCTTGAATTCATTGGCACAGGAAGACTTTCTAAACAGAACACCATTAGCACAGGCACTAGGATCAATAAATGGGACCTAATTAAACTGAGAACCTTCTGCATGGCAAAGGACACCATCATTTAGATTATGTGGTAGCCTTCAGAATGGGGAAATATTTTTTTAAAACTACACATCTTATAGAGGACTGATATCCAAAGTATATCAAGGACTGAAGAAACTAGATATCAAGAAAATGGATAACCCCATTAAAATGAGGTATAAATCTAAATAGAGAATTATCAGTAGAGGAAATGTACATGGCTGAGAAACACTTAAAGACTGTTCACCATCATCCACTTGCCCTTCACTGTAGCACATTAGAGCTGGTACTATTAGAGGGAGAGCAGGTGCGTGGCACTGAGTGCTAGAGCACAGGAGAGATGGTCCCACCACCTACCTGAAGTGAGGTGGCATGGGTAATACCCTCTCCACCCTTGCCACCTTCACTAGTCTGGAGAGCTGGCCCCAGGGCATGAGAGCAGGAGAGCTAGCCCTGCCCCCTCTCTGGCTTTATCACTTGGAAGAATGGGCTTTGTATCTTACCTGGGCAACACAATGGTGCTAGTCCTGATGGTGAAGGCATGACTGAGCTAGCTCCAAGGGTGTGAGGTGTAAGAGCTAGCCCAGCCCCTCGAAGACAGCAGCACTTTGGACAGTGGACCCTGTACCTTGACTGGGAAGCACAGTGGAGCTGACCAAAGAGGCATGTGTGAAGGTGAACCACCACAAGGAGAGCAGAAGAACTGGCCTTGCCTCTTGCTGATGGCAGCATTGGGTGGATTACCCAGAGCAGTACTTGAGAGCTCACACTGGTGGTACCAGTAAGGGAAAGCTGGTGCACTGACCAGCTCAGCTACCAACTAACTCCAATCAGAAACAGCAAGGACAGTTAGCCTAGAGATAATGAGATGGCAAGAGGCAAGTGCAAGACCATAAGCAACAGAAACCAATGCTGCTTGGCATCATCAGAACCCAGTTCTCTTACTACAGCAAGCCCTGGATATCCCAACATACCTGAAAAGCAAGATTCAGATCTAAAATTCCATCTCATGATGATGATAGAGGACTTTAAGAAGGACATAAATAACTCCCTTAACAAAATACAGGAGAATACAAATAAACAAATAGAAGCCCTTAAAGAGGAAACACATAAATCCCTTAAGGAATTACAGGAAAACACAATCAAACAGGTGAAGGAATTGAACAAAACTGTCCAGGATCTAAGAATGGAAATAGAAACATTAAAGAACACACAAAGGGAGACAATCCTGGAGATGGGAAACCTAGGAGAGAGATCAAGAGTCATAGATGCAAGCATCACCAACATAATACAAGAGATAGAAGAGAGAATCGCAGGCACCAAAGATACCATAGAAGACATTGAAACAACAGTCAAAGAAAATACAAAAAGCTCCTAACTTAAAACATTTAAGACATCCAGGACACAATAAAGAGACCAAACCTAAGAATAATAGGAATAAAAGAGAGTGAAGATTCCCAACTAAAAGACCAAGCAAATATCTTCAACAAAATTATAGAAGAAAACTTCCCTAACCTAAAGAAAAAGATGTCCATAAACATAAAAGAAGTCTACAGAACACCAAAAGATGAGACCAAAAGAGAAAATCCTCCCTTCACATAATAATTAAAACACCAAATGCACAGATCAAAGAAAGGATACTGAAAGCTGTAAGGGGGAAAGGTCAAGTAACATATAAGGGGAAACCCAGGAGAATTACACCAGACGTCTTAACAGAGACTCTAAAAGCCATAATATCCTGGGTAGATGTCATAGAGAACTTAAAATAACAAAAATGCCAGCCCAGGCTACTATACGCAGCAAAATTCTCAATTACCATAGAGGGAGAAACCAAGACATTCCATGACAAGACCAAATTTGAATAATATCCTTCCATCAGTCCAGCCCTACAGAGGATAATAGATGGAAAACTCCAACACAAGGAGGGAAACTACACCCAAGAAAAGCACCTCATAGAACCTTCTAAAACAATGACCATATAAACAGACACAAAATAAGGATTACCCAATACATGAAGATTAAAATAATCCCATGAATCCTATTAGATCAACACAGACTAAGGCTGGTCTTCAACAACAACATAAACAAAAGAAGGCCTACATACTCATGGAAGTTGAACAAGTATTTACTCAATAATAACTTGATCAGGGAAAAAATTAAGAAATTAAAGACTTTTTAGAACTTAACAAAAATTAAGGCACAACATACCCAAACTTATGGGACACAATGAAAGCAATGCTAAGAGGAAAACTCCTAGCTCTGAGTGCCTCCATAAAGAAATTGGAGAGAGCATACACTAGTAGCTCAACAGCTCATCTGAAAGCTCTAGAACAAAAAGAAGCAAATACACCCAAGAAAAGTAGACAGTAGGAAATAATCAAACTCAGGGCTGAAATCAACCAAGTAGAAACAAAAAGAACTATACAAAGAATCAACAAACCCAGGAGCTGGTTCTTTGAGAAAATCAACAAGATAGATAAACCCTTAGCCAGACTAACCAGAGGGCACAGAGACAGTATCCAAATTAACAAAATAGGAAATGAAAATGGAGACATAACAACAGAAACTGAAGAAATTTGAAAACAAACAAACAAACAAATAAAAAAAAAAACCCCATCAGATCCTACTACAAAAGCCTATCCTCAACAAAACTGGAAAATCTAGATGAAATGGATGATTTTCTAGAAACATACCAGGTACCAATGTTAAATCAGGATCATATATACCATCTAAACAGTCCCATAACCCTTAATTAAATAGAAGCAGTCATTAAAACTGTCCCAACCAAAAAAATCTCAGGACTAGATGATTTTGGTGCAGAATTCTATCAAAGCTTCAAAGAAGATATAATACCAATACTTCTAAAACTATTTCATAAAATAGAAACAGAAGGAACACTACCCAATATATTCTATGAAGCCACAGTTACACTGATACCTAAACCACACAAAGACCCTGTAAAGAAAGAGAACTTCAGACCAATTTCACTTATGAATATTTATACAAAAATACTCAATAAAATTCTTGCATACAAAAATCCAAAAACACATCAAAGTGATCATTCATCATGATCAGGTAGGTTTCATCACAGGAAGCAGGGATAGTTCAATATATGGAAATCCATCAATGTAATCCACTATATAAATAAACTCAAAGGAAAAAAACCACATGATCATCTCATTAGATGCTGAAAAAGCTTTTGACAAAATACAACACCCCTTCATGCTAAAAGTAATGGAGAGATCAGAAATTTAAGGTCCATAATAAAAGCAATACGCAGCAAGCCAGTAGCCAATATCAAACTAAATGGAGAGATACTTGAAGCAACCCACTAAAATCAGGGACAAGATAAGGTTGCCCACTCTTCCACTATCTATTCAATATAGTACATGGAGTTCTAGCCAGAGCAATCAGGCAACAAAAGGAGATCAAAGGGATACAAATTGGAAGGGAGGAAGTCAAGATATCACTATTTTGCTTTCTTTTAACTTCCTCATGCAAAATTTTTACCACAGATGACACAGTGACCCCCCTTTATTAAAAAAGTAAAGGGAGGAGAATGTGGGACTGCGTAAGGGTATCCTGGTTCTTGGCTGGGCATGGGCCTAGAACCCCGAGACTCCAAGGGAGAAACGGCAGGAGTTCGGCCATGTCCCCAGAACCCAGGGTGCTGAAAAGCAGTCTAGTCTCCATAGACCTACATTGTTCAGTCACGAAGGCCATTACAGCCCCTCCCAAAGTGCACAGGGTGTAACTACAGGCCTCAGACCCTAGAGATTTACATACTAATGAAGGTCAGAGCCAATTAAACTGCCCCCAGAACCTCCCCCTTTCTCTCTCCCTACTTAACTCAGGTCTGCCCTGAGTTTGGGGGGGGTACATCCAGATCCATCCACCATCTGCCATGACAATAAACCCTTCTGGAACCAAAAAAAAAAGATATCACTATTTGCAGATGACACGATAGTATACATAAGTGATACAAATAAATCCACAAGAGAACTTCTACAGCTGATAAACAATTTCAACAAAATGACAGGATACAAGATTAACTCAACCAAATCAGCAGCTTTCCTCTACTCAAAGAACAAACTGGCTAAGAAAAAAATTAGGGAAATTACAACCCTTACAATAGTTACAAATAATATAAAATATATTGATATGATTCTAACTAAGCAAGTAAAAGGTCTGCATGGTAAGAACTTCAACTCTCTGAAGAAAGAAATTGAAGAAGACCTCAAAAGATGAAAAGATCTCAAATGCTCATGGTTCAGCAGGATTAACATACTAAAAATGGCCATCTAACCAAAAGCAATCTACAGATTCAATGCAATCCCCTTCAAAATTCCAACTCAATTCTTCACAGAGATAGAAAGGGTAGTTCTCAAATTTATCTGGAATAACAAAAACCCCAGGATAGCAAAAACCATGCTCAACAATAAAAGATCTTCTGGAAGAATCACCACCCCTAACCTCAAGCTATACTACAGAGAAATCATGATTTAAAAAAAAACAGAATGGTATTGGTACAGAAATCGTCAGGTAGATAAATGGAGTAGAATTGAAGACAAGAAATGAACCCACACACCTTTGGTCATTTGATCATTGACAAAATAGCCAAAACTATCCAGTAGAAAACAGACAAAATTTTCAACAAATGGTGCTGGTTCCACTGGCAGTTGGCATGTAGAAGAATGCAAAGTGACCCATTCTTATCTCTTGTACAAAGCTCCAATCAAAGGGGTCAAGGATCTCCACATAAAACCAGATATGATGAATCTAATAGAAGAGAAAATGAGAAAGAACCTTGAACACATTGCCAAAGGGGAAATTTTCCAGAACAGAACACCAATGGCTTATGCTCTAAGATCAAGAATTGACAAATGGGACCTCATAAAATTGAAAAGCTTCTGTAAGGTGAGGACACTGTCAATACAACACAACAGTGACCCACAGATTGGAAAAAGGTCTTTATCAACTCTACATCCAAGAAAGGGGTAATATCAAAAATATAAAAAGAACTCAAACAGTTAGACTCCAGAGAACCAAATACTCCTATTAAAAATGTCGTATACAGCTAAACAGAGAATTCTCAACTGAGGAATCTCGAATGACTGAGAAGCACTTAAAGAAATGTTTAACATCCTTTGTTATCAGGGAAATGAAAATCAAAATGATCCTGAGATTCCACCTCACACCAGTTAGAATGGCTAAGATCAAAAAACTCAGATGACAGCAGATGCTGGTGAGGATGTGGAGAAAGAGGAACACTCCTCCATTGCTGGTTGGATTGCAAGCTGGTACAACCACTCTGGAAATCAGTCTTGTGGTTCCTCAGAAAATTGGAAATAGTTTTACCTAAGAACCCAGCTATATCATTCCTAGGCATACACCCAAAATACGCCCCAACATACAACAAGGATACATGTTCCACTATGTTCATAGCATCTCTATTTGTAGAGCCTAAAGCTGAAAACAATCCAGATGTCCCTCAATGGAGAATGGATACAAAAAATATGGTACATTTACACAATGGAGTACTATTCAGCTATTAAAAACAATGACTTCATGAAATTCTTAGGCAAATGGATGGAACTAGAAATCAAATGTTATCCCCTTCCCAGCCTTCCCTTCACAAGCCCCCAATCCCCCCTCCCTGCCTCTATAAGAGTGCTCCCATTCTTGCCCACCCACCCCTGCCTCAGAGGCCTAGCATTCCTCTACCTTGGGTCATTGAGCCTCCACAGGAACAAGGGGCTCCCCTCTCAGTGATGCCCCATAAGGCAGTCCTTTGCTACATATCCAACTGGAGTGAGGTAACCCAGTCACAAAAGAACAGACATGGTATGTACTCACTGATAAATGGATATTAGCCAAAAAGAAGCTCAGAATACCCACTATACAACTCACAGATCATATAAAACCTAAGAAGAAAGAAGACCACACCAAAGTGTGGGTGCTACATTCTTATTCAGAAGAGGGAAAAATTAATCTGGGTGTAGAAGGAGAGAGGGATCTGAGAGGGAGAGGAAGGGGGAAATCCGATTCAGATACAAGAGGAGATAAAGGAGAAGTACAGAGGGTCAGGAATTTGAAAGAAGATGTGTAGCAGTTGGTGGGGGGAGAGATCTAGGATAGCCACTAGAAAGTTCCAGGGAGGACCTAGGCCTCCCTGCACATATGTTGTAAATGTGCAGCTTGGTTTTCATGTAGGTCTCAAACATCTGGAGTGGGGGCTATCCCAAAACATGCAGCCTGTATATGGAATATGGTCTTCTAGCTGGGTGCCTCATCTGGCCTCAATGGGAGAGGAAGCACCTAGCCTCTCAGAGACTTAAAGTGGCAGGGTGGGGGATACAGGAGGAGGGGGTACTCAGAAAACAGAGATGGGGAAGGATTGTGGGAGGGGGTGACTGGGACGGGTTATAAAGTGAATAAGCAAAAAAAAAATAAAATTAAAAACAGAAAAAAAAAAGTCTATTTTATTCTGCTGTTTCTTTTTTAAAGGATGTATAAAATTGTAATCATTACTGAAAAAAATAATCATTTGTATGCTGATAAGTGAAACAAAATTATAAGGGATCCAGATGCATTGTATCTTTGCACTTTCCATGCTTTAACACAAAATGTTTTTCTTTTTAATCTTTAACTCTATCCTTAAGGACTTTCCTAGTATCTTACCAAGTTTGTTGACTTTTCAACTTTCCCTGACATCTCCACCTATCTGTAGATGCCTGCCAAGTTTCTCTATCATTCAGCTAGCACTTCATGCAGGCTTCTGGCTCCTGACTCTGTCCCCCTCTGGGTGATCCCTCTCTCCACCTGACTCTGTATGGTTGTAGGCTTTCACCTATGGGCACCCAACAGTAGTTCTGGACCCACAGGCTCAGTCACACAGGGCCTGGACTGTCCTCTGGCCTCTGCCCACTCTGTAAAGGTGGATCTGGGCCAGGCAGTTCTGCTACCTATTCTAGCTCTGGGTCATTGCAAGCTCCCCACTCCTCCACCCTGGGTATATGCTAGTTTCTCTCCAGCCCAGCCCGTCTGTTCAGTCCCTCTGCCATATCTGGAAAGTGCACTAAGACTCTGGCCCGGGAGAGACCTCAGAGCAGCTCCATCATGCTGAGTTAGCTCATAGGCTTCCTCTTTAAAAAGACATGCCTGTGATGTGCACTGAAGCTCTCTGTTGGCTCTATATTAAACGAAATGCCTTCCACACAGCTAGAAAACTTCTCTTAGAGGGGTTTGTTCCTGTCTTTCCACCCAGGGCTTATTCTCAGGTTCTAAACCCTGGATTCTATAAAGCCTTACGTTGGACACCATTTGTAACCATGAGTTCTTTTTTCTGTGCCTCACTTCTCAAATGACTAGGAAGCTATTATTTATCAACAAATGCCTCAGAAATTCAATCATCCTGTCCATATCATTCAATGTCTGCTACATGGCTGGTTGCCACAGTTTCATACATCTGACTTCCTCTGAGTCCCAGGTGTGAATCTTCCCACACCTTTTCATTTCCCAGAATTTCTCTCCCCCTCTCTCCTCCCAGTTGTCCCACCTTCTAATCCTGTCTCAGCTTATTATCCATCAGATTTTTATTGACACATGATGTTTTCACACAGTACACAAGAGATTATCCCTACAGAACTTTGCATAACTGCCCTCTGAGAGACTTAACCCAGAAGCTGATAAAAAACAGACACAGATACTCACAGTCAAACATTACATGGAGCTCAGGAAATTTTGTAGAAGATGGGGAGGAAGGATTGAAGGAGTTAGAGGGGTCAAGAACACCACAAGAAAACCTACATAATCAACTAACCTGAGACCATGAGGCTTACAAAAACTAAACCACAAAGCAAAGAGCATGCATGGGATATGTAATAGATGTGCAGCTTGGTCTTCATGTGGAGCTCTAACAACTGGAGCAGACACTACCTCTGACTCTCTTGATTTCCTTTGGATCCCTTTCCTCTAACTGTGCTGCCTTGTCTAGGCTCAAAAGGAAAAGATGCACCTAGTTCTACTGCAACTTGATACGCCGGTGAGGGCTGATATCCATGATAGGCCTCACCTCTCTGAGGAAAATGGGAAGAAGGCTAGGAGGAGGTGAGGTGAGTAAGAAGAACAGGGAGAAGAGAAGGGAAAGGAAGCTGGGATTGTGATATAGTAACCTGTTACCCACCCAGGAGGCTGGGTTTAATGTGTTTAATTGCCTGGTGACTTTTGCTCTATCTGTATGGCAAATACCACAACAGATTCTCGCCCAAACATTTATTATGATCTTGTCAATCTATAGAACATATCTTTATAGGAGGTACTACAGGTATTCAATCTACAGAATCCATCTTTATGGAAGATATCATATGTATTTTATAAAGAGTTTCAATGTATCAATGTAGTTATTCTTATACTTTATTGTGTATATGAGATTGAGTTAATTATCACAAATAAAGTTTTTGCCAAATTGTGCTATGCTTACCTATGCAAATAAACTACTTGGGATCAGACTGCCAACATTTGAGCCCACATCATCCACTGTGTCCATTGAGCTATCTTGCCTCTTGTGAATCATTTTTCTGCTAGACATGGTGGTGACAGAAACCCCCATAATTTTTTTACTGGATATTTTCTTTATTTACATTTCAAAGGTATCCCCTTTCCCGGTCTCTCCCCCTAAACCTTCTATCCATCTGCCCTCCCTGCTTCTATGAGGGTGTTAACCCACCTAACCACCCACTCCCACCTCCCCGTCCTTGAATTCCCCTACACTGGGGCATCAAGTCTCCACAGAAGTAAGGGTCTCTTCTCCCATTGATGCCCAACAAGGCCATCCTCTGCTACATATGCAGCTGGAGCCATGAGTCCCTCCATGTGTACTCCTTGGTTGGTGGTTTAGTCCCTGGGATCCCTGGGGGGTCTGGTTAGTTGATATTATTGTTCTTCCTATGGGGTTGCAAACTCCTTCACCTCCTTCAATCCTTTCTCTAACTCCTCCATTGGGGACCCCATTGGGAGCCTCATGCTCAGTCCAATGATTGACTGTGAGTATCTGCCTCTATTTGTCAGGCTCTGGCAGAGCCTCTTAGGAGACAGCTATATCAGGCTCCTGTCAGCATGCACTTCTTGGCAACCACAATAGTGTCTGTGTTTGGTGACTGTATATGGGATGTATCCCCAGGTGGGGCAACTCTTATAACGATGACATTTAATTGGGGCTGGCTTACAGGTTCAGAAGTTCAGTCCATTATCATCAAAGCAGGAGCATAGCAGCACCCAGGCATAAATGGGGCTAGAGGAGCTGAGAGTTCCACCTCTTGTTCCAAAGGCAGCTAGCAGAAAACTCCAACACAACTAGGGAAATAATACTAGTAGATTCATGTGAAGTAAATTATATAATACGCTCAGGGGTTGTAGAAAGGAAGGTACAGTATGACATGAAGGACACAAAGAGGAATCCTGAAGGGATATGGTCACCAAGCATGTGGAGAATCAGGAGAGTAGGAATCTTTGTGCAATGCTTCTATTAGCAGTCAGTGGGGACTACATAAGCAACAAACAAGAAGTGATTTCATTAGGTGTTTTTAACTAAGTCACAGACAGAGAGTTAGAAGGGTAGCTTGTGACAAGGAACAGCCTTATGCTAAAGTGCCTGATAGTATGGCAGAATGCACTTAGTCTGTTTGCAGGAATGTCAAGGCAAAGAATATGTGAAATTCTGAAAACCTATAATACACCCCCATAGCCAGGTGTCGATCCTGTCAGCAGTAGAAGCCTGTGCTAAATCCCTTATATGGCAGGAATGGCCCCTATCATCTATAATTCCACTGTGACTCACTTGAGCAGCTTGTGGTTTTTAATCTTTGCAACTCTTTACAGAGTTACAGATATTAAGTCTTAAGGGAAATAAGTTTTCATGAAGAGACATAGCAAATTTCCAGATATAGGAAGAACTAATGCAGTGCTCTCAGTTCTTTGGGATTCATATGACTAGAGTGGTAGGAGAGAAGAGGACTTGGCATTTTGGCAGGAGAACTGTAATTGATCCTAAGAAGAAGACACGAGAAGGAGAACTGCTATTAGACACGAGGAGGAGGGAAAGTGTGGCATTCAATTGACCCACCTAGCAAACTCTTGCAGACTTATTCACAAGTGGATAACTGTAACAATCCCAGATTGTGAATGGCATGACATATGATAGTCATGGCTCAGGTCTCTCAGGTCTTGCTAGCATTTCCCTATGATAGGTCACCATCAGACAAGCCACTCTGACTTTCAAAGGGACATTAAGAAGAAACAGAGAATGAGTGACAGAGAATGGAGAAAATGGTTGTCAGTTTTAACACTGAGACCAGTAGGATTAATTGTTTATCCTGATCACACTGCGTCTTCTAAGTTTCACCCAGGAAGGAAGGTCCATGAGAATCATGAAGAATTTGTTCCCTGAATAAATATAAAGAGGATAAGTAGAGTTGTTTCAGAGAGTACAGCTGAAAGTACCAGAAATGCTCGCAGAGAGCACCATTCAGCTACCAACTGTGGGACCCTCTCAAATCACACCTTTCTTGGGGCCAGACATTATCCAATGGTTGTCACAGTCCGTATATAAGGGCTGACATCTCTTAAATCCTCATGCAACACAAATCAAGGTTATCCTTTTTGCTCGAGAGTGCCCTCTGCTGTCTGCTGAATACTGCCTGTGAACTCTAGGCCACATATGTTCTAATTCTTGTTGTTGTTGATGATGATGATGATGATGATGATGATGTTATTTTATTTATTTACATTTCAAATGTTATCCCTTTTCCCAGCTTCCCCTCCGAAAACCTCCTATCTCATCCCTCCTCCCCCCTGCTTCTATGAAGGAGCTTGCCCACCCAAGCACTTCTGTCTCAGTTCCCTAGCATTCCCCTAAGATGAGTCACCAAGTCTCCACAAGACCAAGGGCTTCCCCTCTCATTGATGCCAGATAAGGCAATCCTCTGCTACATATCCAGCTGAAGCAATGAGTCCCTCCATTGTGTTGGAGTCCCTCCAACTCTTTGGTTGGTAGTTTATTCCCTGAGAGCCCTGGGGGGGAGGGGGGTCTGGTGGGTTGATAATATTGTTTTCCCTATGGGGTTGCAATCCCCTTCAGCTCCTTCAGTCCTTCCCTAACTCTTCCATTGGTGTCACCAGACTCAGTCCAATGGTTGACTGTGAGTGTCTACATCTGTCTTAGGTGCTGGCAAAGCCATACTAGGCTCCTGTCAGAAGCACTTCGTGGTATCAGTAATAGTGTCAGAGTTTGGTATCTGTGGGTGGGATGGATCCCAAGGTGAGGCAGACTCTAGATGGCCTTTCCTTCACTCTCTGCTCCATTTTTTGTCCCTATATTTCCTTTATACAGGAACAATTCTGGGTTAAAATTTTTTAGATGAATGAGTGGCCCCTTCCCTCAACTGGGGCCATGCCTATCTACTGGAGGTGGTCTCTACAGGTTATATCTCCCCTTTGTTGGGTATTTCAGCTAATGTCATCCCCACTGGGTCCTGGTAGCCTCTTGCATCCCTGTTGTCTTGGACTTTTTAGTGGTGTCCCCCCATTCCTTACCTCCCAATGCTTCATGTTTCTATTTATTCTTCAGGCCCTCTGAACTTTTCTCTTGTCTCTTCCCATACTTGAACCTGCCCCCGTTTTTTTTCCCTCACTTGTCCTCTCCCACTCATGTGTCTCCCTCCCTCTACCTGCCATTATTATTTTGTTCCTCCTTCTAAGTGGGTTTAAAGCATCCACACTTTGGCCTTCCTACTTGGTAAGCTTCATATGGTCTATGAGTTGTATTGGGGGTATTCTGAGCTTTTAGCCTAATATTCACTTATCAGTGAGTACATACCATGTGTGTTCTTTTGTGACTGGGTTACCTTCCTCAGGACAATATTTTCTAGTTTCATCCATTTGCCTGTAAATTTCATGAATTCGTTCTTTTTACTAGCTGAGTAGTACTCCATTGTGTAAATGTGCCACATTTTCTGTATCCATTCTTCTGTTCAGTAGTTTTGCATCAATACTCATATGGGAAATTGGGCAGAACTTCTCTTTTTTGTTGGTTCTTCCTTTGTGTGGTTTAGGTATCAGAGTAATTGTGGCTTCATAGAACGAAGTAGGTAGTGTTCCTTCTGTTTCTATTTTGTGGAATAGTTTGAAGAGTATTGGTATTCTGACTTCTTTGAAGGTCTGATAGCATTCTTCACTAAAGCCATCTTGTCCTGGGCTTTTTTTTTTCCTTTGGTTGGGAGACTTAATGACTGCTTCTATTTCTTTAGAGGTTATAGAACTGTTTAGATGGTTTATCTGATCCTGAGTCAACTTTGGTACCTGGTATCTGTCTAGAAAATCATCCATTTCATCTAGATTTTCCAGTTTTGAAGAGGATAGGCTTTTGTAGTAGGATCTGATGTTTTTTTAATTTCCTAAGTTTCTGTTGTTATTTCTCCTTTTTCATTTCTGTTTTTGTTAATTTGGATACTGTCTCTGTGCCCTCTGGTTAGTCTGGCTAAGGGTTTGTCTATGTTGTTGATTTTCTCAAAGAACCAGCTTCTAGTTTTGTTGATTCTTTATATAGTTCTTTTTGTTTCTACTTGGTTGATTTCAGCCCTGAGTTTGATTATTTCCTGCCATCTATTCCTGTGGGGTGTATTTGCTTCTTTTTGTTCTAGAGCTTTCTGGTGAGCTGTTAAGCTGCTAGTGTGTGATCTCTCCAATTTCTTTATAGAGGCACTCAGAACTATGAGTTTTCCTCTTAGCACTGCTTTCATTGTGTCCCATAAGTTTAGATATGCTGTGCCTTCATTTTCATTAAATTCTAAAAAGTCTTTCATCCTTTATTTCCTCCCTGACCAAGTTATCACTGAGTAGATAGTTCTTCAACTTCGATATGTATGTGGGCTTTCTGTTGTTTTTCTTGCTATTGAAGACCAGCCTTAGTCTGTGATGGTCCCATAGAATACATGGGATTAATTCAATGTTCTTGTATCTGTTGAGGTTTGTTTTGTGTCTAAGTATATGGATTTTTGAGAAGGTACCCTGAGGTGCTGAGAAGGTATATTCTTTTGTTTTAGGGTGAAATGTTCTGTAGATATCTGTCAAATCCATTTGGTTCATAACTTCTTTTAGTTTCACTGTGTTTCCATGATCTGTCCATTGGTCAGAGTGGGGTGTTGAAATTTCCTACTATTATTGTGTGAGATTCAATGTGTGTTTTGAGCTTTAGTAACATTTCTTTTACAAATGTGGGTGCCCTTGCATTTGGGGCATAGATTTCAGAATTGAGAGTTCATCCTGGTATATTTTTCCTTTGATAAGTATGTAGTGTTCTTCCCCATCTTTTTTTGATAACTTTGGTTGAAAATCTATTTTGTTGGATATTAGAATGGCTACTTCAGCTTGTTTCTTGGGACCATTTGCTTGCAAAAAAATTCACAACCTTTTACTTTGAGAGAATAGCTGTCTTTGACTCTGAGGTGTGTTTCCTGTAGGCAGCAAAATGCTGGGTCCTGTTTATATATCCAGTCTGTTAGCCTATGTATTTTTACTGGGAATTGAGTCCATTGATGTTGAGAGATGTTAGGGTCCAATGATCATTGCTTCCTGTTATTTTTGTTGTTAGAGTTGGAATTGTGTGTGTGTGTTTCTCTTCTTTTGGGTTTGTTGTGAAAGATTAATTTCTTGCTT
This sequence comes from Mastomys natalensis, assembly GCA_021653895.1. Classification (NCBI taxonomy): domain Eukaryota; kingdom Metazoa; phylum Chordata; class Mammalia; order Rodentia; family Muridae; genus Mastomys; species Mastomys natalensis. Next base: position 333,857 of record JAJTUV010000288.1, read on the forward strand.
TTTCTTGGGTGTAGTTTCCCTCCTTGTGTTGGACTTTTCCTTCTGTTATCCTCTGTAGGGCTAGATTAGTGGAAAGATATTGTTTAAATTTGGTTTTGTCTTGGAATACTTTGATTCTCCATCTATGGTAATTGCGAGTTTTGCTGGGTATAGTAGCCTGGGCTGGCATTTTTGTTCTCTTAAAGTCTGTATGACATATGCTCAGGATCTTCTGGCTTTTATAGTCTTTGTTGAGAAGTCTGGTGCAATTCTGATAGGTTGAATGATCATGTGATATTTTTCTTTGAGTTTGTTTATATTGTGGATTATGTTAATGGATTTTCATATATTGAACCAATCTTGCCCTGGGATGAAGCTTTTGTAGTAGGATCTGATGATTTTTTTAATTTCCCTGGTTTCTGTAGTTATGTCTCCCTTTTCATTTCTGATTTTGGTGATTTGGATACTGTTTCTGTGCCCTTAAGTTAGTTTGGCTAGGGTTTATCTATCTTGTTGATTTTCTCAAAGAACCAGCTCTTGGTTTGTTGATTATTTGTATCCTTCTCTTTGTTTCTACATGGTTGATTTCAGCCCTGAGTTTGACCATTTCCTGCCTTCTACTCCTCTTGAGTGTGTTTGCTTCTTTTTGTTCTAGGGCTTTCAGGTGTGCTGTTAAGTTGCTAGAGTGAGATCTCTCCAATTTCTTTAGGAGGGCTCTTGATGCTATGATTTTTTTCCTCTTAGCACTGCTTTGTGTCCCATAAGTCTGGGTACGTTGTGTCATCATTTCATTGAATTTCAGGAAGTCTTTAATTTCTTTATTTTTTCCATGACTAAGTTATCATTGAGTAGAGAGTTGTTCAGTTTCCATGAATATGTGGGTTTTCTGTTGGTTTTGTTGTTATTGAAGTCTGGCCTTAGTCTGCAGTATCTGATAGGATACATGAGATTATATCAATCTTCTTTTATCTGTTGAGGCTTGTTTTGTGACCAATTATATGGTCAGTTTTATAGAAGATTCCATGAGGTGCTGAGAAGAAGGTATATTCTTTTGTTTTAGGGTGAAATGTTCTGCAGATATCTGTTGAATCCATTTGGTTCAAAACTTCTATTAGTTTCACTGCATCTCTGTTTAGTTTCTGTTTCAATGACTTGCCCATTGGTGAGAGTTGGATGTTGAAATCTCCCACTATTATTGTGTGGAGTTCAATGTGTATTTTGAGTTTTACTAAAGTTTCTTTTATGAATGTTGGTGCCTTTGCATTTGGGGGCATAGATGTTCAGAATTGAGACTTTCTCTTGGTAGAATTTTCCTTTGATGAATATGAAGTGTCCTTCCCTTGAAAACTTTTGGTTGAAAGTCTCTTTTATTGGATATTATGATGACAACTCCTGCTTGTTTCTTGGGACTGTTTGCTTGGAAGACTTTTTTCCAGTCTTTTATTCTGAGGTAGTGTTTGTCTTTGTCAGTAAGGTGTGTTCCTTTGTACAGTGAAGTGCTGGATCCCACTTGCACATCAAGTCTGTTAGCCTATGTCTTTTTATTGGAGAATTAAGTCCATTGATATTGAGAGATATTAAAGACAGATGATTGTTAGTTCTTGTTATGTTTGTTGTAATAGGTGGCATTATGTGTATGTGATTCTCTCCTTTTGTTTTGATTTTTTGTGAGATGGTTAATTTCTTGTTTTTTTTTTTTTTTCTTTGGTGTAGGTACCTCCTGGGAGGCCTTCAGACTGTGGGGTTTTCAGAGGAACAGATAAGCTGATGATCTGCCCCAGCCAAGGATTACTTTTTCAAATGGTACATTGAACATGAAGCTTCAAGCCTAAGAACTCTCCCTGGTCAAAGATGGTTTCCAAGCCAAGGAGCAAGAATTTACAGAGAGGCAATGTGAAAGGCAGCCTCTTTTTAAGATTAATTTTTATTGGATATTTTATTTATATTTCAGATGTTATCTCCTTTCCCCATCCCCCCCAGAAACTCCCTATCTCATTCCCCTTCTCCTGTTTCTATGAGGATATGACCCCACCCACTCCCTCCTCCCCATCCTCCCATTCCCCCACACTGGGGCATCCAGCCTGCATGGGACCAAGGACTTCCTCTCCCACCTATGCCTGACAGGACCATCCTCCCCTACATATACAGTTGGAGCCATGGGTCCCTCCCTATGTGCTCCCAGGCTGGTGGTTTAGGCCCTGTAAGCTCTGATTGGTTGGTTTTGTTGCTCTCCCCATGGGGCAGCAAGCCCCTTCATCTCCTTCAGTCTTCTCTCTAACTCCACCATTGGGAACCCCATGAGAAAGGGAGCCTTTTAAAAGCCAGCTGAATAGAAAAGCCAACTCTTGAACTGGAGCCTCGGGGCACATTTACCTACAGCTTCTCCCAAGCATGACACAGTTCCAGATAAGGATCAGAGTGAATACAGTGCTTGACACACATGGTTCTTGGGGCCAAACCCACCCACATCTCCATCCCTACCCAATACCACCCCACTCTATCCCCTGCATATGGCCAGAGCCAGCTGCACCACAGGAGAGGATGAGCTTCTGCCAGTAGCTGGGACATACAGAGCCTATAACTGAGACACACCCAGATTCATGCACTCCTCTGAAAAGCCAATACACAGCCCACATGGGGATAAACTTCCCAGGTTCATGACTGGCTGCATTCAAGGGGAACCTGTCACTCAGAAGGGGACAAGCATCCAAAGAGACACTGGTTAAACTTCATGAAAATGAGGCTTGGGAGACACCAGCTAAAAACATGTGGAAGGCAAAACATCGTTCCATGTGGCCAAAAAGACAAGGGCAGGACCAACCACAATGTGAAGTCTGAACTGAAATGTGGAAGACAAAGAACAAAGAACATACAGAAGAAATCTTTGAAATTATGCTTTAATGATAAAGAGGGAAAGAGACTGGGTATGAAAATTCATAGACACATATAAATAATTTGAAATAAGATGCATAAAGATGAGGCATATCTGGGAGAGGTGAGTTGTGCATGGTCCCTGACCTTCATTGTCTGGCTCTGGGCTCACCCTACTGTACAGAGGAGACTTGAGGGATGCCAAGAGTGTTCTGGTTCTCTGTGGAGGCCTGTGGGACCCCAAGAAAAATCAGTTTAGAACACTGTTCCACCAATCCCTTCCCAGCCTGTTCCACCTGGGGCACAGCCAGCGGAGGTGAATTCCAAGTACATGGTCCCCTGATCTCCATTGTGTAGCTCTGGGCCTGTCCTGTCTTTCTGAAGAGACTACAGGTCCCCAAGAACATTCCAATTCCCTATGGAGGCCTACAGGGCCCCCAAGAAAAACAGCTTGGAACACTGCCCCACCAATGCCTTGCCATCTAGGTCTGCCTGAGGGACAGTAATCTCCATTGTCTGGCCCATGGAACCTGGTACCTTCTTGATGAGTTCTGAAAGCATCAGGTTCATCCAGCCAACACCAGGGAAAACCAGATGAGTAGAGGACAGCTTAAAAATACAATCAACAAGAACCAGGGCAATATGGCACCACCAGAGCCCAGCTATCCTATTACAGAAAGCCCTGGATATCCTAACAAAACTGAGGCACAAGATGATCTTAAATCCAAGCTTATAATAGAGACCTTTAAAGAGGAAATGGAAAAATCCCTTAAAGAAATACAGGAAAATACAATCAAACAGGTGAAGGATATGAATTAAATTGTCCAAGAAATAAAAATGGAAATAGAAGCAATAAGAAAACACAAACTTAGGGAATACTTGAGATGGAAAACATAGGAAAGAGAACAGGAACTATAGGCACAAGCAACAGAAAAGAAGAGATGGAAGAGAGACTATCAGGCATAGAAGATACAATGGGAGAAACCAATACATCAATCAAAGAAAATGCAAAATCTAGGGGCTGGAAAGGTGGCTCAGTGGTTAAGAGTGCTCTTCTAGAGGTTCTGAGCTCAATTCCCAGCAACCACATGGTGGCTCACAACCATCTGTAATGGGATCTGATGCCATCTTCTGGTGGGTCTGAAGGGAGCAACAGTGTACTCATGTACATAAAATAAACTTTAAAAAGAAAATGCAAAATTTTAAAAGTTCATGACACAAGACATCCAGGAAATTTGGTACACCATGAAAAGAAGAAACCTAATAACAATAGGAACACAAGAAGGAGAAGATTCCAGCTCCAAGACCCAGAACACATGTTCAACAAAATTATAGAAGAAAATCTCCCTAACCTAAAGAAGGAGATGCCTATAAAGGTAGAAGAAGCTTAGAGAACACCAAATAGATTACACCAGGAAAGAAAATCCCCCACCACTATATAATAATCAAAACATTAAATATACAAAACCAAAAAAAAAATATTAAAAGCTGCAAGAGAAAATACCAAGGAACATATAAAGACAGGCCTATTAGAATTACACTCAACTTCTCAACAGAGACCCTGAGAAATTGAAGAGCCTAGGCAGTTGTATTGCAGATTCTAAGAGATTATATATGTCATCCCAGACTACTATACCCAGCAAAATTTTCAATCACCATAGATGGAGGAACCAAGTCATTTCATGACAAAAACTAAATGTAAACAATATTTTTCCCACTAATCCAGCCATACAGGAGATAGTAGAAGGAAACTATCAACCCAATGAAGCTAACAACACTCAAGGAAACACATAAAATAATTTCACAACATTAAAATAAAAAGAAGAAAATCACACATACACACACTAACAATAACAACAACATCAAAATAACAGGAATTAACAATCCATTGTCAATAATATCTCTCAGCATCACTGGACTCAATTCCTCAATGAAAAGACACAGGCCAAAAGAATAGGTTCATCAGGAAATCTGTTATTATAAGATTTCCTGCTGTATACAGGAAACACATCTCAACAACAAAGATAGATATTATCTCACAGAAAGGGGCTAGGGAAAGGTTTTCCAAGCAAGCAAACCAAGAAACAAGCTGGAGTAGATATTCTAGTATCTAATAAAATAGACTTTCAACCAAAAATAATCAAAAAAGATGAGGAAGGACACTTCATAGTTGTCAAAAAAAAAAAAAAAATCCACCAAGAGGACATCTCAATTCTGAATGTCTATGCCCCAAATGCAAGGGCACCCACATTTGTAAAAGAAACATTACTGAAGCTTAAATCACACATTGAACCCCAACCATTATAGTAGCAGACTTCGACACCCCATTCTAACCAATGGATAGGTCACTGAAACAGAACTAAACAGAGAAATAATGAAATTGATAGAGGTTATGGTTCAAATGGACCTAACATATCTATAGAACATTTCACCCGAACACAAAAGAAAATACCTTCTTCTCAGTACCTCAGTCATAAAGCAAGCCTTAACAGATACAAGAACATTGAAATAGCTCCTTGCAGCCAGCCAGCGGTGGCACACCGCTGCAGTTACCATGCTCTGGAGTCTGAGGCAGCCGTCTCTCCTGAGTTCAAATCCAGCCTGTGCTTGCTCACAGGAAAAAAAAAAAGAAAGAAATAGCTCCTTGCATCTTATCAGATCACCATGGATTAAAGCTGGACTTCAATAACAACAGAAACAACAAAAAACCTACATATTCATGGAAACTGAACAACTTACTACTCAATGATCACTGAGTCAGAGAAGAAATAAAGAAAGAAATTAAAGACTTTCTAGAATTCAATTAAAATGAAGGTACAATATACCCAAACTTATAGGACACAATGAAAACAGTGCTAAGAATAAAATTGATACCACTAAGTGCCTTCATAAAGAACATGGAAAGTTCTCATACTAACAATCTAAAAGTATGCCTGAAAGCTTGAGGGAAAAAAAGCAAACACATCCAAGAAGAGTAAATGGCAGGAACTAATCAAACTCAGGACTGAAATCAATCAACTAGAAAAAAAAAAGAAAACTAGAAAAAAAGTCAATAAAACCAGGAGCTGGTTCTTTGAGAAAATCAACAAGATAGACAAACCCTTAATAAGATTAAGTAAAAGGCAGAGAAACAGTACCCAAATTAACAAAATCAGAAATAAAAAGGGAGAGATAACAATAGACACTAAGGAAATCCAAAGAATCATTAGATCTTACTTCAAACACCTGTTTTCCACAAAATTGGAAAATTTAAATGAAATGAATGATTTTCTAGACAGATACCAATTACAAAAGTTAAATCAAGATCACATAAACTATCTAAACAGTCCTATAACCCTTAAGGAAATAAAAGCAGTCAATAAAAGTCTCCTAACCAAAAATAAAAAGCCCAGGATCAGATGGTTTTAGTACAGAATTCTAACCAGACTTTCAAAGAAGACCTAATACCAATATTATTCAAACTATTCTACAAAATAGATACAGACAGAACATTGTCAAACTTATTTTATGAAGGCACAGTCACCCTGATACCTAAACCACACAAAGACTCAACAAAGAGAATTTCAGACCAATTTCCGTTATGAACATTGATACAGAACACTCAATAAAATACTCGCTAACCAAATCCAAGAACACATCAAAAACATCAACCACCATGATCAAGTATACAAATCAGGAATGCAAGGATGGTTCAATATACAAAAATCCATCAATGTAATCCAAAATACAAACAAACCAAAAGAAAAAACATCTCATCAGATGCTGAAAAGGCCTTTGACAAAATCCAACACTCCTTTTTAAATATCTTGTAGAGATCAAAGATACATGGGGCATACCTAAATGTCAGGGACAGCCTTGCTTATACACTGAAGGCCAAAAATCAGCCATAGGCCTAAGTCAGCCTGATAACATAAAATCTTGGGTCTCTGTGGAAAAACACTGAAACAGATAGCTATAAGATATTGTAAACAGGCAGCTTTGGTGGAAATTTACCAGCCTGGATGGGAACAAGTAGTCATAAGTCTTGTGGATAGTCATAGACCTTGAGTAGTCTTGGTGGACAGTACCAACTTAGATAAGGACAAGTGAATCATAGATGGAGTCATAGTGACCTGTCCCCTGAACCTTCACCCAGCTGACACTCTGTTCTGGAAGATATCTATAGTCCCCCTGAACACCTGTGCTCCTGCGTCATCCTCTTCCCCACAACCTGCCTTCTTGTGTATATAACCCCTGTATGAAAAAAGGAAAAAGAACAATTTGATCAGACTATAGACAAATCATCATTCTTTGTGTTTTGCGTCTGCCTGTTTTCCCCTCACTCTCTTTCAGGTGACCTCCCCAGACCCTTTTAATGTCCTGCTGGACATGCCATTCTGGCGCCCAGCATTGTGGGTCTCAAAAACGAGACGTTCCATCCCTCAGCATTCAGGGGTTCAACGAGATCACAAGAGGTAAGACACCGGCTCTTCAGAGAAGGAGGTAGACCAACCAGGTTTTGCCAGGATCGTTGAAGGTGACTTCCTGGAGTGCCTGGCACTCCGATTACAGAGCACTTCTTAAAGTGACTCCCAGAGGCGTGGCCCTAGATTTCTCAGGGGCACCCAAGAGGATACTCCTGACGTTCGCCTGAGAGTGGCCTCAACTCAGAAGGAAACCACGGTCCACCCAACCATGAGATGATCTTGTGGAGGATCAGAGCGGCGAGGCCTTGAGATAAGAGACATTGGGACAGGTATTTTTTAAACAGTCACTATTCGTGACAGACTCAAGGAGTGAGTCACTCAGGACTCAAGAAATTGTGTTAAGAAAACACATGGGATAGGTATTTTCTAAACAGTCACTATTCATGACAGACTCACTCGGGACTCAAGGAACTAGGGTTAATAAAAAAGGATCTTTAAAAATTCTTTTCTTTCATTAGTGTTGTTTTCCCAAGAGGGGACTATGATAAAAAAAAAATGTTATACCTCCTAAGGAGGAGATAAAAAGTTAAACCTTGAAAATGAGAGAGAGAAAGGGCGAAAACGAAAACAGTTGCCCGCTCTCTGGCATGTTAACAAAAGAAAAACAAAAGTCATATTACAGAGCCCTCCTGGGAGCAAGAGATGATCAAGGAGACGCCCTGTTCTCTCTGGCTCTCTCTAGGAGAGATTCTCAGTTCTACTTTCTCTGTCTATTGTTTGTTCTTGGCACCAATTTGTCTATGTGTGTCATTTGTCTGTCTTTGTCTCATTGTTTGAATGATTGTTGTTCTATGTTTCATATTCAAAAGAAAAACTGGTTAAAACTGCTTGTTCAATTTACTTTGAAACTTGCTTGGAAATAACAGTTTCCATTTTTACGGCAGAGACTAATCTACCCTGCTCTGTGGCTGGGAGTAAGGCACAAACTGCTCTTGGAGGGAGGCCAACAGTTTTTTTTGGCTTCTGTAGTAAGGGAGTTGATAGTGGTTTTCCCCAATTTGATAAGTGAAAGGGTGCTTCTCTCTTAAAATTACAGCTAAAAAGGTAGGAAAAATTTTTGTTTAGATGTACATTTATTTTTATTCTTAATTGGTTTAAAATATATATATAAATATGCTGTATATGTCCTGGTTATATATTATTGGGTATGATTACAAATTTATAATTTTGGTAACAAAAAGCTAGATTAAAACTGGTAATTCAGAGTTACAGTCATTCAAAAACCAGATCTATAATAATAGAGATCTCAGTAAGAGTTTTTATATAGATCAAACAGGCCCTGATAAACACCTTCTTTTTGTTATACAATTGGTTTATTAGTTGATCCCTCTAAAGAAGATTTAATACAAGCCTTTGCTCTCATACAAGCTTTAAAATTTTAGAGAGTACTTGTTGCTCCAGAAAACATTCAAAGACAATATCTTTTCAATATTTGAGACATCAGCTATATTCCTAAATAAATTGACACATAAAATTTATAAAAAGATAGTTTACTTATTTTAAATTATTTTCAAAAGTTCCTAGGAGATGCTAATTGGCTAAGATCTTATTTTAAGCTCTCCACAAAAAAATTTAAGCTGTTGTTTAATATTCTCAAGAGAGATACAAACCCTAATTTCCTTCAACAATTAATTGACAAAAGAAGAGTAATTTTTAAAAAGTAGGAGAAGCTATTATTAATTGATATATTATACAGATTGATTAGTTGTTGGCTGTTTTATAACAGGCCTTTGATTTAAAAGATTATTAATATATATTTATATTTCTTTATTTCCAAAAGAAGTTTTAACATCCTGTTTTGAAGCTGTTGTTGTGTTAATATAAAATTATAGGTTAAGATCACAAAGGTATTTTAAGGAAGAACTTAATGAAATATTCTTTATTCCAAACAATAATATAATTGGTTATTAAAAAATACTGATATTTGATCTATTACATGATCAATTTGTTACAGTTTTCCTCTACACATGCTTTTATATTTCTTATGAATTTATATATTCATATATAGATTTTTATATATTGCCCATAAAAATGTGTTTACTGTATTACTAAACAGCTTGTCAAATAGAAAGACAATATATATAATTAGATTACATGTTTACTCTCTTGAGTTCCCCCTGCTTCAGCACAGATAATTGAACTATGTGCTGTAGCCACTATTTAAAATGCAAAAAATTAAGCTTTCAATCAGTATACTCATAGCCAGTATATAGCTCATGGTTTATAATTGCTTAAAATTGTTCCTTTTCTAGATATTTCTAATTTTCAAATTTTACAAATACAGCTCAATTTTAAAAACACATATTTTTCCTTAATTTTATAAGCCATTTAAGAGCTCATACTGGATTGCCTGGACCCAAAAAAAAAAAAAAATGCCATAACAAATTTACATAGATTACAGATCTTAAAAAAAACAATTGGCCATACAATTTTATTCTTTATATTGGAGTTGCTTTATAATAAAAGTTTGTTTATCTAGATTGCTGTGCCACTGGAGCTAATCTGCCTTTAGTCATCCTTGAGGCCAGAAACTGCAGTTTTTGTTTTGTTTTGTTTTTTGGCACTTAGCACCTCATTTTAAAAACAGCCAAAGATTAAGTAAACAGCTTTTGTTTTGTCTCAACAAGAACTGCTGGGCTGTAACTTATGCCTGCTAGTCTGAGGCTACTTTAAAAAGTTATTAAAGAGTTTATTATTAAGAGTAAAAAGTTTCCTATGAAAGCTATCTAAAAAAAAAAAAATACAAAGAAAACTTCTATTTTATTTGAGAAAAGGAAAAATGGTTCTATTTTATATGCTATCCTAAGTGGAAAAAGACAAAGAGTTCTGTTTTATCTCCCCATTACATTTGCCCTCTTATCCTTTGTCCTCAATATTCATATATTTTCTTAAAATATATGATCACACATTACAAAGTTCATTACAAGTTTATACCAAAAATTAAATTGAAATAAAAGTTTATAATGAAGAATGTTTATATGCATATTTATTAGAAGTGATTGTGTGGCTAAACATCCATTACCTGTGTGGCTCCACAGGTTCACTGAGGGTTTAGAACTATAACTGAGTTATCAGTGAAGATTTGTGTAGATAAGTCCAGACAATATTTTATTTTCCATCGTAATACCTATGGTAAATTGTTGGCTTCCTTTTGATGATCTTTGACAAATTGTTTTATAACCTTCGGGAATGTGCTCTGAGTGGGAAAAAGTCTGGTTATTATCTAAAAACAATTAACTGATGTCATTTGAGAGATTGACAAAATTCTTATTACAGTTTTGACTATCAAAAAAGGCTTAATAACAGTCTTATTATAAAAGAGCTTTAAAAATTGTGGATATAATTTTTAAAATATTTTATAAAATCATCATTAAGATTTTAAAAAGTCATCTATTATATAACATCACCACAAAATAAGTACATCTTTGTAGATCTATGTTTAATAATAATAGCTTGAGGCAATAATTTGTTATTTCTAGAGAGTATATAAGTCAAATTACAAAAATTTGTTTTCAGTGTACTCAATTTTTCTTTTTCTTTTTTATTTATTTATTTATTTATTTATTTGGTTTTTCGAGACAGGGTTTCTCTTTGTAGCCCTGGCTGTCCTGGAACTCACTCTATAGACCAGGCTGGCCTCGAACTCAGAAATCCACCTGCCTCTGCCTCCCAAGTGCTGGGATTAAAGGCATGCACCACCACTGCCCAGCTTTTTTTTTTTTTCAATTTTTCATAATAGTGTTAATACATGAAGACTTATATATAATCAATTATGATAAATAGATGTTATTCATTTTTTATTTTAAAAAATTAAAATATATATGTGATTTGACATCTTTTTAAGATTTCTAGTTACAATTACTTTAACAAGAAAAACAATTAAAAATATAATTAGTTATTGTCTATATTATCTTTTTATGCTTGGTGTTCCATATCAGATTAAGACAAACAAAACTGACGGTTACAGTCAGACATTTGAGATGTTCTGTTGACAATTTGGTATTACCCATGCTATTGGAATTCCTTGTAATCTTCAAGGACAAGGTATTATAAAACAGATATTGTAGAACTTTAAAATAATATTTTCATAACTCTCTGAGTGTGGCAGAAACAGCTACTGATGCTTCTGCCCTGACTTTACAAGAACTCTAAAATATTGGCTTTTAAAACAAAAGAGGGTGAGTTATACTCCCAGAAGGAGTCTCCCAGAAATACTCTCCATCATGCCTTGTTCATTCGTAGTTTTCTAAATCTGGATGCTCATGGCAAACCTGCTGCTGATTTGCTCAGCTGCTCAGCAAACCAGCTCCACTTTGACATGCTGAGACCAATAAAAACTATGCCACAGTTATGTGGAAGGATCATCTTACCCTTAAATAGAATGGCTCAGACACAGTTCTCATATGGGCCCAAGGATTGATATACCTGTTTGATACCAAAGAAGGTACAGCTAAATGACTGACAAAAAGATTAATGAAATAAATAGATAACATCACAAAGCCAGGCCCAATTATAAATAAGATGAATAACAATTGACATTCAGGAAAGAGAAATCTCCCTGAGAATTCCCTTCTTTTTCCTTTCCAGGTAAAAATGAATCACCCATGGTGCTTCTTGTTGGAAGTTCTAATCCTTATGCTGGTCTCTGAACTTACACTACTCAGACCTTCGATGGGTCATTGATAAGGACATCAACAGCTAGAAATTGACATCATTAATCTGGAGAAATCCCTCATTTTGCTGTCTGAAATGATCTCCAAAAATTGCAAAGGACTTTATTGGACTTGATTTACTCTTTGACAATAGAAAAGACTGTGTACAACTCTAGACTATGTATAGCCCTTAAAGAAGAATGTGGCTTTTACATAGATAAGACAGGGCTAGTTAAAGAGAATATAAGAGAGAAAGATGAAAGCTAGTAAAAGAGTTGGTTTTCAACCTCTCCATGATTGTCAACCCTATTTCCTTTACATTTTTGGACCATTAATTGGGTTACTTTTGCTTATTTCTTTTGGTTCCTGGGTCTTAAATAGGCTTACTAACTTTGTGAAACAACGGATGGATAATTTGATAACAAAACCTATTCAGATACATTATCATAAGTTGGCTATGAAGGATCACAAGACTCAAAACAAGCTTGTTATTCTATCCAGAGTATTCCCAAAACTCATCTCCACTCAACCTAAAAGAGGGGACTTCTGCCTCTAGACCAAGCAGAGAGGGGCCACCCAGAACCCCCTCTGACTGGTGATCTAAATTCTCGCTTAGGCTGCAAGGCTAAGCACTGCAAGGGAATATAAAAATAAAAATATCTTTCTGTGTTCCCTAAGGGACAAGCCTGAGTGTATAAGGAGTGATATCAAAAGTATCCCCTCTCCAGGAAAAAGACATTGGCCCTCACACTTCACTGAACAATGACAGGAGGACCAGAGCAATTACAAGGTCTCCTTTAATTACTAGAGATCAGGCCTCTATCCCCACCTTTACAAGATTAGAATTGCCACGGACCTTCTATACTTGCAGAAGGGAGGAGATATCAGGGGCAACCTTGCTTATACACTGAAGGCCTAAAATCAGCCATAGGCCTAAGTCAGCCTGCTAACATAAAATCTTGGGTCTCCATGGAAAAACACTGAAACAGATAGCTATAAGATATTGTAAACAGGCAGCTTTGGTGGAAATTTACCAGCCTGGATGGGAACAAGTAGTCATAAGTCTTGTGGATAGTCATAGACCTTGAGTAGTCTTGGTGGATAGTACCAACTTAGATAAGGACAAGTGAATCATAGATGGAGTCATAGTGACCTGTCCCCTGAACCTTCACCCAGCTGACACTCTGTTCTGGAAGATATCTATAGTCCCCCTGAACACCTACGCTCCTGCATCATCCTCTTCCCCACATCCTGCCTTTTTGTGTATATAACCCCTGTACAAAAAAAGGAAAAAGAACAATTTGATCAGACTATATACAAATCATCATTCTTTGTGTTTGCCTATGTCCCCCATCCTCTCTTTCAGGTGATCTCTCGGACTGCCCTGCTGAACAGGACACCTAAACACACTAAAGGAAATATACATCAAGCCAATAGCCAACATCTAATTAAATGGAGAGAAATTTAGAGCAATTCCACTAAAATCAGGGATAAGACAAGACTGTCTACTCTCTCTGTACACCCTCAATATACTACTTGATGTTCTACCTAGTACAATAAGACAACTAATGTAGATCAAGGGGATACAAATTAGAAAGGAAAAAAATCAAAGTATCACTATTCACAGATGATATGATAGTATACATAAGAAACTCCATAAATTTTACCAGAGAACTCCTACAGATGATGAACACTTTCAGCAAAGTGACTGGATAAAAAATTAAACTCGAAGAAATCAGTAAGTCTGCTTTATACAAATAATAAATGGGCTGAGAAAGAAGTTAGGAAGACAGTACCCTTTACAGTTGCTGCAAATGATATACTTTGGAGTAACTCTAACCAAACAAGTGAAAGATATGTATGACAAAAACATCAAGTCTCTGAAGAAAAAAATGAGGAAGATATCAGAAGATGGGAAGTGGGAGCAGTCCTAGGGTGTCAGCTCTGCAACCAATCCCCCAAAACCCAGAGGAGGCTGGACTCCCAGGAGCTCTAACATGTTCAGGAACATAGGATAATAGGATCGTAGGATCTCAGGAGCTTGGGCACACCAGGATTTCAGGATCCCAGAAGCAGCCTGAGCTATCACAATCAGGATCTCAGGATCACAGGATCTCAGAGACAGTTGGACTCTGAGGAGTTCTGACACAACTAAGATAACAGGACAGACAGGCTCCAATCAGAGACAGTGAGTAAAGGTAGCAATAGAAATAACTAGATGGTGAAAGGCAAGCACAAGAACCTAAGCAAGAGAAACCAAGGTTACTTGGCATCATCAGAACCTAGTTTTCCTACCATAGCAAGTCCTGCATACCCCATGACACCAGAAAAGCAAGATTAAGATTTAAAACCATGGAACCTGGTCCCTTTGGCTGGGGCAGACACATAGCTGGTCTGCCCTGTCGAAACACCTGATCCTGAGCCATCCTAGAGGAGCCACTGCACTCAGAGCAGAGGGTAAGAAACCTCGCCTACTACCCCAAGCCCCAGAGTTACAACTGGGAGCCAGGGCGGCTCAGCAACCATCAGGCACCCAAACACCGCCCCTCTGGAATACCACTTCCCTTTACCCTGAGCCTGGTACTCTTGGCTGGGGCAGACACTGAGCTGGTCTGCTCCTGTGGAGACACCTTATCCTGAGCCATCCTAGAGTAGCTGCTGCACTCAGAGCAGCAGGATTTCAGGATCCCGGAGGTGGCCTGAGTCCCAGGAGTTCTTCCACCCAGGAGCTTAGGATCACAGGAACACAGAGACATCTGGACTCTGAGGAGTTCTGACACAAGCAAGATAACTGGAAAGACAGACTCAAGTCAGACACAGTGAGTGCAAGTAACACTAGAGTCAACCAGCTGGAGAAAGGCAAGCACAAGAACACAAGCAACAGAAACCAAAGTTACTTGGCATCATCATAACCCAGTTCCCCCACCATAGCAAGCCCTGGATACCTCATCAAACAGGAAAAACAGGAATCAGAATTAAAATCATTTCTCATGATGATGATAGAGGATTTTAAGAAAGACATAAGTAACTCCCTTAAAGAAGTACAGGAGAACGCAGGTAAACAGGTAGAAGCCCTTAAAGAGGAAACACAAAAATCCCTTAAAGAATTGCAAGAGAACACAGGTAAACAGGTTGAAGACCTTAAAGAGGAAACACAAAAATCCCTTAAAGAATTGCAAGTAACCACAACCAAACAGGTGAAGGAATTGAAAAAAAAACATCCAGGATCTAAAAATGGAAATAGAAACAATAAAGAAATCTCAAAGGGAGACTACCCTGGAGATAGAAAACCTAGGAAAGAGATCAGGAGTCATAGATGCAAGCATCACCAACAGTATACAAGAGATAGAAGAGAGAATTTCTTGTGCAGAAGATACCATGGAAAACATTGACACAACTGTCAAAGAAAATGCAAAATGCAAAAAGCTCCTAACCCAGAACATCCAGGAAATCCAAGACACAATGAGAAGACCAAACCTAAGGATAATAGGTATAGATGAGAGTGAAGATTCCCAATTTAAAGGACCAGTAAATATCTTCAACAAAATAATAGAGGAAAATTTCCCTAACCTAAAGAACGAGATGCCCATAAACATACAAGAATCCTACAGAACACCAAACAGACTAGACCAGAAAAGAAATACTTCCCATCACATAATAATCAAAACACCAAATGCACAAAACAAAAAAAAATACTAAAAGCAGTAAGGGAAAAAAGTCAAGTAACATATAAAGGCAGACCTATAAGAATTACACCAGACTTTTCACCAGAGACTATAAAAGCCAGATGATCCTGGTCTGATATCATACAGACCCTAAAAGAACACAAATGCCAGCCCAGACTACTATACCCAGCAAAACTCTGAATCACTATAGATGGAGAAACCAAGATATTCCATGACAAAACCAAATTTGCACAATATCTTCCCACAAACCCAGCACTTCAAAGGATAATTGATGGAAAACGCCAACACAAGTAAGGAAACTACAACCTAGAAAAAGCAAGGAACTAATCTTCCAACAACCCCCAAAAGAAGATAGCTACACAAACATAATTCCACCTCTAATAACAAAAATAATAGGAAGCAACAATGATTTTTCCTTAATATCTCTTAACATGAATGGACTCAATTCTCCAATAAACAGACTTAGACTATCAGACTGGATACATAAACAGGACCCAGAATTTTGCTGCATACAGGAAACACACCTCAGTGAAAAGACAGACACTACCTCAGAGTAAAATGATGGACAACAATTTTCCAAGCAAATGGTCCCAAAAAACAAGGTGGAGTAGCCATTCTAATATCAAATAAAATCAACTTTCAACCAAAAGTAATCAAAAAAAATAAGAAAGGACACTTCATACACATCAAAGGAAAAATCTACCAAGGTAAACTCTCAATTCTAAACATCTATGCTCCAAATGGAAGGGCACCCACATACATAAAAGAAACTTTACTAAAGCTCAAAGCACACATTGCACCTCACACAATAATAGTGGAGGATTTTAACACCCCCTCTCTGCAATGGACAGATCATAGGAACAGAAACTAAACAAAGACACATTGAAATTAAGAGGTTATGAACCAAATGGATTTAACAGATATCTATAGAACATTTCATCCTAAAGCAAAAAATATACCTTTTTCTCAGTACCTCCTGGTACCTTCTCCAAAATAGATCATATAATTGGTCACAAAACAGGCCTTATCAGATACAAAAAGATTGAAATAATCCTTTGCATCCTGTCAGATCACCAGGGACTAAGCCTGGTCTTTAATAATGACAAAACCAATGGAAAACCCACATGCATGTGGAAACTGAACAATGCTCTACTCAGTGATAACTTAGTCAAGGAAGAAATACAGAAAAAAATTAAAGACTTTTTAGAATTTAATGTAAATTAGGAAACATCATATCAAAACTTGTGAGACTCCATGAAAGCAGTGGTAAAAGGAAAACTCATAGCTCTAAGTGCCTACAAAAAGAAATTGGAGAGAGCATACATTAACATCTTGACAGCACACCTTAAAGCTCTAGAACAAAAAGAAGCACATACACGCAAGAGGAGTAGATGTCAGGAAATAATCAAACTTAGGAATCAAATCAACCAAGTAGAAACAGAAAGAACTATACAAAATATCAACAAAACTGGGAGTTGGTTCTTTGAGAAAATCAACAAGATAGATAAACCCTTAGCCAGATTAACCAGAGGGCACAGAGACAGTATCTAAATTAATAAAATCAGATCTGAAAAGGGAGACATAACAACAGAAACTGCGAAAATTCAAAGAATCATCAGATCCTACTACAAAGGCCTATACTCAACAAACCTGGAAAATGTGGATGAAATGGACAATTTCCTAGACAGATACCAGGTACCAAAGTTAAATGAGGAGCAAATAAACTATCTAAACAGTCACATAACCCCTAAAGAAATAGCAGCAGTCATTAAAAGTCTCCCCACCAAAAAAGCCCAGGACCAAATTGTTTTAGTGCAGAATTCTATCAGACCTTCAAGGAAGACCTAATACCAATTTGAGAGCGCGCTTAAGAGTCTACTATGAGGGGAAACATTTCATTCTCAAACAAAATTTTTTTTCCTCTTCTTCCTGTTATCAGTACTTCTGAATGTTAGATATTTTTTCCATGGGGTCGAAGGTACCTAAGAATATGATTGCGAGTGGAAACACAGGGGACAGAATCAGGTATTGGCGGGTTCTCCACGTTCATTTGTGTGTGAATTTTTAATATAAATGCAAGATGTAAAGAATTAATGCAAGCAAAATGCTTCAGTGAACACATTTCAACAGTTCAACTTTATAACAATTATAAATAAACCTGTTAAAATTTTCTGGAAAAAAAAAAACTATTCCACAAAATAGAAACTGAGGGAACACTACCCAATTCGTTCTATGAAGCTACAATCACACTCATACCTAAACCTCACAAAGACCCAACAAAGAAAGAGAACTTCAGACCAATCTCCATTATGAATATCAATGCAAAAATACTTAATAAAATTCTAGCAAACCGAATCCAAGAACAAATCAAAACAATCATCCATCATGATCAAGTGGGCTTTATCCCAAGAATGCAGGGATGGTTCAATATTCGGAAATCCATCAATGTAATCCACTATATAAACAAACTAAAGAAAAGAAACCACATGATCATCTCACTAGATGCTGAGAAAGCATTTGACAAAATTCAAAATCCCTTCATGGTAAAAGTCTTGGAAAGAACAGGAATTCAAGGACCATACCTAAACATAGTAAAAGCAATATACAGTAAACCAGTAGCCAACATCAAACTAAGTGGAGAGAGACTTGAAGCAATCCCACTAAGATCAGGGACTAGACAAGGCTGCCCACTCTCTCTCTACCTATTCAGTATAGTACTGGAAGTCCTAGCCAGAGCAATTAGACAACAAAAAGAAGTCAAAGGAATACAAATAGGAAAGGAAGAAGTCAAAATATCACTATTCGCAGATGATATGATAGTATACTTAAGAGACCCCAGAACTTCCACCAGAGAACCTGATAAACAACTTCAGCAAGGTGGCAGGTTATAAAATCAACTCAAACAAATCAGTAGCCTTCCTCTACATGAAAGATAAACAAGCTGAAAAAGAAATTAGAGAAATGACATCCTTCACATTAGTCACAAATAATATAAAATACCTCGGTGTGAATCCAACCAAGCAAGTGAAAGATCTATATGACAAGAACTTTAAGTCTCTGAAGAAAGAAATTGAAGAAGATCTCAGGAGATGGAAAGATCTCCCATGCTCATGGATTGGCAGGATTAATATAGTAAAAATGGTCATCTTGCCAAAAGCAATCTACATATTCAATGCAATCCCCATTAAAATACCAACTCAATTCTTTAAAGAGTTAGAAAGAGAAATTCTCAAATTTATTTGGAATAACAAAAAAAAAAAAAAACCAGGATATTGAAAACTATTCTCAACAATAAAAGAAATTCTGGAGGAATCACCATTCCTGACCTCAAGCTGTACTACAGAGCAATAGTGATAAAAACTGCATGGCATTGGTACAGAGACAGGCAGGAAGATCAGTGGAATAGAGTTGAAGACCCAGAAATGAACCCACACACCTATGGTCATTTGATCTTTGACAAAGGAGCTAAAACCATCCAGTGGAACAAGGACAGCATTTTCAACAAATGGTGCTGGCTCAACTGGAGGACAGCATGCAGAAGAATGCAAATTGATCCATTCTTATCTCCTTGTACAAAGCTCAAGTCCAAGTGGATAAAGGACCTTCACATAAAACCAGACACACTGAAACTAATAGAAGAGAAGGTGGGGAAGATCCTTGAATACCTAGGCACAGGGGAAAAGGTCCTGAACAGAACACCAATGGCTTATGCTCTAAGATCAAGAATTAACAAATGGGACTTCATAAAATTGCAGAGTTTCTGTAAGGCAAAGGACACTGTCAATAGGAAAAAATGGCAACCAACAGATTGGGAAAAGGTCTTTACCAATTCCACATCCGATAGGGGACTAATATCCAATATACACAAAGAACTCAAGAAATTAGACTCTAGACAACCAAATAACCCTATTTAAAAATGGGGTATTGAGCTAAACAAAGAATTCTCAACTGAGGAAATGCAAATGGCCGAGAAGCACCTAAAGAAATGTTCAGCATCCTTAGTCATCAGGGAAATGCAAATCAAAACAACCCTGAGATTCCACCTCACACCAGTCAGAATGGCTACGATCAAAAACTCAGGTAATAGTAGATGCTGGTGAGGATGTGGAGAAAGAGGAACACTCCTCCATTGTTGGTGGGATTGCAAGATGGTGCAACCACTCTGGAAAACAGTCTGGCGGTTCCTCAGAAAATTGGACATATCACTACCTGAGGACCCAGCTGTACCACTCCTGGGCATATACCCAGAAGATGCTCTAACATATAACAAGGACATATGCTCCACTATGTTCATAGCAACTTTATTTATAATAGCCAGAAGCTGGAAATAACCCAGATGTCCTTCAACAGAGGAATGGATACAAAAAAAATGTGGTACATTTATACAATGGAATATTACTCAGCTATTAAAAACAATGAATTTGATAAATTCTTATGTAAATGGATGGAACTAGAAAATATCATCCTGAACGAAGTAATCCAATCACAAAAGAACACACATGGTATTCACTCACTGATTATTGGATTTTAGCCCAGAAGCTTGAAATACCCAAGATTCAACTCACAGACCACATAAAGCTCATGAAGAATGACGACCAAGGTGGGGGGGGGGGGGGCTTCAGTCCTTCTTAGAAGGAGTAACAAAATACTCAAGGGAGCAAATATGGATACAAAGTGCAGGAGAGAAACTGAAGGAGGGGCCGTCTGCAGACCATTCCACCTGGTATCATCCCATGTGCAGTCACCAAAGTTAGATGTTGATGTGGATGTCAGGAATTACATGCTGACAGGAGCCTGATATAGCTGTCTCCTTAGAGGTCTGCAAGAGTCTGACATATTCAGAGACAGATGCTCACTGCTAACCATTAAACTGATCAATGGGTTCCCAATGGAGGAGTTAGAGTGAAGACTGAAGGAATAAAAAAGATTCGCAATCCCATGAGGAGAACAACAATACCAACCAACCAGAACCCCCAGGGTCTAAAGCACCAGCCTGGAGCGCTTAGGGAGGGACCCATGGCTCCAGCTATATATGCAAGGGAACTATATATAAGTGGGAGAAGAGAGCCTTGGTCCCATGAAGGCTGGACGTCATGGGGGGGGGGGGGATTCAAGGATGGGGAGGTGAGGTGCGGGGGGGGGGGTAGGTGGAGGTACACAATCATAGAAACAGGAGGAGGGAGGATGGGATAGGGAGTTCCTGGGAGGGAGGGGGAAATGGGGTAAGGGGAGAACAACTGAAATGTAAATAAAGTTTCCAATAAAAGAAAAAAAAATAACTTCTCTTATTGATTCTCTGTTCCACAAGGTCTAAGAACTTGAAGCAAGGCAGCTTGTCCCATCAGGGGTATAGGTAAACAATGGTGGGTAGGGAACTTAAGTCCAATACAGCTCCTCAGTCCCCATTGTCAGGGGAGTTTGCTGAGTGCACTGAAAATGGAAATTAGCTGCAGTTCTCTATGATGTTATGTTAGCAAGAGATAAATTTGGGGAAGGATCTGAATTTCAAACAGGTGTTAGCACATGTGTTAAGGCTCTTTTAATTGTCAAGTTAAATATACTTTTGTTTCTTCTACAGTATTTAATGTAAGTTGCATTGATTTTACACCTTCTAATTGTGTTTTTGTTTTGAAATCCACCATGATAGTTACGGAAGTATATCAACCATCTTTTGTTTTATTGTCCTGAGTATCACAGAAACTTGGTATTCTAAAAATAGCTTGCAAGTACTGGAAGAAATGAGTCAGACTTTAAGCAGAAGCAAGAAAGTAGTGGGCTTTATTAATGCTGGTATAACAGCTTTAATTACATTAATTGCTAGCACCACTGCTTCTGCAATTGCTTTGACACAAGAAGTTAAAACAGATACTTTTGTTAATCATTTAGCAAAAAATGTTACTAATGTGTTGAATATACAAGAGGATTTAATGGGCATTTGGAACAACAGATTGATGCTCTTTATCCTATTTTCAGGAAGGGGGTTCAGTGTTTAAGAGTAAGGAGCCATCTTGAGTGTCATACAAAATACCATTGGATTCATGTTAATTCTGAAATTTACAGTGGTAGTCATTATAATTAGGGAAAAGTTTAACGACACTTGCAGTGTATTTGGCATAATTCTAACACCTCTTGGGATGTTTTAACTTTGCATAGTAAGCTTATAAATTTCAAGAATGCTGCTCTGCTGAGCAATGATGTGGTAGATACTGCTGATAAAATTACCCATGGCCTGAGGTCAGTGTTTCTATTTTGGTCAAGCTTCAAGAATGGTATATATAGCTTGATTATGCTAGCCCTTTTTGTCCTGGGAATACTTTTATTCCTGCTCATCCTGTTAAAGCTTGTCTTTAACAACATCAACATGTTGACAGCCAAAGTACATGGCTTGAATCTGAAAATGGACCCCCAGACATAGTTATTAATAGGCTGGCAATCCAAGGACGAGTAAGATTCTGCACAGAGCCTTATCAACCTAAGACAAAAGTGCTTTTGATAATGCATATTCCATGATGGGTAAGGAAGGCTTTCTTGTCAGAACCACCTAAGACAGGCTCAGTCTTGTTAATGTAATAAAAAAGGGAAAGAGGCAGAGAGCCTTTGGGGCTGCTTGGCAAGAATCTGATATTGGCCAAGGACAAGGAAATGGACTGCTTGGCAGGAATATGACATTGGTCAAGGACAGGGAAGTAGGCTTCAGGCAGGAATCTAAATATTAGGCTAGAACAAAGAAGTAATTTCAGACAGGAATCTAAATATTAGGCTAGAGCAAGGAAGTAGGCTTCAGACATGAAAATGACTTTGGGCTAGGACAGGGAAGTTGGCTCAGATTTTTTTGGTCATCCTGATAAGCCCTTAGAAACAGTGATCACAGGAGTGTTCATGGAACTTTGTTTATTGTCTTGCATGTTCCTAAACTATTTGCATCTATTGAATTGCTAGTTCCTCAAACTAGAACTGACCTTAATAGTTGCATGTAATTAAAATGGTATAAAAGCAAAAAGGAGAAAGGGGAATGGGATAAGGGGTTTCTAGGGAGGGGAAATGGGGAAAGGGGATGGCATCTGAAATGTAAATAAATAAAATAATCCAATAAAAAATAAGAGGAGGTATTAGACAGAGGGAAACACACACACACACACACACACACACACACACACAAAACATATATCCAGAAAGGGGAGGAGGAAGGGAGGGAGAGAGAGGAGAGGGAGAGGGAGAGGGAGAGGGAGAGGGAGAGGGAGAGGGAGAGGGAGAGGGAGAGGGAGAGGGAGAGGGAGAGGGAGAGGGAGAGGGAGAGGGAGAGGGAGAGGGAGAGGGAGAGGGAGAGGGAGAGGGAGGAGAGGGAGGAGGTTGATTCTAGTTCTTTTGGAGAGACTGTATCATTATCTCTTATACATTTTTGACCATTGTCTCTCTAACCCCTCTGTCACTAGCCCCTGCTGGAAACCATAGAAACCAAAATTTCAACCATCTTTAGTACTTTCTTATTCAAGTGATATCCTCAATTTCTTAAAAATAATTTTCCCTAGTCTTCTTCCTAAAGTAGCTTGAGTTTTTATAACTTGTCCTCAAAATGTATCGACGACTTTCTAGATGTATAGGAAATAGAAACAAGGCTTCCTTGGTGCTTTCCTTGACGTTATTGATGAGACTGTGCACCAATCTTTGACAGTGATGTGTTCTTCTGCAGCACAGAGAAATCCTGCAGAAGAGAGCCGTTTTCCCCGGCAGCCAGATCATCAACCTGCAGCCCTATGTTTAACATTTTAAATCTTATCTCCCATGCTTATGGAGTGCTAGGATTAACATAGTGAAAAAGGCCATCTTAACAAAAACAATCTACAGATTCAATTCAATTCCCAACAATTTCAACACAATTTTTTAAACATCTTGCAAGTGCAATTCCCAACTTCATATGAAAAAACAAAAAACCCAGGATGGCTAAAACAATTCTGTACAATAAAAGAACTTCAGAAAGTATCACCATTCCTGACTTCAAGCTGTACTACAGAGCAATTGTAATAAAAGACCACACAATATAGTAACAGTCAAGTTGATCAGTGGAATCTAATTGAAGACACAGAAATAAACACACACAGCTATGGACACTTGATTTTTGACAAAGACAAAACCATACAATGAAAAAGAGAGAACAAATTGTGCTGTTCTAACTAGATATCTGCATGTTAAAGAATGCAAATAGATCCATATCTATCACCCTGCACAAATATCAATTCCAAGTGGATCAAAGACCTCAATATGAACCTGATACACCAAACCTAATAGGATAGAAAATGAGGAATAATCTTGAACTCATTGGTTCAGGAGACAACTTCCTGAACAGAACACCAGTGGTTCAGGTCCTATGAACAACAATTGATAAATGGGACTTCATGAAACTGAAAAGCATCTATAAGTCAAAGGGCATTTTCATTAGAACAAAATGACAGCCTACATATTGAAAAAAGATACATCTGACAGAGGGCTAATATCCAAAATATAGAAAGAACTCAAGTTAAACACCAAGAATTCAAATAATCCAATTAAAATATGGGGTACAGAACTAATCACAAATGGCCGAGAAACACTTAAAGAAATGTTCAAAGTTCTTAGTCATCAGGAAAATGCAAATCAAAACGACTCTGGGGTTTGACCTTACACGAATCAGAATTTCTAAGATCAAAACCTCAAGGGACAGCACAAGCTGGTGGGTATGTGGAGCAAGTGGAACACTCCTACATTGCTGGAAGAAGTGCAAACTTATACAACTACTTTGGAAATAATCTGGCAATTTCTCAGAAAGTGGGAATAGTTCTACCTCAAGACCCAGCTATGCCACTCCTGGGCATATACCCAAAAGATGCTCTGCCATCCCACATGGACACTTGCTCAACTATGTTCATAGCAGCTTTATTTGTAATAGCCAGAAATTGTAAACAATTTAGATGTCCCTTAACTGTAAGAATGGATAAAGAAAATGTGGTTCATTTATACAATGGAATTCTATTCAGCCATTAAAAACAAGAATATCATGAGTTTTGAGGCAAAGGCCTAGAACTAGAAAATATCATCCTGAGTGATGTAACCCAGGTTCAAAAGTACATGCATAGTATGTACTCACTTATGAGTCGATATTATCCATAAAGTTCAGGAAAACCATGCTACAATCCATAGACCCAGAGAAGCCAAATAACAACCATAGTCCAAGAGAAGATGGTTGAATCCTCCTCAGAAAAGGAAATAAAATAGATATTGAAGATAGATGGAGGGAAGTAAATGGGTGGGAAAGGGAAGGAGGAGGATAAGAAGGAGGGGGCATCAGATGTAAGAAGAGCGGGAAAGAAACAACAGAAGTCAGTGGTGGGTGGGGTTGGGCTTCTCTAGGTCATGTCAGAGACTGGGATGAGGGGCAAGGCTCCAAGGTGTTATAGAAGTATTATAGGTGCTAAGACTCCTAACAGTGGGGGATATGGATCCTGAATTGTCACTTCCTGTTGCCAGCCAGGACTCCCAGAGGAGGGATAAGGACAGCAACACACCCACAAACACTTTGACCCAAAATATGTCCTGGCTATAAGATATGCAAGGACAAAGATAGAGCAGTCTGAAGGAATGGCCAGCCAATTACTGACCAAAATTGAAACCCACCCCACTGCCAAGAACCAATCCCTGACACTATTAATGATACTCTGTTATGCTTGCAGACAGGAGCCTAGCATAACTGTGACCAATAATACCTGAGAAAAGCAACTTACATAAGTGAAGAAATATTTTAGCTTATGATTTCAGAGGATTCTGGCAAAGAAAAACATAACAGAGCTATCCAATGCATGCCCATGGGGTGTATAACAAACCCTCTTCACATGACTGTGGATAAGGAAGCAAACATAAGCCAGGACCACAGGCCATGCATTGTACAACTTTCAAAGGTTGATTGCTAGTAACCTACTTTCCCAAGTAAGTCACATATTAAAGGGCTCACCTCTTCTCAAAATAGCTGGGAACAGGAATTCTGTAGGAGGCATGGGGGGTCTTTATACTCACAAATGAGCATTAGAGGAACCTGAATATTAAACACACAGAATTATTCCCTAAAAGGAAGGTATGCATAAGCTGTTACCTGGTCAGAAGGCTGGGAGTTGACATGTTTAATAACATGGTGACCTTTCCCAGACCCTCATCATAAATTTGTTTGTTTCAGTCAGTCTAAAGAAACTATCTTTATGGACTTTACAAAGAGTTTTGATGTAGTCACATCTGATTTGTATTTAGCTGACTTTGTTCCTAAGAGAGATTCATGTATGCTCTGTTGTGCACACAGAAATGAGTTAATTATCGCTAGAGTGAGTTTAGACCAAATTGGGCTGTGCTTAAACATGCCTAAAATAAACTACTTGGAGTCAGATTCCAGAAATTTAAATTGACACAAGCTATTGAGTTGTGTTGAAACAAATTTCCTTCTAGCCTTCCTGGTATCATCCTTCGGATGGCTGTGAAGGTCACAGAGACCCCCCTTAAAAAATTATTCTAATCATGAGCTTGTGAGGGATATTTTTAATTCAGTGGATACAACTGCAACACATTGTTTTAAACACATATGGCACTTGGGGAGGTATGTTGTAGAACCCTGATATTAAGATCACCATCCCCCCCTGTCCAGATGGCTCTCCAAGCTCAGAACAAAATGGACGACTCCCTTTCTCAGTGGGGCTTCCCTTTCTCTGCTAGATTTTTTCTGGAGAGTGTTCCTGAACACAGGTGCCTGTCCTTATCTGAAAAACGACCTTGTGCAGAGCTCTCTGCAAGCCCTGCATAATTCAGCATACAAGTCCCTCTCACATGATAATTAGGTACTGTACTATGACCAATTTGCTTTTTCCAACAGTACCCCTAAAAGCTCTTATATATACTGCTCCTGAAGCAATAGAGTTGTCTCACTGCAGCGCTCTCCAGAAGTCCCTCCATCACACTCACAGACATCAGAACCCTCCTTATTGATTCTGCTCCCTTTGTCTTCTTGGTGGGTGGCTGGCTAATGGCCTTCAAGGAAAAGGGAGGCCCACAGAGGTACAGACAGGAGCTAAAGCATTAATGATCTTTGTTTTTGTGCCTGTGTAGGTGGCTTAGAAAAGATTCAAAAGTTTAGTTCAAAACTCAAAGAGAACTATATCTATTTTTCTAAAACAGGTCTTCACAGTAACTGGGATTTGTTTTAACTTGACAAATATAGAACCCAAGGTGGCAATAGCCAAAGCCTGTGCTGCTTGTTGGTCTCCCTATGCAGTATGAGGTCATACTAGTAATAATGTTGGAAAGAAAACATTATCAAAGGGCCAAGTTGTAGGCTGTGCAAAGAATAGGTAACATATATGGCCTAAGACAGCAACCTCTGGCTGGCATTGAAACTCAGATTCTGGATTTGTTCCCACCACCAATTCCTAACTAAGAATGGTGGTTTCTATAACATGTGGATCATACAAAACACCTACTTTCCTTCTGGAATGTGGAATTCTGTGTGAGGAAGATGTCTTTATGATTAGCCACACTAATAACCAGATTTCTGGTCCCAAGACAGATTCCCTGCAGATAGTACTTGTGATATGGCTTGATACTGGAAGAAGTAAATATATCCTGTGGAATTTAAATGTTAAAAGAACTATCAGGTTCCTGCACCCCGTTTCTTCCTGATTTTGTCACATACACTGTTTTCCTTTATTGGTTCTGCTCTGTATATTTTGTTACAATAAATTATGGCTGTGCTGAATACTATGAGCTCTTCTAGTGCATCAGCAAAATGGGTGGTAACCTCAATTGAGTAAATTCCTTCATGAGACTGGCCTGTGGGAATGTCTGATAGGCATTGTCTTGATTAATGATTGATGTGGGCAGGCCCAGCCTACTAGGAGTGGTGCCACTCCTGGGCATTGGGTCCAGGGTTGTATAAGAAAGTAAGTTTAGCAAGATGTGAGTAGGAAACCAATAAGCAGAGTTTGTCCATGGTCTTTCTTTCAGTTTCTGCCTCCAAGTTCCTGTCTTGAGTTCCTGCTCTGACTTCTCTTCATGATGGACTCTAAGCTGTAAGGTGAAATAAATCCTTGTCTTCCCGGGTTGTTTTTGATCATGCTATTTTATCACAGCAATAAAAAGCAAACTAACACAGAAAATGGTATTGAGTTTATGGGACATTGCTGTGACAAACTAGACCATGTTGTTTTGAGGACTGTGGAAGTACTTTCGAACTTTGGGCTGGAAGTCATTATTGAGCTTAGGGCAATGTTACAGAAGCTTGGGTGATAATACAGAAAATAATGCAGATAGTAGAGGCCTGGCTTGTGAAGTTTCAGAGGGAAGCAAAGCCTCTGTCAAGGCCATGCATGTAATATGTTGAACTAAAAACTCATGAGACTGAGATGGGCATGGTGGTGAATGCCTTTAATCCCATCACTTGAGAAGCAGAGGTAGACGGATCTCTGAGCCTGATCTTCCATAGAGTTCTAGGACAACCAGGGCTGTTACACAGAGAAATTCTGATTTAAAAAACAAAACAAACAAAGAATATGTGGAAGTGATTGCTTTGCTTTGCTTTAACTGGGGAAATTGATACTAGTCATCTGGGACTGAAAAATCAGCTCTGATTAAGAAGACATCAGTATCTGTGATAGGATAAAGCATCCTTTGGGTATATGCTTATGGTGGTTTGAATAGGAACAGCCCCCATAGGCTCATAGATTTTAATGCTTGGTCACTAGAGAATGGAACTATTAAGAAGTATGAACTTGACTCGGAGCTGCTGAGGCACGGGTCGTAGTCGCCGCCACCGTGCCTCGAGGCCTGCGCGGACCTGTGGAGGCCTGGCCATGAGGCGGCGCCATGCTTGTGCAGCCTAGACGTGGGGGCTCTGCTGACCGGCCGGACGCTCGCGGGTGGCAGGCGGTGTGAGAGCCGCGGCCACCGCGGGCCTTGGGCTCCGGCATCATGAACATCGTTAAGTTCCACATCCGGCACAATTATCCTTGGAGCAAGTTGCCAACTAACGTAAAACAGAGTCTTGGAAACTCACAGAGAGAATATGAAAAACAAGTTGTTTTGTACAGTATCCGCAATCAGTTGCGCTACAGAAATAACCTAGTTAAGCATGTCAAAGTACATGAGCGCAAATACTACAAGGAGCTGCTGAAGTACAGCCGTGACCATCTCATGTT
Source organism: Mastomys natalensis (assembly GCA_021653895.1). NCBI lineage: Eukaryota > Metazoa > Chordata > Mammalia > Rodentia > Muridae > Mastomys > Mastomys natalensis. The sequence continues at coordinate 362,713 of JAJTUV010000288.1, forward strand.
ATACCCTTACCACTTATCCGACATCATGGTAAAGGACCTGAGGATAACTCCCTTCTCATACTACGCTGGGATCTTGGAGGACATCATGAACAGTGAGAAAAGTTACGACTCATTGCCTAATTTTACTGCTGCTGACTGTCTGCAGCTTCTTGGCATAGGAAGAAACCAGTACATTGACCTGATGAATCAGTGTAGATCTCCAAAAAAATTCTTCAGAAGGAAAACTGCCCGTGATCTCCTACCAATGAAACAAGTGGAAATTGCCATCGAGGCGTGGTGGGTGGTGCAGGCTGGATATATCACAGAAGGTGACATCAAGATATGCACTTTTCCTGAGAAAGGCGCTATTGATAAGATAGATCATCGACTCACGTCCTCAGCTCTCTGGGTCACTAGATTACAATGTAGCACACAGTTTGTATAACAAAGGCTTTATTTATCTGGATGTGCCCATCTCAGATGACAGTTGTATAGCTGTTCCCCCTCTGGAAGGTTTTGTAATGAATCGGGTACAAGGCGATTATTTTGAAACCCTACTCTATAAGATATTTGTGTCAATAGCTGAGCACACTAATGTTGCAGAGCTTGCAAATGTCCTTGAGATAGACTTATCGCTGGTGAAGAATGCTGTTTCAATGTATTGCCGATTGGGCTTTGCCCATAAGAAGGGACAAGTAATAAATTTGGATCAACTTCATCCATCATGGAAGAATGTTCCAACTGTGAACAGATTAAACTGACATGGCCAGTGTGAGCAGTATGAGTCTGTCCACTGGGTACACAAAGCAAATTGCATTCCTGTTTGACTCCACTCTTACTGCATTCTTAATGATGGGAAACCTTTCACCAAACTTGAAAAGCCACGCAGTCACCATGTTTGAAGCAGGCAAACTCTCGGATGAGTCTCTGGACAGCTTCCTTATAGAACTAGAGAAGGTTCAGAGCACTGGTGAAGGAGAAGCACAGAGATACTTTGACCATGCACTTACTCTGAGGAACACCATTCTCTTTCTGCGTCATAACAAAGATCTGGCGGCTCAGACCTCTCAGCCAGACCAGCCCAACTATGGCTTTCCCCTGGATCTCTTACGTTGCGAGAGCCTTCTTGGTCTAGAGCCAGCAACTTGCAGCAGAGTTCTAAAAAAAAACTACACACTGCTTGTTTCCATGACTCCTCTTACCAATGAAATCCGTCCAGTCAGCAGCTGCACCCCTCAGCATATTGGACCAGCTATCCCAGAAGTCAGTTCTGTCTGGTTTAAATTGTATATTTACCATGTCACTGGGCAAGGACCACCGTCTCTCTTATTGATCAAAGGTACAAGACTTCAGAAACTGCCAGATATATTCCAGGGTTATGATCGGTTACTTATAACCTCTTGGGGCCATGATCATGGGGTCGTTCCTACTTCAAACATGTTCACAATGCTGAATGATGCTTTAACACATTCTGCAGTGCTAATTCAGGGACATGGTTTGCATGGGGTAGGAGAAGCTGTCCATATACCCTTTCCATTTGATGAAGCAGAGCTGCAAGGAGAGTTTACCCGTGCCAGTATGGGCATTCATAAAGCATTGCAGATTCTGAGGAGCAAAATGGATTTGCAGCATTTCTGCGGCTATGTCACCATGTTAAATGCTTCTAGCCAGCTTGCAAGTAGAAAGCTCGGTGACGCTTCTGATGAGAGAGGTGAGCCTGATTTGGCTTTTAGTTCAGATGTAAATGGGAGTACAGAATCATTTGAAATGGTCATTGAGGAAGCAAGTACAGATTTGGCAACAAAACAAAACTCTGCTCAACTAGGGGCCACAGCAGAAGCAGATTGGGTTCCTCTTGAGCTGTGTTTTGGAATTCCTTTGTTCAGTTCTGAGTTAAACCGGAAAGTGTGTCAGAAGATAGCTACACATGGCCTGTGCAGGAAAGAGAGCCTTCAAAGTCTCTTACATTCCAGTAGAAAACTCTCCCTGCAAGTCCTTAACTTTGTTCATTCATTCCAGGAATGAGCTGCTACTCTGGATCTTGACTCGGAGCCTGGCTTCTCAAGTGTGCTTTCACAGTCATCCTGCGCTGACATGGGTGTTCCACTTCCTGCCAAAAACTTAATGTTTAAAGATGGTGTCTTATCAGAGTGGAGTGGACGCTCACCTTCCTCCCTGCTCATTGCTAGTCTCCAGTTGCAGTAATTTGATTACAGCGTTTATTGCTTATACTCTCCGCCTTTTTTCTTTCTGAACACTGGCTTCACAATGTCAGCCACTGAGCTTCCAGCTGCCTCGGTGCAGGTCGAGCTTCACTGGGAGGAAACGCTCGGGATGTGCTCGTGCTTTCTGAAGCCAGAGGTCCGTTGTTACACATCTTACTGCAACAAAGTACTTCTCAGCAGCCAGCACTGTACTTGAGAAAATCTGCATTTCTTTTATAAAACTAAGGACATGCTTTCTAGGCTGTAGATGACTGTTATGTTTATAAGCAGTCACTATGAATATTGCAGTGGTAGTTTTATATGTAAGTTTCTCAGACATAAACCTGGTTTAATTTTATATTTTGTTACCTACACTGAGGGGATCACGGGAGGAGGTGGACTCTTCCTCCAAAAGGCTTCTTGGTTCTTGAGGTAGTCACGCTAGAAGTGGCAAGCATCCAGCAATGAGAGGCATGTACTAGGACATTAAGGGTTGCTGTGGATGTCAGTAAATTATGTATGCCAAGTGAACATGATTGAGGGTATGTCAATCAGCACAGTTACGAAAACCTAACCTTGATTTATAAGGTCTTAACTGATGATTCATTGACATCTTATGAGAGCTATGGAAAACATTCTATATTTAAATGATGTTCGTATGTGAACTTCCGTTGTCACTCACCTTGGGCTTTATATTTTCATAGAGTCTTTATGGAAAATAGAATTTATTTTAGGGCAATTGACCTTGATGATTTAAACCAAGGATTGTCATTGAGGTTGGAATGGCATGGCAGCAGCCTCGGGGCTGTGTTTTTGGACTTGGCTCCCTGGTAAAACGATTCCTCAGACACCGCATCTGGACCTGAACCGGCACACAGCTCTGGAGGAGTGGAGAAGTGCCAACTGGCTTCATGTGCTTCTGTGGGCATTGAGTCCTTTAGTGTCTCAAATGTCAGAAGTTTAGGGACTACACTTAGACTTTCCAGGTCACCTTCCCTGAGGTGTTTGTGTGATTAGTCGAGCTCCCCTAACCAAACTGGTCAAGCGACATACCTGAAACACTCAAGCATTACACTGATTGAGAACATTTGAGCCTAACAGTTTTGCTGATGGCTTTTGTTATTTATACAACTGATATTTGTGTAATTAACAAACTTCTGCAAGTATATGCCTTTCTTGAAACCGTTAAAGTGACCATGCATTTAATACCATGGCCTATCTGTAGAATTGACTATTTGCACCAGGTTACCTATGGCACAGTTAGTGCTGTGTTTGGGGTAAATGAAGTAATGTTTAGTTTTCTACTTTGTCTTGTATAAGGTAGAAGTGTATGTATGTCACATTTGTCTGTAAAAGGAAAAGTACATAGTAATATTAAAATAATTTCTATGACTGTGAATTACTCATTTATTTTTCCAATTACTGATACTGTACATTCCTAGTGCTATTAGCTAGATATGTATGTAGCTTTTACAGTTTCAACTGAAAGTTGTATGTATTTCTTTTGATCAGGGCTCTTTAATCTCATTTGCTTTGATTGAGTTAACTGTAAGTATTTGTCTTTGTATTAGTAGTCAAATGCCAACTCTAATGACATGTACACTAATAAAGAATTGAACAGTTGTAGTTATGACAGTCCAGTTATTGCTGAGTTTATAGCTTAAGTATGGGAGTGATTTGCTGCTCTAATTCCTTTGTGAAACACTGAAGAAGAGATGGAACCTGACCGTGATCGTCTGAGCTTCAGGGACAGTACTCAAAACAAAACAAAAGCACTTTACATCTCTCTGGATTTTCGTTTAGTAGGGGAGATTGAGACCATCAGATTCCCAGCCAAAGTCCCTGTCTTCTGAGGGGCCATTTGCATTTTAGAGAGGATGACGTGTATGTTTGCGTTTCACTTTATGACTATGCCTGGTTCCTTCCACTCATGATAGCTCATGCAGAGAGGCCTCTGTTAAGTTGAAAAAAAAAAAAAAAAACCATAGACTTTGTTCTTTGCCAAAGAAGATTGATAAAAGTTGTATCCAGTTATTTTGCAAATGTTTAACTTCATCTGACTTTGTACCACCCTCTCTCCCTCCCCACTCTGTAGAGCTACTAATATCAAAAAGGGTATATAGTTAGTAAAGGTCTAGTTTCACCTCAAATGTATCTAAAGAAGTGCAACTTTGTATCACTTAAGCTAGGGTCATCCGATTCCTTACGGCAGCCGTTGTCAACCTGTGGGTTGCAACCCCTTTGGGAGCGGAGCTCAAATTATCCTTTCACAAGGGTCATATATCAGAAACCCTGCATATCAGTTATTTGTTATGATTCATAACAGCAAAATGACAATTACAAAGTAGTCAAAAATAATTTTAAGGTTGGGGATCACTACAACATGAGGAACTGTATTAAAGGGTCACAGCATTAGGAAGGCCGAGAACCACTGCCTTAGAGCCTTTCTTGTTTAACATGTAACCAGATGGTTTTGTTATTTGTTGGAGGGAAGTGATTTCCCTTCCTGGGTCATTTGTTTTCTCTGCCATTCTCATTTACTTTTTATGTCCAGTGTTTCAAATACACTTTGTATTAAAGGATTTTAAAGTACCAAAACTGTAACTCAGTACAGTGGATTGTTTTCTGTTGTGATGTTAATATTATCCAAGGAAATTGTATAAAGTGTTGTCAATTTGATTATTGACACAAAAATAACATGTTTACAAATAAACTGTGGAGTTGATCAAAAAAAAAAAAAGAAGAAGAAGAAGAAGTGTGAACTTGTTGGAGGAAACGTTTTACTGCAGGTAAGCTTGAGGTTTCAAATGCTCAGTGTCTCTCTCTCGTCTCTGCCTGCCAACACAGATATAGAACTCTCAGCTTCTTCTCCATCACCATGCCTGACTCAGTGCCACCATGCTTCCCACCATGAGGATAATGGACTAAATCTTTGAAACTATAAGCCATCCCAAATTAAATGTTTTCCTTTATAAGCATTGGCATGGCATGGTGTCTCTTCACAGCAACATAAATCGTAAGACAATGCCCAGGAGTGGTATAGCTGGATCTTGAGTAGATAGATTCCAACCTTCCTGAGGAACCACCACATTGATATCCATGGTAGCTGTACAACACTCTCACCAGCAGTGGAGAAGTGTTCCTCTTGCTCCATATCCTCACCAGCATGAGCTGTCACTTATTTTATTGATCTTAGCCATTCTGACAGGTATAAGATGAAATCTCAAAGTAGTTTTGATTTAAATTTCCCTGATGACTAAGGATGTTGAACATTTAAGTGTTTCTCAGCCACTTAAGTTTCCTCTTTTGAGAATTCTCTGTTTAGATCTGTACCCCATTTTTAAATAGAGCTATTTGGGTTTTTTATATCTAGTTTCTTGAGGGTTTTTTATGTGTTTTGGGTATTAGTCCTCTTTCATATGTGTAGTTGGCAAAAATCTTTTCCTATTCTATAGACTACTGCTTAGTCCAAAAGATGATGTCCTTTGCTGTAGAGAAGCTTTTCCATTTCATAGGGTCCCACTTATTAATTTTTTATCTTAGTGCATGTGCTAATGGTGTTCTGTTCCCAAAGTCTTTTCCTGTGTCAGTGACTTCAAGGCTATTCCCTACTTTCTCTTCTATCAGGTTCAGTGTATCTGGTTTTATGTTGATGGCTTTAATCCACTTGGAGTTGAGTTTCCTGTAGGGTGATGAGTATGGATCCATTTGGAGTTTTCTACATGTAGGCATCTGTAGGAGGAGCTAAGGTAGGAGGAGTTAAGAGAGGAAAAGGAAGAGGAGGAGTTAGGAGAGGAAGAGATAAAAGGAAGAGGAGGAGCGAGAAAGACAGCAGAGATGTAGGAGCGATGGAGACGGATGTTCACGTGTCTGTAGCAGTCAAAGGTAGTTGGTATACCTAGGTTGGGTATTGGTTACACTTCTGATTGTATGGGTATCTTGTTACTGATCATTGTCAAATATATAAGCTTTGATTAATCTATAAGAACTAGAGTCTCATTCTCTTACTGGGCCCGAATGGATGGCAGAATGGTCTAGGCAATGCCTTGCCTTTCAGAGACAGCGTAGAAGATTGGCAGAGCCATCTCTCATGCTGGCATCTAGTGGGTGGCAGGGCTCGTGTTTCTGGTGGCCAGTTCTAGCTACAGCACGCACATGGCCCCCAGCCTAGAAACATGGCAGCTGGGCTAGGCAGAGCAGCTGCAGCTTAGATAGTTGGCCTGAGCCAGAGGCCTTTTTAAATAATTACTACAACAAAGTGGCGCACCAACTTCAGGCACGAATTCACTAGAAATTTAAGTCTATTCACCTGAGAGTAAATTTTTCTTTTTTTTTAAAGAAAGTGAGCCAGGCAGTCAGTGGTGGCGCACGCCTTTAATTCCAGCACTTTGGAGTCAGAGGCAAGTAGATTTCTGAGTTTGAGGCCAGCTAGGTTTACAGAGTGAGTTCCAGGACAGCCCGAGCTGTCTCAAAAACCAAAAAAAAAAAAAGTGAGTGAGTGATTGGCACTGATAGGAGTCACATGACTCCTAATACAGGAACCCTGAACAAAAAACTGCAGCTGAATTCCCTGACTGTGGGGAAACGAAAGTTACTTTTTGTTAGGAAAAGAAGAAAGTAGCTGACTCTAGAGTAGAGAGTACAATGTCTGTGAATTAAAATTGAGATTATTTGGTTTTTGGAAAGATTTATAAACAGATTTGTCCAAATCAAGTGGGGATTATCGCCTGCGGTTTGGAACTTAGATAGAGAAAATTGTCACTGGTTCTTGAGTTGAGAGTACAGTGTATAAGTGGAAGCTGCTCTGGAGTACAGAGTCAAACAAATAGATGGTATAAATAAAAAACTGTTCTAGGCAGAGGGCCGAACAGAAAGATAGTGTGAACCAGATGTATTCAGATGATATAAAGTTACTTTGCCTCACAGGAGACTCTGGTTCTGTCTAACGTGGTCCCCATGGGAATTCTGAGTTCATTTCCTGCTTGGCAAAATAGGGAAGGCCTAAAGAATAGGCACATACAGTATTTTAGTTATTAAGTTGATTTTATTTTCAAGATGGGTGTGATTTTCAGTCTTGTGGTTATGTTTTTCCTCTGGGAAAGAGGTCCAGATAAAAGTTTTTCTGGTTACTGACTCAAGGAAATGCTGTTTGGGGAAAAAGCTTTTTTCTATATGTTTTCAGAAGGGATGATTAAGATATTTCTACCCCCCAGAATTATATGGATTAGACTTGACAGATGCAGGCCACCAGAATACTAGATTCCAGAATTCAAACAAAAAATTATCTTGATACTAAAATTTGTTTTGAGAATTGTATATTGCAGAATACACAGCCTTGGTGTATCTACTCATCAAGCAAGCCTAGCAGACCTGCTCGAACCTCTGATGTCCTGGAATTTCAGCTGGATGCAGTGAAGACACAGACGTCAGAGACTTATCAATTTACCCTTCCCCCTGCCCCTCTTCTAATATCTCAATGCCCAAATTCAGCTTGAAGAAGTTGATGAAGAGTCGGCGCCCCTATTCCCTGGGTTTGGGGACTGAGGTGGTTAATATTAGGCTATCCTTCTAGGGAAAAGTAATGGTTTTATTGGAACAGGGAGGAATAGTTAGTGTAACCCCCCGGCCAGTCTGTCTGTCTAGCTGGCCGGTCTGTCTGTCTAGCTCCTCAGTAATGGCTGTTTCAGCTCCTTAGTAATGGCCAGCCCGTTCTGCTACTTTGTAACAACCGTTCTGCTGCTCCGGTCTGCCGGTCAGGGTCTAGCAAGAGAGAGAGTGGGGACAGAGGGGCGAGAGACACAAAGGATGGAGACAAGACAAAGGGTCTAATCAAGTCTCTTTCTCTTTCTCTCTTATTGAAAGGAAATCCTGGGTATTTTTAGCCTTTACCACGTGACTTGCCCACGTGGGCAAGCTCAGCTGAAGGCGCTACGTCATATGCCTAGCAGTGCGGAGACCACGTGCTCCTAGCTGCTGGCAGCACTAAACAGCAAAACAAGATGTTTATCAGAGTGTGCTCAGCTGTATCCGGCTGTTGAAAACAACTCTCTTGTCAGGGTATATGGCTCAAGATGGCTGTAAAGATGATAGCTGCTTTTGGCTAAGAGTTGGCTCCCAACAAGTTAGAATTGATTATTTAGCTATTTGGTAGAAATCTGTATAATTGTTATTAAGCTAAAGTTATATTTCTTAAATGGTACAAATTTTATTTTGATTTCAGATTTAAGGTTTTCATTCATATGAGTTTTCTTATTGATATAAAAGTGAGATTAATATTGTTACTCTCATAGGCATTGTGCCTATATAACACGTTTAGGAATACAAGACTTAGACCCAGTCCTTCTTTAACCTTTTTAACTGATTTGAGGTGGTTAGCCTGTGAGTTAAGGGCCTACAGTAATTGCATAGCTCTGAGTTTATTGTTAGGATGTTTTCTAGATTTTAATTAGAAATACTGGAGAGGACTTAATAGACAACAGTCCAGATTGCTCTACATAGATAGTTGGTTTTCAAAAACATCAGAAGTCCACAGAAGTGACATCACTAGCATTTCTGTATTAATGTTCATTTTATTAGAGACCTGTCTGCTCCTGACTGCTTCCCTGTCTTGGATTCTAAGAAGAAATTGAGCATCTTTGGAGTTACTCCAGTTGTGGTGAGACAGCCACTAGGCAAAAATTGCCTCTATTCATCTACAGACAAAATACTGTCCAGAAAAAGGACACACTTTGCAGAATAGTCGACTGATTATATCTGCCAAGACAGAGTAATCAGCCCTTAAAAATTCTGCATTACTAGGTCTGTCAGATGATCCAGGGCCAGAAGGCTGAAGACCAGATGCTCCAACATTTTGAAGTAAGGGACTGTCCATATGTTCAGCGGTCTATATAAATTGGCTGAGTTTTGGAAGCCATGCTTTGTGCTTCCCATATCTTCAGTTGATTCAGTCATTCTGAATTTCTGATGGGGTTGAAGACTTTTAGTCTCACAGTCAGCAGGCTATTTACTTTGAGAGGATGGTTTTCAGATGGCATTCATTCTAAAGACAGGACATAATCCAGGTTCAGAACTAAGTCTTTTAGTTAAGAGAGATAGCAGAGGTTCTATTTAGTTAACAAAAATGGTAGACTGGGTATTAGGTCTATCTTGCACTTTAACAATTACAACATGGTAATATAGTTTGTGTTCAATTTATATCTGTGAGAAAAGAGTCTTTTAATTGGACAAAAAGGGGGAAATGTTGTGGATAGCCCTAGCCTTGTATTTTGATCCTAGTTCCACTTAACTGGGAGGGGCTGCAGAGGATGAGTGAATCTGTACACAGGTGACGTCTTGTGAACTTTCTGTCCAATTAAAGTTGTAAAATAAAGGCTAGAGCCAGTGATTGGGCAGTAGAAGGGGAGGCGGAGAAAAAAGGCTTAGGGGAGGAGAGAGTAAGAGGAATTCGATATAAGAGGTAGTCAACAGAGGAAAGAGAAGGAAGTAGACGGAGGAGCCAGAGGTGGAAGGACAAGCACTCGGCCTGGATAAACCACAAGTTATAAGGGATCTCATAGCTGGGGAATAGAGTAGTGTAATGGTAAATCTGCCCAATCTAGGCATGCAATTTATACCATAATTATTGAGTTGTGTTTTCCTTTACTGGTCTTATTTGGGTTGGAGATTTACTGCAACAGGCATCCAGTTTGACCAGAACCATTTGTTGAAGATTCTGTCCTTTTTCCAGTATGTATTTCTGACTTCCTTATCAAAACTCTGGTGTACCTAGGTGTGTACATTTATGTCTGGGTCTTCAATCTGATTCCATGAATCAATGTGTTTGTTTCTATGCCAATACTATGCAGTTTTCATTACTAGATATCTGTAGTATAATTTTAAATCAGGGATGGTATACTGACAGCATGTCTTTTATTACACAGGTTTGTTTTAGCTATTCTGGGTCATTTGTTTGTTTGTTTCCATACTTGTCTTAGTTAGGGTTTCCATTTGCTTTGAAGAGACACCATGACCAAAGCAACTCTTATAAAAGACAATACATTTAATTAGTGGAGGCTTATGTGTTCAGAGGTTCAGTCCATTATCGTCAAGGCAGGAGCATGGCAGCTTCTAGGCATGGCACAGGAGGAACTGAGAGTTCTGCATCTTGTCCCATAGACAAACAGGAGAAGACTGGCTTACAGGCATCTAGGAGGAAGTTCTCTCAAAGCCCACCCTGACAGTGACACATTTCCTCTAACAAGGCCACACCTCCTAAAAGTGCCACTCCCTGGGCCAAGCATATTCAAACCATCACATTCCACTCCCTGGTCCCCATAGATTTGTTCAAACACATGAATCTATGAGAGCCATACCTACCCAAAGCATAATGAAAAATACATTTAGTCCAACTTCAAAAGTCCCATAGTCAATAACAGTCTCAATAATGTTAAAAGTTCAAAGCCTCTTTTGAGATTCATGCAATCTGTAATTCCCTAAGAAATCAAAATCAAAACACAAATCACATACCTCCAACATCATGTAGGATATACATTAGCATTCCAAAACCTCATGTTGAGGAAATGCTGGACCAAAGCAAGACAGAAAAACAGCTGGGCAAACTACAAACTCTGAATCTCCATCTCTGATAGTCAACTCCTTTCAGCTTTCTTGACTGCAGCAAACATTTTTCTCTTGGCTGGTTCCACTCCCTGTTAGCAGCTTTACTTAGCGGGTATCCCATAGATAGCTCTTGCATCTCAACATCTTGAGGTTAGAACATCAAGGCAACTTCAACTGTATAGCTTCTTGTTCCGATGTTTAGGATCCACACATGATCTTCTAGGATCCTTCAAAGGGCTTGGGTCATGTCTCCAGCTATGCCCTCTGTAGCACTTGAGGATCTTGTTGACTCCACTCCACTGATGATGCTGTTCCTTATGTGATTCTTATCACATAGTACTGGTATCTCTAGTACTGTCAACTAGGCTGTCAACTGCAACTGAGGCTTCACCTTCACCAGTGGCCTTCCCTGGCCTCTCCCAGTGCTACGACCCCTTTATGCCTTCAAAACCAGTACCACCTGGGTAATTCTAACACATTATCAAGTCCAGCTGCAACATGAGGTACAACCTTAGCAATCTCTGAAACACAGCTCCTTTGTGTTCTCAGAAAACACTTCCCAGAAGATTTCACCTCAGTGATGCTGGTCTCTTCTTAATCACCATTAATTTCTTAGTTCCAGCTAACCAGCATCAATTGTCCTAGAAGTCCCTTCTATTCTTGACTATAAAGCCAGAGCCACATGGCCTAAGCTGCCAAGTTCTGCTGCTTACTAGACCTGGAACATGGCCCCCTTGTTATTACATTATTACCAGCTTTCTGTTTTCCAATTCCCTACTGCCTAAGCTTGGCTATCCTGGAACTTGCTCTATAACTCACCTTGAACTCAGAGATCTACATGCCTTTGTCACCTGAGGTCTGGGATTAAAGAGGTGAACCACTATACCTGAACCTAAATTTTTCTCTATTTGTTCCATACCAGGCTGGCCTTGAACTCAGATCTGCTTGCTTCTGTCTCCTGGGATTAAGGGTATGTACCATGGTGCCTAAGCCTAAGCTTTTCATGGCCACTATTCCTCAAGATCCAGATCAAAAGCCTTTGTCTTCCAGCCTCAGGACCTAGATCATGGTTGTGCTCTCCATTTCTGGATTGTAGTTCATTCCAGATTAAAAGTCCAAATGAAAACGTAACCAAGTTCCTTGTTCAACTTCAAAAGCATAAACAATAAGCTTAGCACAGTGTGATCTTGCTTCAAGGTCACCACTTTTTTAATCTATTTATGTCCTTAAACATAGGATTCAGCTCCATTCTATATCCAGTTGCCCCTTTAATCTTTGAAGCATACATTTTGTATTTTTCCTTTCTATGTTTGCTATGTTTCATCAAAAAACTCTTTATGAGAGTAATCTAGAAGACAAAGTCTATGCTGTGGTTTTCTGAGACTTCTTTTGTAAATGCAACTAACTGAAATTTCTTTATCTTAGCTTCAGGTAGACACTTCAGACAAGGGCAAAAAGTAGTTACATTCTTCATCAAATATCACAAGAACAGTCTCTAGGCTACATGCAAAAATTCTTCACTACTGAAACCTCTTGGGCCAGGAGGCCTACATAATCAAATCACCTCAGCAGTACCATCTTCCATATTCCTGATAGGCTTGTCCACTAAGCCCCACTTGAAGCATTCCACTGTCTCCTAAATCCAAAGTCCTAAAATCCACATTCCTCCAAACAAAAACATGGTCAGGCTTATCACAGCAATACCCCACTCCTGGTAACAACTTCTGTCTTAGAGTTTCCATTTGCTTTGAAGAGACACCATGACCAAGGCAACTCTTATAAAAGACAACATTTAATAAGGGCTATCTTACAGTTCAAAGGTTCAGTCCATTATCATCAAGGTGGGAGCATGGCAGAGTCTAAGCAGTCATGGCACAGGAGGAGCTGAGAGTTCTACATGTTGTTCCAAAGACAAACAGAAGACTAGCTTACAGTACTTAGGAGGAAGGTCTTTCAAAGCCCATCCCCAAAGTGATACACTTCCTCCAAAACACTTCCTAATACTGCCACTCCCTGGACCAAGCATATTCAAACCACCACAATACTGAAGGTTGTTCTTTTAGGATCGGTGTTGGAATTTTGATTGTATTGAATCTGTATATTGCTTTTAGTAGGATGGCCAATTTCACTATATTAATCCTACCAATCCATGAGCATGGGAGATATTTCCATCCTATGATACCTTCAATTTCTTTCTTCAATGCCTTAAAGATTTATCATACAAATCTTTCACTTGCTTGGTTAGAATTATCCCAAGAAATTTTGTACTATTTGAGGCTATTGTGAAAGGTACTGTTTCCATGAATTCTTTCTCAGAGTGTTTTTTATTTGAATTTATAAGAGCTACTGATTTTGTGAGTTAATTTTGTATTCAGCTACTTTTCTAAAAGTGTTTATTAGCTATAGGAGTTTCCCAGTATAATCCTTAGGGTCAGTTATGTATACTACCATATCATCTACAAATAAAGAAAATAAAAATAATTTGTCTTCTTCCTTTCCAATTCCTTCCTTTCCTTACCTTGATCTTTTCCAGTTGTCTATTGCTATAGCTAAAACTTCAAGTACTGTTGAATAGATATGGAAAGAGTGAACAACCTTGACTTGTTCCTTATATCAGTGGACTTGCTTTGAATTTCTCTGCATTTAAAGTGATGTTAGCTTGGGGTTCCTGTAAAGTGACTTTATTATATTGAGATATGTCCCTTGTATCCTTAATCTCTCCAGGATTTTTATGATAAAGAGGTGTTGAATTCTGTCAAAGACATTTTCATAACATTGGTGTTGAAAGACTCAACAGGCTTTCCTGGTGCTTGTACTCCCACCATGGGTTTAATTCATACACACACTGGTATCCTGGAACCTTATCTTCATTGTGCCTGAGACAGGATCTCTTTCCTGCCACTTGACTGCAGGATTACTCCACGTACTGATTGATTGGTGAGTTTCCCCTTCCTAATCAGTGTAAATGCTTCTCTGGAGACTTCATGCTTCTACTGGCATGGTTCCTTTTTTCTCTCTCAGAAACCCTGGCACCAGGTGTAAAGTGGCTGCTTAGCCATCTGTCCTGGTCCCTGTTTCAATCTTGTGATGACCTGACTGGACAACTTGTACCAACTTGTTCTAGTCCCAGTTCCATCTGTGTCCTTGGAATGCCCTGTGTTCAGGCTGGTGACTTGTCCTCCCACCCATGGGAACTGTGTACAATTATTACCAGTGGTCCAGTAAATGGAAAGAGATTCCCCATTCTCTATTTCTCTTTTCTACAAATACTACAAGCAATTAAGGGAAATGGAAAGTGATTCTCTATTTCTCTTTTCTCTAATCCCCATTTCTTTCCAGCTGGTCTCAATCAAACTATTCCTAAGATGTTTTGATCGTTTGTCTGTGACTTTGATTCCAAATTCTAACTAGAGTCCTATTCTGAGACTCTAGCTCTCAGCCTGTCCATGGGGACCTGTGTGCCCGTCCCCTATCCTGTAGTGAGAATCTCTTATAAACATCACATATCAATTTTTTAAAAAGCCTATGGCAAATTAGCTGAAGCAGGAAATGGGAGGTGGGACATTTGAAGGAAAAGAGAGGGTTCTGGGAAATAGTAGAAGAGTAAAAAGTGATGCTGGGAAAGACTGGGGATACGGACATAAACCAGTAGGTAGATGAACTCAAGGAGATATTGAGGAGACACGAAGAAGCAGGCCAGGACTGAAAAGAGGTAACTAACCAAATAATCACTATCTTTGCTAAAGGCTGGAGAAATTGGAGCTATAACTTCACCACCATCTTGGTTAAGGGCAGTCACATACCTGGCAGCCATCTCTGTGAAGTCAAGGCTTCACCACCACTTTGATTAAGGACAGCAGCACTTGTCCTAAGCAGACTGGGGAAGCAGGTTTCCAAAGATACTTTTTGTAGGGAAATTCCCTGTAGCTATTTGATTGGTTGATAAAGACAACAAGAAGCCAATCACTGGGTGAAGATGTGGAGGCAAGATCTTCCAGGAAGAACAGGAAGAGAAAGGAAGAGAGGCAGAGAAAGACAAGGAGACAAGATGGAACCTATAGGCGAGGATGATGAGCCACAACCATGTGATCCTAGGAGCCATAAGTAATTGGGGATTTCTTAGATGATTAAATAATGTAGGGCACATCTGTCCAATCTAGGTGTGCGGCTTGTATCTATATCAAGTAAGTTTTGAGTTCTTTGGGTGGACATTTTGGGGGTTGAAGATTTACTGTTATGAATCTGGCTAATAAATTATAAGCCTCTGTAGTTTTCATTATAAGGGCTTAGGGGTTTAGAGCCAGTACCCACCAGTCTTGGCAGGCTAGCTGCAAGGGAAGGATGGCTTGGGAAATGTGAGTGGTTTGGCAGCAGACGAGCCACAGGAACCTGGTAAGACCGCAGCTTGCAGCTTCCAATGGGAGAGAGGAGACCAAGTTGCTGGTGCGTAGCTGGGTTTAGCATGGATTCTTTTTTAATAATTACACGCTACAACTTTTTAATTGAAATAAGATTTTTGTATATTTTCTGTAGTGTCTTAAATTATTTTCAATGTTGTTCTATGTTTTTTACTCTTTAAAAGGTGCCTTATTTTAATATAAAAAAAAAACACAGTTGAGAGACTTTAAAGTTTTGGAGGTTTACAATATTAAAAAGGTTAAATATCCCTGCCATACAAATAAGTTTAGCCTTGTTTTTACTAATGTTATTAAGCTTAGCCTTAGATTTTTATGAACTATAGATTCATGTAGTGATATACCATACTATATAAAGGTCAAAAAGTTCTTAGTCTCTTTATAGACTATGTTTATAGAATGAAAAATGTTGATACTAGAATAACTTCAACTCAAAATCATGATTTTTTTTTTTAAGGCTCTAACCTAAATAGGCTCTAGACACAAAAACCTACAATAATAGTTCTAGTCTCATAAAAGCTACTATAATTAAGAAATGCAAGCTAATAATCAGTAACCATATGAATGGCCACATGAAGTTTCTGGTTTTGTCATGTAATACAGACTCTTGTGGTATTTTACTGACACAAACTCGTGTGATGTTTCACTGAGGCGCCTGTGAGAGGACACATGATATTTGGAGAGAGTATAAATAAGACTCAACAAACAGCGATGGGTGCTTGTATAGCTAGCAGTACAGTTCTTTCTTGGTCTCAATTTGCTGATCTTCACTTCATTGAAAGAAGCACAGCAGAGAACTCCAGGCATTCTGGCTGGTTCTGGTTACTCCTTCTAACTTGTACCAATTCTGTGGAGGTCTGGCAGTTTCTGCTGGATCTTGTCACCATTGCTGACTCATGTTTGGTGACATTTTTTAACTTGAGTATTAGTATCCTGACACTACTGAACTGGACTGCTGGTATCCTGACAAGCAGAGATTGGAATTGTCCCAAAGAACTACTTCTAAACAGGTTCACATCCCCTTGTCCTATTTACCATCTTTTCTCCCCTACCTTTGCACAGTAGCATAGAAAGGGGATCGAAGCATTTGAGAACCCTTATTAAAGTAGGTTTTAGAAAAATCTAAGCCTACATGTTGCACCCAATAAGGCTTAGGCATAATGAGTAATTGTGTTTCAAATGTAGTAAAGGAAAGCTCAGGTTATGAGGAGCTAACAATGCCTTTAAGGAGGCTGGCAAATAGCAGCTATGGTCACTGGGTAGTCTCCTACCTTGTTCCCAGAGGGGAGGGGGATTGGTTTTGTTTCATGGTTTTCTATATACTCTTTTGAAAAAGACTGGGGGAAATGCTGACAATTCTCTTATGTTAGAGAAGATTGCAGAGTTGGCTAAGCACTTAGAGAGTTTGCAGATAGACATAGAAATGCTTCAGAAGCAAAAGGAGCCGAAGGGAGAAGAACAACAGGGTGCAGGCTTGATGTCCCAGAGTGGGAATGTACCGCACAATGAAAAAGCTAAACATGCTGGAAGGTCAACTGTCACTTTGCCCTGCTCCATGCACTATCACTACCAGGTATCCAGAGCACCTTCACGAAACTAGTGACCAGGAAGAACAGGAAATGGTACAAGTACAAACAGTGTTCAGTACAGTGCACCACCAGAGGATTTGCTTGGGCCTACACTGGCACCTTCAGCCTTCCTAGTCTCTGTGCAGCATACGCCTGCTAATGATGGTATTTCTGCCTATAATAAATTGACCTGGCAACTGATAGAAGTGTTAGACCTAGAGTATTTTTTTTAAAGAGGCTATTGTATTGTATGCCTTGCATTCTTTATTGTTATGGGCTATGCAGCATAGTGTTATCCCATAAGATCAGAAGGAATTGGTGTCAGCTGTACTAGAAGGTGGACAGCAATTACAATGTATGTCATGGTGAAGGCACAAAGCCACAAAAATAGAACATCCAAATGTAGCAAGGGCGATAAATGTTATTAAAGACCAACTACTTGGTGAAGAGCAGTATGCTGACTTACAAGAACTAATCAGATCTGATGATGGCATAATTGAACAATGTTGTGTTGTGGCTTTAACAGTCTGGAATATGATTGAGGAGCCAGGGGGAAAATCTACCTCATTTATGAAGGTAATATGGGGACCTACAAAAGCATTCACCAATTTCTTACAGAGATAGGGTTCACCTGTAAATAGAGCCATATCAGAACCTGAAACCAGACAGCCATTAATAGAAATATTGGTCTTTGAAAATGAGAGTACTGAACATAAGAGAGCAATCAAACCATTGAAAGCACAAGGTGCCCCAATAGATGAATGGATAGGAGAGATAGCTGACATTGGTTTTCAGGAACATCATGCTAATATCATGGGGCAAGCCATAGCTAGAAGTCCTAGAAATCAAAATGCCTGATTCTTTAATTGTGGTGAATCTGGCCATTTCCAGAGAGATTGTGAGATCAGAAGATTCAGAGTTCAAAATAGCAGGTACATTGACTCTAGAGGATATGGTCTTTGTAGAAGAGAAAGAAAGCTCTGGCTGTTATGAACACAAAGGTTTCCAGGGTATTGTAGCTGCTGCGGAAAGAGCAAACATTGATCAAAAGATGGTCAGTCCAAAAGGACATACAAGGAAACCTCTTGCCATCAGGAAACAAATAGAGGAGACTGTCAGCTCAAGGCCCTCAATAAACAATACAAGCTATCTTCCTTTGGTTAGACAGAAAGAACCAAGCAGGCAAGAAAATCAAAATTAAGTATTTCTATTCTTATTTATGCTGCAGAAAGGGGTACAGCTTTAGATCTGTCCACATATATGCCTCTTATCCTATATCCAAAAGTTGAATGTTACAAGTTAACCACTGGCATGCATGGCCCTTTACCCACAGCAATAATGGCAATTATGGGGACACCTGCACAAATTAAAACTGATTATGCTCCCACATACGTATCCAATAAAATGAAACAATTCTTTACATATTACAATATAAATAATGTTACTGGTATACAACACAATCCCACATGACAAGCAGTTATAGAAAGAGCCAATTGTACCTTATTAAACAAAGGGGGAGAATAAAACCCCCAGTGACAGATTAAATACTGCATTGTTAACTCTAAATTTTCATAATGTTGGTGAAAATGGAACACGGTGGCTGAGAGACGCTGGGTTATTGAAAAGAAAAGAAAAAAACTAAGGAATTAGGCCAACCAATATACTATAAGGATGTATTGACATTATAATAGAAACCTGCAATAGTTTTAAGATGGGACATAGTTATGCTTATGTATCTACAGGGAATGTGAAATCAAGATTACCATCAAAACTTATAAAGCTGACCAGGGAAAACCTCTTATCAGCTCAGACATGAGTGTTTTTCACAAAGCAAATAAGCCCGGGTGATTCACTCTCACAGATTGTCTCAATTACTGATTTCTTCAAAATATGCATGCACATCAACTTCATAAGGGCTAGCCCAAATGACTGATCACACAGAGGGTGGACAAAACATACACTTGACAGACAATACATAGACTGGACAGACAACACATAGACTGAATAAAAACAGAGACTAGGCAACAAATACTATAACTTTTTTTTTTTTCAGATTAACCATATTTTTCCCTTGGGCCCCAAACAGGAATTCTTTGCCCCAATTCAGCATGAAGCAATAATAAGAACACTGTAGTCTTGATCCTTTAAGTTTGGATAGATGGTTTTGTTTGTTGAATGTGTTATGGTTATTATCACCTAATGTGGTAGGATTAGATTATTGTATGTTGATATTTAAGGTTGTTCTGGTTTTTGTTGTATACCAATAAGAATTTATGGATGTTTTATCTTTATTATACATTGATAGAAATTTAAGGTTTTATTTGAATTATTGTATTTTAGTAGAAATTTAAGGTTGTTTTGTTTGAATTGTTGTATACTGATAGAAATCTAAGGTCGTTTTGTTTGAATTATTGTATACAATAATAAAAACTTAAGGTTGCTTTGTTAGACCATATTGTTCATAAGCTGTTTATTTAAAATATGATGTAAAGTTCTAGTTTTAGGGTTTTTATAATTATTTTTATTGTATGTAGATTGTTAATATTAGGGGAAAAGATAATTTTTAAACAAAAATGGGGATATAGAGTGGAAGCTTCTGGTTTTCTCATGATGCAGACTCACATGGTGTTTTGCTGAGGCAAGACCTGTGAGAAGGCATGTGATGTTTGGAGAGAGTATAAATAGAGCTCAGTGGACAGTGACTAGATGCTTGCATAGCTATCTGTGCAACTCTTCACTGGTCTTGCTTCTTTGCTGATCTTCACTTCATTGAAAGAAGCACAGCAGAGAACACTGACTTTCTGCTGGTCCTGTAACTTTCTGCTGGTCCTGGTAACTCCCACTAACTCATGCCAACTCAGCAAAGACCTGGCAGTTTCTGCCGGATCATGCCACCGCTGCTGATTCATGTTTGGTGATACTTTTGAACTGGATTGTTGGTATCCTGACAAACATAGATTGGAATCACCCCCAAAGAACTACTTCTACACAGGTCCACATCCCCTTGTCCTATTTACCACCTTTTCTCCCCTACCTTTGGATGGTGGGCTAGAAGGGGGAGGGGGTCAAAGCTTTTGAGAACCCTTATTAAAGTAGGTTTTAGAAAATCTAAGCCTACAATCATATCCTTTTTTTTTTTTTTTTTTTTGGTTTTTCGAGACAGGGTTTCTCTGTGTAGCCCTGGCTGTCCTGGAACTCACTCTGTAGACCAGGCTGGCCTCGAACTCAGAAATCCGCCTGCCTCTGCCTCCCAAGTGCTGGGATTAAAGGCGTGCGCCACCACTGCCTAGCTGTGAGACCTTTTCTTGTGGGTCATTTTCTTGACTAACAATTGGTGTGGAAGGAGCAAGCCCATTAGGGTGACCCTTGTGCAGATGGTCCTGGATTGCATAAGAAAGCAAGCTAAGCAGTCCAGGGGAGCAAACCAATGAGCAGCAACCCTCATGTTTTCTACTTAAGTTGTTCCCTGACTTCTCTTCATGATGGACTATAAGCTGAAAGGTAAAAGAAGCTCTCCCCTCCTCCCTGCCCCATGCCCCAAAGTTGCATTTGGTCATGGTGTTTTGTACATCAATAAAAAGCAAACTAATATGGTAATGAAACACAATAAAGCATTCTAAGACTATGCTAGATATTTTGCTTAAAACCCTGAAGGCACAAGACTGGAGAGATGACTCAAAAGTTAAACGTGCCTGCTGCTCATCCAGAGGATCAGAATTTGGATACAAGCACCCACACTGGGCGGCTACTTCCATTCTGTGTTCTGCAGACACCTACACACACTCACATTTAATCACAGAAGCAAAAGCGAAATCAATATGATGAGGACTCTAGATTTAAATGCGTGTGTGGCATTTTTAGATAAGTGCTATCATTGTCGTTTGCTCATGTTCACCATCACCAGCCCCATTCTCCGTGTGTAGAAGGAAATATTATGCAGGAGGGGAGGGTTCTAAGAACAGGGAAGGAACAGAAGAGAAGAGTACATGGGGGAGACCAAAACACCATGTTTCTCTCATAGGAGATCTATTTAACCGTGTGTATGTGTGTGTGTGTGTGTGTGTGTGTGTGTGTGTGTGTGTGTGAGAGAGAGAGGGGGGGGGGGAGGGTGGAGAAGAACTATTTGATGGAGGAATAAGGCCAGTAAGAAGGGATATACAGGAGAATATTGGGGGTGTCTTTTCTTATGGTTCATTGTCTTATATTGTGACATCCAGTCATTAAAGTTCACTGACCACCAAAGCAAATTTAGAAAGCTGTAACACTGATCGTACTGAAAGCAGTTATGGACCCAAGGTGAACTTTAAGAATAAGTCACCCCTTTCACATTGCTTACTGTGATAATGTAATTACAAAGCGCACACTAGTCCTGCCTAAGTGATGACTTCACCCAGCAGGACTCTCACTCTGTCATCAAACACAACAAAACCTATTCTTGGCTTCTTTACTTTCTGTTTCCTGGGGAACTGGGTGATGGTACAGAGAACGATGATAAGTAACCTAAAGTGAACCAACTCAACACTGTGAATTCCTGTCCACGTCAGGACCCAGAGGCAAGGAGTTATTAGAACTCTCTTCATCTACATGGTTCATCAAAGCACAATATATAATCCCACCCCTTTAGCTCCTTCCTCAATCTAAAGCCTGGCTTTTTTGGAAGAGGAGAATGAGGAAATGTGTGCAGGTAAAGACCACACTGCTTCCCAAAGTCTTTCCTGATACTCATTTCCCCAGCTAACAATACCATTGCAGGTAGAATATAACTATACTTTAACCACACTATTTAAGAATAGCATAGAAAATCCAGGATGCCTATTATGAAATTTTACTCGAATGTGGAAGCCATGCTGGTACACAGGCACATTCTCTTCTTAGAAATCAACATGAATGTTTTGGTGGTCACCTAAAGACTTTATAAACCTTAACAGCCTAGTGCGGTGCACATTAAACAGGTTTTAAACTATAACCCACATCTTGAATTAAGCAATACCTATATATATGAAACATGATCAACTCAAGATATTGTGGTGATACTTGAGACTAAACAGAGCACCAAATTATGTTTCACTCACAACACATAACCATTCAAGATGCATATATAGATTTATAAAGCAGCCCTGATAATTGAGATTAAGTACATAGGGTCTTGGGATCACCCTGTAGATCCCACCACCAGCAAAAGTAGTGATTTCCAATTTCAGTAGGATTGCAAGAAGAAACCATATGATATAAAGATCTCTCCACAAGGTTTGAGATTTGAGGAAGACAAACCCGAAATTCCCAGTCAAAGATAACTCCATGTTGGTCTTGAACTCTTTGACATGTGGTCCTCACATTCATGTGCTCAAACAAGGATTCACCAAGACACTTCAGTATTCTTCCACCATGTTCATCATCATCTTTCTGCTGTATTCGTAAACCAAAAATAGAGCAGCATTGGAAGGGATGGCTCGAACCAGAGTGGCTTTCAATCCAGAATACAAGGTTAATATTCCTTCATTTCTCACAACATTTATAAAGGTTTTGATTAATCCTGCAGGCTTCCCAAACATAGAAAGAACCTGGATTCTGGATTTAATGCAGTCCACTGGGAATATGATAAGCCAGAGACAGACCCCAGCAAAGCCTCCACTTAGCATCAAAGGGACAGGACCTAGTTCATCCTTGGATCCCCCTGATGCAAAAAATGATCGACTGATTTCATAACCCCCAAAGTAGAAGAAATAGCCAGGTATTTCCTGAGCAAGAGTGGTCGAGAGTCCACGATAGAAGCCTAAGGGACCATCCTTCAAGAAGATACTCTTAACCATAGACCAAATTGTGTTATAGCTTTGTGCTATCTTTCCTGACATCTTCATTTCATACATGGTCTGCAGCCGACACTTCACAAGTTCAGTGGGGCAGAGGGCCAGCGCAGCAAATGCAGAAGCCAGCGACCCAGCAGTGGCAGTCTCAAAGTCGTTCAGCTCTTCATTCTCCTCCACTCTAGCCACTTTCCTGACAAACTGTTGGCAAAAGCCAAAGCACATGAATAGGACAGAGCCCTGGGTGACATAGGCTAGCAGTGCAGGACTGGTTCCCCTGTAAAGGCCGCGGAAGCCCACTTGGTTGTATGTCTTTAGGAAGCAGTCAGCGAGGCCTTTGTACAGATGGGGAAATGTCTGCATCTTTACTTTTATGGTGTCGAAGGGCTGCCCAGTCAGCACACACGCTGCGCCCCCTGCTGCCCCCGCAGTGAGGTCTATGGCGGCTTGGATGGCAGGGTGGACTTCATGTTCCTCCACCCTCCCGAGGGTGTTGTCAGAAGCCAAGTCTGTGTATGGCCGGCCGCTGGGACCTGTCTCCTTGTTTAGGCTACTCAAGCCGCACTCTCCGGCCGCTGGGGAATAACCCCCAAGCACGTGCATCCGCGAGCACCCCACTGTCCCCGAGGGCAAAGGCAGAATGCTTTCAATGGTTATAAGGCCACTTCTCCAATAAATACCTAGGAGGAAACGCTTTACTGGTGCTGGGCGTGTAAGTCAGTAATAGAGCGTGTGCTTATCTGGGTAGACTACAGCTGTTTCCCCATCAGTAACACAGCAAGTTGAGGATGAAAGAATGTTTCTCTGCGGGCTCATTTTCCTGATTTCTTACGACGAAAAATAACACAGGAGGTACTCTCAGTTTATCCAATCTGGATTGTAAAGGCACAACTTTTCAGAATAGTGCTTTCAAAGAGAAGACAGGCCATGCTAGGAGCCACATACCTTTAACTCCAGCATTCAAGAAGCAGAGAACGAGTTTGAGGCCAGCCAGGGATATATATTGAAACTGCCTCAAAAATGAATAGAGAAGACAAACTACTTGGGAACTGCTACATTTAAGTCCGGGGCACAAAACAAAGCATCCCACAGCAGATGCTCTTCTCCAGGACAGGTAAGGCCTGAGTCGGAATTCTGCAGACACACTGGGGTCAGTGTACTGAAATGTTTCATTAGCTTTCCTGACTGTATTTAAAAGTAAGGCCTGGTGCAGCGGCACATGCCTTTAGTCCCAAGCAGAGACGAGCAGATTCTCAATTCAAGGTCAGCCTGATCTACAGGGACAGTCCCAAAAGGGCTAACTACAGAGACCCTGTCTCAAAGACAAAACAAAAACAATGAAGCATTAAAACTCAGATTGTGCATGGTAAGAGGTAGGCTTTTTTAGTAGTTGGCCTTTTCTTTGGAAAATGTCCAACTGTTGACATTGGAATTCTTTTCTCTGAGATAACTTTCTTTAGAGATAATATTCTAAGATTTTTAAAAAGATTTTACAAATTTGCATGTATGTGCACCATGATCAGAAGAGGGTTGAATCTCCTAGAATTGGACTTACAATTTGTTGTTAGTCACTATGTAAGCACTGTAAACCTAACCTGGTCCTTTGTAAGAGAAGCAAGTGCTCTTAACTTGACAGGGTCCCTACAGTAAATATATATAAGCTTACACACACGTTCCTTTTCAGCTACTGTTCACCTCATTCACTCTTAATCTGTGCGTTTTAAGTTGGGGCCTCCATTGGTTCAATTTATACAGAAAAATAAACTTTCTATTCTGTGATATGGCTTCAAAGGATAACAATCTTAGGGATCAACAACTCTGAGCACAGACTTTAATGAGATCCTTCCTTACAGCTAATTATCAGTAGTGGCTAACATTAGGAAAAAAATTATGAAAAAGATACAGATTCACATGTTGATAAAACTATTCATATTTTTAGACAGGTCACTAAAGGCTCTATATAACAAAAAATTTTTTGCATTAAAAAACTACATAAATGTAATGTTTTGTAAACACCAAATAAAGGCCTGAGATACCTTTTAAAATGTGATTAAGATCTATATGCATCACAGTGGCAGAGCAACTGCCTAACACTGCCAAGGCCCAGCACCCCCCACCCACCCACCCCCACACACACACACACACAGGAAAAAAGCAATTTGCTCATGAACCCAGAAACACTGAAAAATGTTCATCTTTACACCACACTCCTTAGCTAAGAGGTGCATGAGAAATATGAATCTTTCCTGAGTGCAGGATTTTGATCTCAATCTTCATCTTTATCTTTTAAATTTTATTTAACAGATCATTCCTTATGCCATTTTTAATAATACAAAGATGTCTAGAAACAAACAAGAAAAATGGACAAGGAGCCCATTTTTATGCTGTATATATTCTAAATAAACTTTCCAAAATATAAGGTTTGAGCCTTTGTTGAATTTGAACCTAATTAAAACAGCTGTTTCCTAAGCCAGGCCATGAACACCTACAATCCCAGCACTTGACTGAGACAGGAGAACTGAGTTCAAGGCCATCCTGAGATACATAGTGAGTCAAATAAAAAAATTTCTTTGTAAACACTTTACTATCACTCTTTAATTCAAGACCATTTAATGCCTATTGTGATCCAGTCTAGTAAAAGATAACATTTCTTTGTTCACTGTTCACTCACCATATCCCAGGTACTGTTCTATGTAAGCCTGTCTTATGATTTAAGTCAGTGCAATAGCCCTGTAAGGCTGGTAATACTATCACCTCCATTTCAGAGAGAAAAAATAGAAGCAAACAGATTAAGCTACAAATAAAATGGCCCTAAAATCCCACAATCAAATCACTGATTCATATGAACTGGTATGCCTTGACCTCAAGCTGTTAAGACTAGTTTGGGGCTTCAGATGCTCTGGCAGCTGTCAAAACAGAAGGCAAGTGCTTAATCAAAGAGGCCAGATGACTTCTATTTTGAATTCATATTTGTTTTGCCAGGGGGCAGCTTTTGAGTATTTCCAAAACACAGTTGAATATACTAAATCTGAAGTTCATGTCAGTCTTAAATTATAGATTTGAGAATCCAAATAGAGCTAATAACTGAACCAGGACCAGAATATTCTGCTAAGAAAAAATATGCATCCAACATCCTTTGCTTCCAATACTGATGTACCAAGACCTTAGTAAAAAACTGCTTGGTTAAATACTGAGTCTTCTCTGGTGTCAGTTCTTTAAAAGTGTGGTAAAATACTTGAAATATACTTAGAATTTTTCACCTACCACTTTTGTTAAGAAAACATACTTTGCAGGGCGGTGGTGGCGCACATCCTTTAATCCCAGCACTTGGGAGGCAGAGGCAGGCGGATTTCTGAGTTCGAGGCCAGCCTGGTCTACAGAGTGAGTTCCAGGACAGCCAGGGCTACACAGAGAAACCCTGTCTGGGAAAAAAAAAAAGAAAAAAGAAAACATACTTTATGACCATAAAACTCTAAAGCCAAATATTAAGGGAATCTTTAAGCTGCACTGCAGTCATGAGCTTATGAAAACTTGAGGAAAATTACCTTCTGAAGCCTCTAAGCATTAAGAAGTATGATTCTAGACTCGAAGTCTTTTTTTTGTTTGTTTGTTTTTTGTTTTTTTTTCGAGACAGGGTTTCTCTGTGTAGCCTTGGCTGTCCTGGAACTCACTCTGTAGACCAGGCTGGCCTCAAACTCAGAAATCCTCCTGCCTCTGCCTCCCAAGTGCTGGGATTAAAGGCGTGCGCCACCACCGCCCGGCAAGTCTTAATAACTGATTTTTAAACACTTCATTACTGTTTTCTAACAAGCAGAAAATTTGAATTTTGATTTATGAAGTGAGTATTTTTAAACTGAAGTTTTACAAACCATTCAGACAGCAATTTTTACTATGCACCTTACCAATCTGGGTTTTTGCCCAAAAACACTCCCTTCCCATTCGTAAAACAAATGCCTCGGAGAAAAATTTTGTGTATGAAATTTTAAAATACCAGACCAGGACACAGGTTTTCATAGTGAGAAATACTAATGAAACAATATGCTCAAACATCAGTCTATTAAATAATTATAGCAATTAAATTGCAAATAGTTAAGAATATAATCTTAATCTAAGCAAGTGAAACAATTTATCTGATAACAACTATTTAACTGCTTCCGGTATTTTACAGATAACCTTAGTGCTTAAAAAAAAAGATACAGACATCCTTTAATGAAAACTCGGATAGTTTAAGGCAGCTCTGGACCCAGTGTTCACAAACCTCCAGATGGAGTGGGTGGACCTGACCTGAACCTTAATATATAATGCAAAGATGAATTTCTTCATTTCCTTACCCAGTGTATACTTTTCTAAAAACACAAAAGAACAGCATGTATCTTGATCTACACCATTCAGTCATTAAACTCCATGAATCCACCTCAACTTTCAGTAATCAAAGGACAAGATAAACAAAGTGAAAATTAGTAGCTTTTATTGTGTAAGAAACAACTTTTATGAAAAAAAAAAAAAAAAACCCTGCATTTCTGTAACATGGAAACTTGCTGACGTAAAAAAATATTTCTTTTAAAAAAAAAAAAAAATCAACATCATTGCCTGTAGGCTAGCTTATTACTGATCTTAGCACCAAAGAATAGGGCTAGAAACTTTTAAGAAACAAAAGTCCTATGGTGAGGTGATTAAAAGCTCAAAGTGTTTTCATTTCACTAATCTTACTTGTACCTTCCCTACAACAAACCTTCCTATGTAATCTTATTTTCTTAAGAATAAACACCCACCACCCTAGTTCTGAAAACAAAAATCTTTAAAAAAAAAAAAAACTCAAGGAATAACATTTCAAAGGAAAAAAAGAAAAAGTATTTCAAGACCTTACTCTGAAAATAAATTTTTCTTAAGCTGACTAGTCTAAGGACTAAAGTCAACATTCTCACTTCTCCAGAAGTGATTCCAGCTCTTCTTGCAAAGAGCTAAGCTGCTCCTTTTCACGGTCTTCCTTTTGTTTGAGCTCATCCAAAACAGCTTGAAACCTGTTCTTGAGAGCCAGGTTTTCCACCTTCATAATGAGATCCTCCTGGCGCTTTGCCCTGTCTTGGGTTTCTTGGAGCTTGCCTTTCACATTATCAATCTGCTTCTGAATTCCCATAACCAGCTGATTGGTTCCTTCATTTTCCTGGTGTTGTTCGTCTGATTCATTTAGCTTGTCTTGTAGCTGTCTCTCCAGATCTTCCTCAGTGTCGATGATGTTTACGTCTTCTTCATCTTCACTGCTGCTGCTGAGGTCATTGAATATCTCTCGAAGTTCATCATGCTCTAGTGAGTCATGGCCCTGCCTGTGGCCTGACATTCCTGGAGAAGAGATATCAAGGCCTTGATTTTCTGTCTCCTTTGTTTCATCTTCAGCAATTATCTCCCAACGAGTACTGACAGCTTCTGCATCTGTACTCAGCAGCCGCTTTACTTCTTTTTCCACATCTGGAGATTCAATGTACTTCTTCTTTGCTGTCTTCCGGAACCTTCTCTTTCTGACATTTTTTAGAGGTAGAGTAATTCCATGGTTCCATACAAACTTCTTCTCTTTGTCCTTATCTTTTTTCTTGTTTGCTTTGGGATCAGCAGTGGCAGCTGGCTCCTCCACAGGAGGGTATAGGTCACCATCTACTGTGGCTACAAGCATCTGAGAGATATCGGCTGTCTTGTAAAAGGTTTTCTTATCAATGGTTTTCAGGCTTTCCGTAACACAGGGCAAATCTACCAATTTTGCAGCCAAGGGCACTCGATCCACTCTGACAATTCCATGTCGCCCATCAGGGTGTAACTCAATGCTCAGTCTGTCTTTCAGGTTGACATGGCCAGACTGCACTGCCCTCCTCACAGTAGCGGCGTATTCTGGGGGCAGTCGTAAGATAAACTGGCTCTCTAGCTCATGAGGTGCATCATCTTTGCTCTTACTCATCTTTAATTCGTTGTGAGTTAACTTCTCCAATAAACACTTGCTGCACTAAAAAGTTCCAGCTCCTACAACAGTTAAAAAAGGGCAATGTTATTAAGTATAATTTTAAATTCTTAATTACCGAGTTCTAAGGAAAACAGCAACTAAGTGGATGACCAGCTAGTGCCTATTTTGTCTTAATTTTTAATTAAGTCCCAATTCTAGTCTCTAAACATGCAGCCCACTTTGGCACTGTCCCAGTTAAACTCACTCGTCTACTAGATGCAATATCAAATTAGAGTCTCTAGATGACGCTGCTGCATAACTTTGACTAGCAAAGGAAACGGCAGAGCCTGAGGGGTTTTAGGCACAGACCTTCAGTCTGACAATCCCAATCCAGATGCTCTCCAATAAAATATAAAATAAAAGGATTAAGTAAAAAGATTAAATAAAAGGAGTAAACTATTCACTCGGGTACTTACGGTTCACCAGCGACTATGAACTCAGCTTTTCCCGGCTTGAATAAAGCAGCAGGGAGCGGCGCGTCTGCCTTCCGGTTTCTCGGCGCTTTCGGCCGCCCGGCAGGGCGACCTGTGCGCTATCAACGAAACGGCCAAGGACCTGCAGCGCCAAACTTCGCCGCGCCGCCACCCAAAGACCCGAACTCCGGAGACGAACTTGCCACGTCTCTCTCGCTGAAGAAAAGGAAAAGTGCCACGTCAGAGAGCGGAAGCAGACGCGGTGTACGTCAGACACCGGAAGTAGACGCGGAGGGGGCTGGCCGCCGCTCTTCCGGAAGTACTAACGTCGCGGCGCGCGCAGGCGCATTTCGTAATTACGGCGTCCCGTGATTACGTCTTCTCGTGAGAACTTGCCCCGTATAAGGTGTTTCCGGAAAAGCCTTGGCTTGGAAACGAAACTGAAACATAAACTTACCCCGTAAGACAGCACTTTATGAAGTGGATAGATACAGTTTCTAGAGTAATGGCCAGAGATAAAGGGCGTCCCTGCAGAAAGCATCTTTACTTCCCAGGGCGTACCCAGTCGGCCTCCGCTAAAAGCTTTGTAAACATCCCAAAGTTAAATGTAAAGTGCCCAAAACAGCGGAATGATACAATATTGCTGTTCACTATACAATGCTAAGTGTATAATCACGTTAATTATGAAGATGCCTTGAGAGGAACTAAGCCTTTGGCTTCCTTTGTATTTTTGGCTCCAGAGGACCAGGTGTGATATGTATGATACGATATTTTGGTAATATGTCTTATACATATAACTGTAAACATTTTTTTTATGATGACACAGGTTCATTTAGAACAGAATTGTCTGAAACACAAATGGTCTGATTTTGTTGTGGGGTATCCACCAAAGAAGGCTGTTCAGACGTAGGTTTAAGCCAACAAAAAGTATTAGCTACCCAGTGACTAACAACATTGAGTGTTCTGGATCCCAGTGTGGCCCTGAGGCTTTCTCAGGGTGAGCTTTTAAGCACAATCAAAAGACAAACAAATGTCTTGCATTGGGATACTTTTGTTACAGTAACCGTTTGCCAGAGGCAGAACTACAGGAGGCAAAAAGCAAGGTTAGTACATTTAGAGACTTTCCCACAGCTATGAAGTTTGATAAATTAGGCCTTTGTTTTTGTTTTGCCCATTGGTTCGGTCTGTATTAGGGTTCTCTAGTGTCACAGAACTTCTGGAATGTCTGTATATATTAAGGGAATTTATTGTAATGATTTACAGTCTGTAGTCCAACTACCCAAAAATGGGCAACTGAAAATGGGAAGTCCAAGAATCTAGTGGTTGCTCAATGTCAGCATTCTGTCTAAACTCCAACCCAGTTACCTGGCAACAGCCAGATATGCTGTTCCCCACAGTTACCTGGCAACCGCCAGGTAGGCCTGACTCACTATAAAGCGGGCTGCTTGCCCCTCCTCCTCTTGCCTTCTTACTCCTGCTCTGTCCCCTCACCCCTTCCCTATTCCCTTCCCCCTCTCTCCTTGTGCTCATGGGGATGCCTCCGAATGGGCCCACTAAGATATCCCTTTCCTCCATACCTACCATACCCCAATAGAACATATTCTATATCTCTTTATCTTTTTATAAACACATCACTTAATCCCAGGAGGCTAGTTCTTTTACCTGGTCTTCTATATAAACTGGAATCCTGAAGAAGTAGATACCAACAGATGTGCTGGCAAGTAAGTGCAAGCAATCGAAGAAGAGTAAGTCTTCCTTCTTTCAATGTCCTTATATAGGCCTCCAGCAGAAAGTATGGCTGTAAGGAGCAGGCCCTTAAACAGGACCAACTCCATTTTGTAATAGGAAACTTGTAAAGACATGTCTGGTACTTGTAAAGACAAGTCTGGAAGTAAAAGTTGTGCTGTGATAACCAGCTGTGATGAGGTCAGAGCCCATTGATAACAGACATGAGTGGTTATCTGCCATGCACGTCAGCAGTAATGCCAAATCCAACATAAAAGAGGAGCCCAAGCAGAGCACTTCATCACACTTGTAGCCATGACTGGCCAATGCGATCCTCCAGACAAAGCCTCCTCAGCACCAGGTCATCAAAGAGTTAACCAAGAGACCAATGCCTCCAGCTTCTTCGTGGTCAAGCACCCTACCTTTGTGGTCAAATTATCAATTCAACTACCTGGAAGCCGCAGCCTGACCCCGCCTTCCCGGACTCTGGACCTGTAACCCAAAACCATCAAAAGGACTCAGGTCGTATAATCCATGAATGAATGATGTGTTTATTTCTATGCTTATTTCTTTGGTAATTAGCAACTTATTATTTGTGTTCATTGTGCATATTGTTAGAGGCAATGCATAGAAAATGTGGCAATATCTTGTTGTAGCAATAGC
This sequence comes from Mastomys natalensis, assembly GCA_021653895.1. Classification (NCBI taxonomy): domain Eukaryota; kingdom Metazoa; phylum Chordata; class Mammalia; order Rodentia; family Muridae; genus Mastomys; species Mastomys natalensis. The sequence continues at coordinate 394,071 of JAJTUV010000288.1, forward strand.
TTTAGCATTCATGATAAATATATTGCTCGCTGTGCATTATTAAAAATAACTGAATTCCAAAACCTCTGTCTTTGGCGTCACTCTCTTCCCTCTCGAGGAGCTGATGGTCTCACAGTCAAATCCAGTATACGATCCCTGAGTGAAGCAAGACCTGTCGCTCCTCTCCCAGAGGCGAATACTAACCCCTTATCTATAGCCTGCTCCTGACAGATAAAAGTCCCTGCTGGCAACAATGGCCCAGATTAAAGATGTATACCACCACTCCTAGATCTGGAACTTGCTTCGTTTTGTTCCAGTCTGGCCTTGAATTCAGAGATCTGCTTGCCCCAGTCTCCTGGGGTTAAAGATGTGTACTACCTTGCCTGAACCTAAGTTTTACATGGCCACTATGCCTTAAGATCCCCATGTATCTTCCAGCTCAAGACCTGAATCTCCATTTCTGGATTGTGGCTCATTCTAGATATAGTCAAGGTAACAAGCAGGAATAGTCACCACACTGTCTATGTGATGAATGGCACTTTAATCATGGAGTCAGTTGTGCTAAGGTCTAGGGACCTGTTACAGTTAAAGTGTAATATGGAAGCTTTTTTAAAATCTTTTTATACATTGCCTCTGTGCCCCTACCTAGGTAGAAATATGAACTCTTAGTGATCCTTCAGCCCAGTCAGTCTTCCAAGTTCTGGGATAACAGCAACCACCCCCAGCATATGTCCTGGCTTTTACTGGCAAGTATTTTTTTTTAATCATCTTAGAATTTGTTTCATGCCTTTACTGTCTTACTGCTTTGAGCTATTTGTACCATAGATAATCAGGTGTTCATCAGCATGTGGCATAGTACTTGGCATAAATGACAGTTTCCACTGCTTAGGTTTGGCTTGCCTTGGCTTGGCTTGGCTTGGTTTGGTTTGGTTTGGTTTGGTTTGGTTTGGTTTGGTTTGGTTTGGTTTGGTTTGGTTTTTTAAGACAGTCTCACTATGAAGCCCTACCTGGCCTCAACCTCACTGAAACTCCCCTGCCTCTGCCTCCTGAGCACAGGGTCAAGATCAAAGGAGTGCTCTATCACACCTGACCATTTCCACTTCATGATATCCATTTTTAATTATTGTTTTATTTGGATCTCTGTGATGATGCATCAAAGTCATTTGATTTATGTCTTCTAAAATACTAACCATATCTAAATTAAAATGACCCTTTTAAAATGTGGTTAACATTTGCAAAATTCACTTTATTTCTTTGTATACTTAATTGGCTTTGTGGTAGAAAGTTTTGTCTTGTTCATTGTGTTCCAGTGCCTAATACAAGAACATAGGAGCCAGGATCAACACCTTTAGTCCCGGCACTCACCAGGAAGAGGCAGGTAAATCTTTGTGAGATGGAAGGCAGTCTGCTCTACATAACAAGTTCTAAGCCAGCCAGGACTATATACTGAGATCCTGTCCAAAAACAAACAAACAGGAGGTATATACAATTGCTGATTGGATAACAAGGTTGACCTATTTTTAAAGAAAATGTAGTCTAAAACCTATAAAAATTTATGAGAGAAAAACTATTCTGTGCACCTTAAAATTTAATAGAGCTGCTTAAAGCATACTACCTTCCTAGTTAAGTACAAATATAGTGCTTATTGTTGTAAAGTGGGAAGGTTGACCAACTGCATGTGTCTTGTTTGAGTAGCCAGCTTTCCCCCAACAGGCACTAGTATTTTGGGATGGGCTTTGTAGAAATGATTTAATCCTGAGGACTCTGATCTAATCTGTGTTTAATCCCTTGGTGAATATTATGAAGTTACTGGGATGTGGAGAGGCCTAGTCAAAGAAAAGAGGACAGTAGGGACACACCCTGGGAAGATACTGCTAATCCTTGCTTCATCTCCCTTTGTTTCTTGACCACTGTGAGCAGAACATCCCTGCTGTCACATACCTTTCTGGCATTGCATTGTGCCCAGAAACAGAGCCAGCCAGGCAGCCTGGGACTGAAGACACTGATACCAGGAGGCAAAATTAGTCATTGCTTCTGTTCCATAAGATATCTTGTCAAAGGAACTAAAATGTGCCTGGCTGTGGTGAAAGGCCAAACCTACTCCATCTCTTAAAGAAAACGCCAGAGAACTTAATCTGCAGCAGAACCCAAGCTGCACCCATGTACCAGGAAGTACCCCACAGCTTGTCCTTGGCCAGAATTACTCCCTAGCTACTTCCTAGCAACAGTTAATCTAAGATTAGTCTGATTGTTTCAGATGTACTTTCAGATCGTTTGTGATTGTATACAGTCTTGCTTCAGAGGACCCACCTGTCAGTTTATAGTCATTCTGTGAGATGCTTGTCAAACCAGACACCCCCTCCCTCACCCCCTCACTGGCTCCATTTTCCTATAAGAACTTGTCCTGCTGAGGGTTAGAGGCTGCTCTGCCTTCCCTTCCTGTTCTGCTGTGTCAGGGTTGAGTTAGAGGAGAGCCAAGCCGGAGCTTGTAATAAGGAAATGGCTCCTTGGTGGTCTTTTGGGGTTCATGAACACTTCCTGAAACATTATTTTGGTGCTTTGGCCAGGAACTCTAAGGCCCTCAGGACCCAGCCCTTAGCGTTTCAGTGCTGGTAATGCTGAGTCTGTGAGTCTGTCCATGTGTTTATGTAGTGCTAGGTAATTTTGTCAGTGTCTGTGTCTGCGCAGCGCCAGTCTTTGCTCATAAATTCTGAGTGGTGCCCACATCTGTAATTCTGTTCTGAAAAGAGGCCTAAAAAGGTATTTCATGGTCAGATGCAACTGGACAGAGAGTTGTCAAAGAGTTGCAACCACTCAGGGGCTAGAAGACATTCCAGGCTCTGATCGGGAGACCTGAGTGTCTCATTTGGAGTGGGGTGCTCAGGCGCCTGCCGTCTGGTGATGGATCGGCTTGGATTCATATTCATTGTAAATTCTGTTAGAACTAACTGTTGTCTGCTCTCGTGTTTCTTGTTACATGGGTGACTTTTGACTTTGATAGAAGATGTCGGATCTAGAGGACCTGCCCTCTTGGCTTAAACTTTTCCAACCCAGAAAACAGGCAGAAGTTTTTGCCTTGGCTAGCAAAAAGTCCAAGGGTATGAAGGAGGAGACACCAGACCACCTGTCTCCTCCAACACTATCCCTTTACGAAATCCTCCAAGGAGGAGCTAAGGAAGATGTTTTTCCACCCCCACTTATTCAACCCCTCAGGTGGAATGGCAGCAGCTGCCAGCAGCCCTGCCTTCTGAGCCTGAGTCTGTTACCTGTCCTCACATGCAGCAGGGCCAGTTGGTGATCAAGGAAACCAACCTCATCACTATTGGCCCTTTGCCACTACTGACCTTTTTTAACTGGAGAATTCAGAACTTCCCCTTTTTTCAGACAACCCTCGAGATTTAATTAATTTCTTAAAGACAATCCTTTTCACCCACCAACCCACTAGAGATGTTGCTAAGAGCTCTTGCAGGTTTCTTCACCACAGACAGAGGCCAGGAAACTGGTTCCTGGCCCTGGGGGGATCCCGCCCAGGTTAGGACTTGAACTCTGCTAAAGGTAAGGAGAGACTCTGAGTCTTCCTGTAGGCTCTGATTGGCAGGTCTCAAAGTAAGGGAAAACAGCCGTAGCTCTGTCCTTTATTAACCAGGCAGCAGCAGAAATCAGGAAACTCCAACGGGTTCAAGGACTAAGAGAAAAGAGTGTAAAAGATAATGACAGGAAAGGTGTTTAATAAAGATTAAAAAAAAAAAAGAGAGACAGGTATAAGAACAGAAGAAACAGACTCGATCTGGTGGAGATCCTGTTGGCAGCCACAGCCAAACTAGAGAACTATAGGAGATTTCTGAAACAAATGGCTTCTAGAAACCAATGTGCTTATTCAGGTCCTGGTGCCAGGCCAGTGGCCCACCTGTGTAGGAGACATCTAAAACAAATGGCTTCTATAAAAAAAGAGGTAAGGGTCCCTAAGGACTGAAAATGGCCCCCGCTTAGAAAAGAACCAATGTATTTATTGTAAAGAGGAGGACCACTGGGCCAAGAAATACACCAAGAAAATACACTATTCAAACCATGGCCTTAAAAGATGTCCAAGGTAACCCTAAAAGTAAAAAAGAAACCCATCAGCTTCCTTGATAATAATAGAGCTTAACATTTTATCTTACTAAAACCTAGAAGTCTCTTCAACAGTTTATAAATAACCTCCTGGTGACAGCAGAAACCAAACAAGAATGTCTCAAAGAGACCCAGGACCTCTTGGAGGCCCTGAGAAATTTCGACTTATCAAGCCTCCACTAAGAAGGCCCTACTCTGCCAATCACAGGTAACCTTCCTAGATCTGGGGATACATATTAAGAGAAGGTCAGAAATGGCTGTCCAAGGCCAGAAAAAAATTTCTACACCAGCTTTGGGGTTGCTAGAAGTGACTTAGCCCTTCCAGCTATGGACAAGAGATCTGGGCCCTGGCACAGGCCAATGGCCTGTCAAAGAAATTAGACCCAGTTGCCAGAAGCTGGGCCCCCTGTTTTCACTTCATCATGATGGCAGCCCACCTGGTTACAGATGCTGACAAACTGTTACTAGGCCCAAGTCTGACTATCATCAATGCCAGAATGACTTATTACCAGCCTCTTCTCTTAAATCCCCCACACTCTTACCCCAAGATAACCTTTCAGGCCACAACTGCTCTGAGCCCAGCTGCCCTACTGCCTGACCTAGACCTCGATGGGCCACTGCATGACTGTTCAAGATGCTTTGACCCACATCCATGAGACCACACCAGATCTTCAGACGGCTTCATTCAGGATAGACAGAGATATGCTGGAGCAGCTGTGGTCTCGAACACCAAGATCATTTGGGCAGAGCTACTCCCAGCGAGAATGTCAGCCCTTAAAGCTGAACTAGTAACTCTAAGCAAGGCATTAGAGCTGAGAAAAGACAAAATGCCTCTGCTACTGCTTGTGTCTATAGGCCTATTTATATGGAGTGAGGCCTTCTGATGGCAGAAGGAAAGGCTATCAAAAATAAAGAGGAAATCCTCTCCCTACTAAGGGCTCTCTCTATGGGGGCCTAAAAAGCTGGCCATCATCCACTGCATGAGACACAAGAGAGGGAAGGATCCAGTTTCAGAAGGCAATATGACATATAAAGCAGCCCAACATGCTGCCCTAGAAATCAGACCTCTCATGCCCCTGACTTCTTTGGAGCTGAGGGATCCTATACTCTCTGACCACCCTAAGTATTCAAAAGATGACATAATCTGGGTTAGGAATTTGCCTGTGTTCCAACATTATGACAGATGCTACAGAACAGATTACAGACCCATTGTGCTAAAAAAAAAAATGGAACTCTACATACTTCAGAAGATCCACTGCTCTTCCTACATGAGCATCTGGAAAATACAGGATTTGCTAATATCAGGATTAGAGATGCCAACTTAAAGACAGCCGAGATTGTCGAGAACTGTAAAGCCTGCCAGCCAACTAATGCAGTGACTAACAAGAACACTGCTAATAGGTTCTGAAGCACAAAGCCCAGAGTCTACTGAGAGACAGACCTCACAGAGGTAAAACCAGAAAATTTAGATATATTTACTGATGTTTATAGATACCTTTTCAGGTTTGACCGAGGCTTTCCCCACTAAACATAAAACTACATCCACACTGACAAAGAAGCTCTTAGAGGACATACTGGCAAGGTATAGACTTCCTCAGATGATAGGGTCAGACAGTGGACCAGCTTTTGTGTCTCAGGTAAGTCAGAGACTAGCCAATATTCTGGGGATTGATTGGAGACTTTATTGTTCATATAGACCCTATAGTTCAAGACAGGTAGAAAGAATAAACAAAACCCTAAAAGAGACCTTAACTAAATTGACCTAAGAGATTGCCAATGACTAAGTTAATTCTCTTTCCCTTCACTCTCTACTGGGTATGAAACTCCCCTTAGCAGATGGGACTCACCCTGTTTGAAATCATGTTTGGGATACCACCCACATTGTTCCTAACATATAGGCAGAGGGTCGCCAATTGCTAGAGGATCTCAAAGGTGTCCAGTGGCCTCATAAATAAACATGTTTGGCTTAAACTGCTTACTCTCTATAAACAAGTCCCCTCCAGGGTTCATTAGAGCTTCCTTAGAAAGGTTCCTCCCATTGCCCTGGAGGTCAACAGGATTGCAACATGGAGTCACAGACCTGTTTGCAGTTGAAGATGAACCAGACCAGCGGGAGGAAACTCAGCCTCAGGCTACCCTCCCTCCTGTCTCCCACTGATGGGGCCCCTACACAAGCCCCAGGGACACCACAAAGACCAGACAGTGACAACTCTGACCCCCTCTAAAATATGATGGTCCAGTCCTTTCTGGTCACAAATACATCCAGGCCTGAGTTAACTGAGTCATAAAGACTGAGCCCTGTTACTCTTTTCATGAGATTAGATAAACTTCAGGAAGTCCCATGATTGGGCCTTCTAGTTACCAGAGAAAGGGGGAATGAGAAGCCAAACCTACTCCATCTTGAGACTGGCCTGCATCTTAGAGAAAAAAAGAAAAAAAAAAAAAAAACCGCCTGAGACCTTGACCTGCAACAGAACCCAAGCTGCACCCATGTACCAGGAAGGACCCCACAGCTTGTCCTTGGCCAGGATTACTCCCTAGCTACTTCCTAGCAACAGTTAAAGATTAGTCTGATTGTTTCAGATGTACTTTCAGATCGTTTGTGATTGTATACAGTCTTGCTTCAGAGCACCCACCTGTCAGTTTATAGTCATTCTGTGAGATGCTTGTCAGACCAGACACCCCTCCCTCACCCCCTCACTGGCTCCATTTTCCTATAAGAACTTGTCCTGCTGAGGGTTAGAGGCTGCTCTGCCTTCCCTTCCTGTTCTGCTGTGTCAGGGTTGAGTTAGAGGAGAGCCAAGCCGGAGCTTGTAATAAAGAGATCCTAACGCTATTACATAGGAAATGGCTCCTTGGTGGTCTTTGGGGTTCATGAACACTTCCTGAAACAACAGTGGGTGGTTCATGCTTTAACTCAGCTCTCAGGAGTCAGGGAAAATTGGCTCTCTGTGAGTTCGAGGCCAGCCTGGTCTACAGAGTGACGAGTTCCAGGACAGCCAGTGCTACACAAAGAAACACTGTCTCAGAAAAAAAAAAGGCAGAAACTTTTCTTCTTCCACTTCCCTTGATTTGTGCTGCTGCCAGAAGGCACCGCCCACACCTAGAGTCCTCCTGCCTCAAATAATCTAATCCAAAAAAATCTCTCACCGAAGTTTCCAACAGCTTGAGTTTTATTAGATTCCAGATGTAATCAAGTTGACAAAATTAGCCATCACACTTACTAAGTTGTTTGTTTAGCTAGTTGTATTTATTGTGGTTCTTGGATTGAACTCAGGAGGAAAGTCTGCCTTTTGATTTCATTTAACTAACAGGGTCACGTACCTATCCTTGGATCAACAATACTCTACTTGGAAATACAGTAAACTTATGTTTCTGAAAGTGGTTGGAAGAAGGTGACTTTCATTTAATGTCTGGACATTTTGGTTGTCACAGCTGTGAAAACAGGATCTACTGACATATACTGGGAGGAGGCTGGAGATAAAGTTAAACATGGCACAGGACAGCTCCCCTCCCCACACACTCACATAATAGAGAATTATCTAATGATACCAAGATTGAGAAACTGCTCTTAGGTTATAATTTTAAGCCTATAATCCTAACAACGAATTATTTTAAAAAATTAATTTCCCATTATTTGTTTAGATTTATCAGAACCTAAACAGTTGTGAATGGGTTCGTCTTCTTTTTGGGTATGTAACAAGGCCCTAGACCTTAGCAAAACTGGCTCCATGATGGGAGTACCATTTAGGCTGTACATTTCAGCACATAGGCAACACCACCTGCCAAAAGCAAAACACCAACCTAAGCCATTAAGTTCATAGTTCTTGGAATGTCTCTAAATGTACTAACCTTGGTTTTCGGCTTCTGAACTTATGGCTAATTGTTCTTGTTAACTGAAGTGTGTCAAACTAGGAAATATTTTGTGCTTAAAAGCCCACCTGAGAAAGGCTCATCATTACACTGGGATTCTGAACACCCAATGTAGTAGCGTAGTGCCAGGGGAACGATAGTGATTCCAAAATACAGACAGGAGCCGATCTGATGCAACTCACAGCAGGCTCTTTATTTTATTTGAGCTATCTCAACCCCCCACCTCCGACGCACCGCAGTCACCCAGGATGGTTTTGGTGGTGGGGGAGCCCCAAATGTCTATCAGGGCAAAGCTTTATAATAAGCAGCAAGCAGGGAGTAAGTGAACAAGCATCTAATTGGAAAGCTCCTGTGGCCTATAACATAGTTGGCTGTTGCTGGAAGTCATATCATAAACTTAACTTCTGCTCCCCTCTGTATTGGTGGTCATTAGGCAGGAGGTGGGTTTGTAACCTGGGGGTTCAGGGTTTTGGAGGAATAACCTGGATACACAGATCTTGTAGAGGGTGCAACCTGGAGACGCTGGTCTTGTTGGGAGTTAGCCTAGAGACTGGAGCTAGGCTCGGGTTTTGTTGGGGGGAAACTTGGAAACTAATGCCAGGTACCTGCCTGTTAGTTTACCTGAGTTCAAACTTAGGTCAGGTTCTCTAAAATGAAGTCTGAACTTAAAAGATTTGGCCTCTCAGAGGCTAGCTGACTAATAAAGAATTTCTATTGGCTTCAACCCATGTCCAGACAATCTTCTCTGGTGGATACCCTACAGCAGGGTATACAGACAGTGGACATCTAAACTATGTATTTTAGTAAACAGGCATGAGTAGCTAATAATATCCCTAAAAAAGCTAATTATTTGGTGAATTTTAAAAAGTGTGCATATTGGAAGAGTTAGGGTAGACATCAAAGGTAAAATTTTAGATTGCTGCAATTTAGGGTTTTTTTTTAATTTTCATAAATGTTTTCAATGTTTTATTGAAAATTATGTTTGAGTTTACAGTAAGAATGTATCATTTTATTTTGTGTGTGTCTGCCAGTGCAGGAAGGCCCTCACCTGCCCAGGTACATATGTGTGGAGGCCAGAGAAGGTTGTAGCATACCCTTTCCTTTCACTCGTCATGTTACACCCTGAGTCTGGATCTGTCACTGAACCAGGAGCTGGTCTGGCAGGCTGCAAACCTCAGTGATCTTCTGTTCTACCCCCACAATGCTCGGATTACAGGAGACAGTGTGGTCATCATCTTTTTACGTGGCTACTAGATATTTAGACCAAGGTCCTCATGCTTCCCCAGTGAGCTGTTTTACCTGCTGAACCGTCTCAACTCTAGCAGTTACTGTTTTTATGATATATCTTTTTACAGTAGATAAGTTCTCTAGTAAAAAGAACTCTTTTTTGTTAATGTTTCTTTATGTCACCCTGGCTGGCTTGGAACTCTCTGTGTAGACTTGGCCAATTTCGAACCTGTGGTGGGTCCTGCCTCCTGAGTACTGGGATTACAGACGTATCCCACTAAAAGTGGCAAGTACACCCCCACTTTTATTTTGCAAAGAAAAATACTTCATTAGTAGATCATCTTCAAAAATGAGTGCCAAACGCGGAGTACGATACACTGCTTGTCTAGATAAGAGCAAGATCCTGGTTCTGATATTCGGCACCTGAAAAAAAAAAATCGAGTAAAAAGTGTATGAAGTTTCTTACGTCGAACTGTAATAGATTAGATTACTTCGCTTAATTTAGTGAAAAGATAGTTTTACTGATATCTTGCTCCCCCTCCCCCCCAAAAAAAATACAATGTATACTCTTCACCTTAAAGTAGTTGATACTGTTCAGGGAGAATTTCAGAAGCAACTTGGCGATAGGTTCCAGGCTGGACCTCTGGGTGCCGCTGTCGTCCAGTCCGTGGCCATCTGACCCAGTGATCCCGCAGGCTTTCGTAAACACATCCCTAAAATGCACGGCCCTGCGCTCGCTCGGTTTGAATCTCTTAGCGTCCTATCTCCTGCTTTCAGCTTAGAATGTCCTAGCCATCATCTCCAGCATGTTTAATGACTCTGATTGAAGTGTTGCCTTTTAAACTTACCTGGAACGCTAGGAGGTAGCTGCAGGGACTGAATTCGCGTCTCAATGGCTGCGTGGATAGGAAGTCGCCCACGGGGCAGGCGCACTGAGCGCAGGAAGCGCCGCCTCCCTTCTGCAGTCTTTGTTCTGCTTCTAGAACTGCGTACTTACTGCTCAGCGTGATTTGAAAAGAAGGCAGAGTGGTTAAATGTGAGGAATCTGAGAGTGAGTGCTGAGAACTGCTCCACCTAGCCACGACTGCAGAGACTGATAAACTTGAGAATGACTGGATCGACGAAGCAGTTCCACCAAAGAAATTATGTAAGCCACTAGAATTTGAAAATTAACTTTACCGAAAATCATATAGACAGAATCGGCCTGGACTTAAATGACAGCGGCTTTGTGGCATGGACTGTTTTGGAAATCCTGGATGGCATCTTAATATCACCATTTAAAATTTTGGATGCCGAGAATAACTCTACAAATATATCCCGTAACTTTCAGAAACCATTCCTCTGACTACAGAAGTGAATAGAGAGCGTTACAGCAGTAAATATTGGAAACTGCTACTGAGGACACCCTAGACCAGAGGAGCAGGACTGCCACTCCTCAGTGATGGACATGGGGCAGAACAACTTTGGACAAAAAAAAAAGCCTTGGATTTTGAGCCACATCTGTGCAGCTGACCCATCCTGCAGAAGAGCTGATCGTCCTCGTGACCATTCCAGGTGATCCTCTTTGACATCCTTAAGGTAGAGTTCTCCTGTAATTTCTATACAATCTCACAGCTCATACAGAATAGAATCTAGTGTCCCCAGATTGCAGCAATGCTTGATTTTGATTTTTTTTAAAAAAAGGAACCTCGAGAATAAAAAACTGGAGGCAGTCTAAAGTCCCAGTTGAAATGAAGGTCAAGAACTACAGTGCAGCACAGGTCACTGTCAACCGGGCGTTCACAGGTAAGAACTGCTGTTACATAAACAGGCCAACTGAGAGCTTTGCTTAAGTGGACAGGTGAAAATTGTTGCAGGAGGAGTGATCCCACGGACAGTTCACCTCCAAGAGTTACCATATAATTGTCTGACTACTGAGAAATGGAATCCTGAGTGGAGGCAGATTCTAAAGCACAGTCTTGCCATCAGTGCCTTTTCAGGATGAGCCATCTCTTTTCTGCGGCGCAAGCATTACCCAAGCATTTTCATCAACAGAAATAGTCTGTGTGCAGAGAGCGATGGTGCATGCCTGTAACCTCAGCTTCCTGGAGACTGAGCAAGAAGATCCAGAGCTTCAGGCCAGCCTCAACTACAAGGTGAAATGCTAACAAAACGAAACAGCAACAAAAGCAATCAAAGTGCATCTTTTCAGACAGGCCATTGTTTTTCTTTCTTCCCTTTTCTTTTTGTGGTGCTGAGGTTTAATCGTGAGACCTTTTCTATGCTAGGCAGGTGTTCCATAGTGAGCTACATCCCGAGCTTTTATTTTTCCTTGAGACAGGGTATTGCTGTGTAGCCTGGGCTGACCTCATATTTATAATCCATCTGTCTCTGCCTCCTGAAAGCTGGATTACAGATGTGTACCATTGTGCCTTGTGCCAAGGGATTGGGAACATTCACCCAAGCCTCCTCTGAATACTTCAGTACTTCAGACCAGTGCTTGGGATCTTTCATAATTCCAGTTTCTCCCTGAGCAAGTGACTTTGCATCAAGAGAGCGCTACTGTCAATGTCAGTGAGGACCGATTGCAGTAGTATTCCTGAAGACTAGCTTTAAACTGATTCTCAGCATGATAATCAGAGTTTGGCTGGTCAATGCCATCCAGAGCCTCCCTGTGATGGTGGGTGGCTGACACCTTCAACTAGGTAAGGCACTGCAGTGCACACTGTGGAGTCTGTCTACCTGGTGACCAAAGTGTGCACCAACTTGAAGCACAAGAGCTAACTGTCTTATCATATATTTTAGACCAGCTAATGTGGTTCTTCAACGTGGGGACTCATACAGCTAAGTCTGTGTCTGCTCCCTGACTCACTCAGAACCTATCAGGGCCTATGTGATGGAGTCACACATAGTGTGTTTAGTCTTTACCATGAGTTTTCAGCAGTTACTGCTAGACTTCAGTGTACCAAGAATATAGCGCTGCCAGGCAGATGGAGGTTTAGTTTTGAAAGCCTTGCCTTAGTTTCTGTACTCTTCCTCTTCAGAAGGATTCTGGCAATCATCCCGGGCCGGTTACTCTATCTCCATCACTAGGAACATCTGTCAGCCTGGTCTCTGTAGCATGGTTTTGGAGTTGCTCCCAACTTAAGCCTCACCTTTTAGTAGAATCAATTCATGGCTTCACCTATCAGATTAATTCTAGAAACGTCTTTCAATTGGACATTGCCTTCAGTGCCAACAACAAAGCCTTACATGTTGTATTGGAGTCAAATACATACCATGTGAGTTGGAATAGTTACACTTAATACAACTTTTGTAAGTTGTTTCTGCTTGTCTTTCGTTAGTGGGATGGGAAGCTCTACCAGTGTACTGAATACTTTTATATGTTCTTTATTCTGCCTCTTTAGTTCACAATCCTTTTGGAAGAACTTTGCATGCATTAATATGCATTAACATGCTCTGAAAACTCTTGTCCTTACAGTAATGAAGGAGGTTTATTGCATTGTTAAGTTACTACCCGTGAGGTCCATATACTTGTCTTTGAGATTCGGAGAAGCTGTGAATTTGGTTATATAAGAGCAGAAAGTCTCCTTCCAAGAGCAATTCACATGACTGTTAAATCCCTCCTTCCTTTCCTCATTTTCTGAAACTTTCATGGCTATTGTATCTAGTTGGCTGCCAGCACCTCATCTCAATTGTTTCTGAAATGCAAATACCATATTTTCTTGTCAGATAAAGAAAAGTAAATTACTGTAACTTGAGACACTGTAGTTTTTAACCTTCTTTATCAAGGAATAAATTAAAACATTTGCAAAGACTTGAATGTTAAATATAACAATGGAAGATCAGCAAAAGCTATGGGACTTATAAGTTAAGCAAAGACAATTATGTTTTCTTTACCTAAGACAACCAAGAGGCAAACTTGTTTTAAGTTATGATGATTTCATATTCCCTTTAGTCATTTATTAATGTTAGAGTTCAACTTTTTCCTGTTTTCATTTTCTCCTCTTCTTCTTCTTCTTCTTCTTCTTCTTCTTCTTCTTCTTCTTCTTCTTCTTCTTCTTCTTTTACCTGAAACTGTCTCGTGTAGCCAGACTGACCTCAAACTCATTGCTTAAGTCAAGAATGACTTTGACCTTCCTGTCGTCCTGACTCTAACTTCCTGCTAGGATTACAGGATTACAGACATGCACACCACCCTTGGATTTCTGCTGTGCTGTGGATTGAGCCTGGGGCTTTATTCATGCTCAGCTGTGATGCGCAGATCACCTGAGCTCTATCTGCCACCCAAGCTCAGCCTTTGTGAAGTAAAATACATAAAGAATCATAAATTTAACATATATTTACATGAAAATATTTCTCTCTGATGAAAAGATCTCTGATATATTTATATATCCAAATAATTTATACTAATGCTTCAAAAAAATGTCATTTTATTACTATAATCCCAAAATCATAATTTCTGTACAGGAATGTGTAAGTGAACATTAGGTACTGATAATTTACTTTTTAAATATAGTAAATTATGACAAAGCAAACAAAAATATTGTAAGTGTTCTGACCTTGGAGTGCACTTCTTATCTTAGTGAAACTATTTCAGAATTCAGCAGAGCATCATAGAAAGTCGTGCCACGATGTGAGAGTGAATCAGGACACTCAGCATATGACAAAATGGCAGGAAATACATGTGTATATGTAAATATGTCATTTATAAAACATATACTAGTTTTTTTCATATGGTTTTAAATGATTTGCTTTGTAGTTATCATAGCTAGAACAAAAGCATTGACATCCCAGGAATACCCTTCCCGTTAGGCTGCACTAGTGGCTGCGGGAAGGAGTGGCTCCCAGTGTCCTCTCGGCTGCTGCTGTGGTCAACCTAGTGATTCCAAGTGCGTAGCGATAACAGCTGTTTAAATTGACCTTCCTCAGATCTTCACACCTCTCTTCTCATTGTTCTGGAATCTATTCAAAATCTTTTTCGTCTTGTACTTTCACCTCTTTTATTTCACTTTCAGATTGTTATGTTTAAGTTGGTTTGCTATCAACCACCATTTTCCCATTTTGTGCTTTTGAACAAAATAATAAGCAACTTTCCATATCTGCCAACATGTCCCTTAGTGGACAAACATCTTTCACTGAATGTTATAATCACTTAGTGGTTCAAAATATGTGAAAGTCGGCAAAAGTTCGCTGTTACTGCAACTGCTCTGCAAGCTGAGACAACACTCAGGATAAGCAGGCTCGCTCTCAGAATGAGAACTGCCACAGCACTTTTAGCAGAAGGAACACTACTAGCTGGACGTTCTTTTCTGAAATGAACCAAGTCTTCAAAACTGGCATGAACCTGGAAAGTTACTCCTCCAGATTCTCGGATTTATTCCTGCTTTTCTTCAAACTATAAGATTCAATTCATTCAGCTGGGTATGATGGTGCACGCCTTTATTCCCAGCACTTGGGGGGCAGAGGCAGGTGGATCTCTGAGCTCGAGGCCAGCCTGGTCTACAGAGTGAGTTCTAGGATGGCCAGGGCTACACAGAGAAACCCTGTCTCAAAACAAAACAAACAAAAACAGATTCAATTCATTCATCTCGATTATCTGTTTGTTGACTAAATCGTCAGCCTTCTTCACCATTCTAAATATCCCAGCTCCACACTGAGCTCTGAACTTTCCAAGGACTCCCTTCAGCCAGGATCCTGTAGTAAAGCGGTGCCTTACTGTTCTTAGAAGCACTTCTCAGGAGCTACTCTCCGTTTTCTGCAAATGCATCTTCTTCGCCTACTTTGACCTTCGTCATACCGCTAGCATTCCGTTATTCTCCTCATACTGAAAGGACCAGGTGTCGAGCTTCAGAGCTGCTCCTGAAACGAGCCAGGGTGTGCTCACCACTGCAGCTGTGCCCCTCTAGCTCCCTAACAAGGAATAGAAGGAAAGCGACATCCTCGTCATCCTAGGCAAACCATACTGTTGTTTAAGAAAACCTCCTTCTCTTGGAGAATATAATGCATGCTGTAGAACACCTGTTATCCCTATAGCATCCCTAAAAATAAAGTGTGGCTGTTTTCATCCTTGAAGAATAATATCACAACTTCTCTGTCTTTTGAGTTTGAAGTCTAAATTATATATTCGTGTGATCTTTTTAATGAAATTGCAAGACCCCCCCCAATTTTATTCTATTCAAAATATATTACCTTTGGAGGAATTTTAAATCTTTCTTAACATAGCTTCTTCAGAAAAGAAGAGAAATACAGATATGGTTTAACATTGTCTTCAAAATACCGGAGTTCTGAAAACATTCAAAGCACAATGGAAGGAAAATGAAGTGGAGACTATCCTGAAGTCTGAAAGTTGACACCCCACCACCACCACCACCACCACCATACACCTATTATTCTTTTCATCCTCGACTGCTCTTTGTGGCCTGAGAAATTATCAGATGATCAAGCTATACAACAAAAATGAAAAGTCGATTTTCTCTTTGTAGTTAGAGAACACTTAGCTATCATTTCTTGAATAACAAACAGGGAAAGCAGAAAATTTGGACTACCAGGTTCTCCGGCACAGTGCATTACAACATATCTATAAAGAAGTGAACATACATACATATGTCCATATGTACATGCATATATACATACATAAATAGACATACTATTGTAAAAAAAAAATTAGCTATTTACTTGACAGTAAACCAGGACTTAAGATACCTGATTACATTTTCAAGGAGTGCAGTAACTTGTTAAGACTCTGGGCGTCGCTGTTCACCTGGGGGATACATGCACTGCACCACACGCCCAATTTAAAAGAAAAAAGGGAAAACGCGTGACTTAGACTCACTCCTTCATGACAAACTGAAAATGTCTGCCTGAGACTGCCCAGCGTATTTCTGAACAGCTCTCTGCTATAATTATCTAAAATAAGGTAAAGAAGACCCTTGGAAAAGCAGAGAAACAATATCCTTGATAAGAGATTGAGGGGGAAAAAAAGCAGAAAGCCAGAGAGCAATGGCGGTTCCAGAGAAGCTAACCGGCTGGAGCCTGCTGATGCTGCTGTGCCTTTCTCTAGAGCTACTGTTGGAAGCTGGGGCTGGAAACATCCGATACACTGTGCCAGAAGAAACCGACAAAGGCTCTTTCGTGGGCAACATCGCTAAGGACCTGGGACTGGAAACCCGGGAACTGGTGGAGCGCGGGATCCGCATTGTTTCCAGAGGTAGGTCGCAGCTTTTCTCCCTGAACCCGCGAAGCGGCAGCTTGGTCACCGCAGGCAGGATAGACCGGGAAGAGCTGTGCGCCCAGAGCGTGCCCTGTGTCGTTAGCTTTAACATCCTTATGGAGGATGAAATGAAGCTTCTTCCTATCGAAGTAGAGATAATTGATATTAATGATAACACCCCCCAGTTCCAGTTAGAAGAGCTAGAATTAAAAATGAGTGAAATAACGACTCCAGGTACCAGGATCCCTCTGCCTCTCGGGCAAGACCTTGTATGTGGGCATAACTCACTTCAGAGCTACCAGCTAAGCGCCAACCCTCACTTCGCCCTGGATGTGCAGCGGGACCCTAAAGGGCACAACAGCCGAGATGGTACTGCAGAGACCTCTAGACAGAGAAAAGATGCTGTCCCCTACCCGTGTCCTCACTGCTCGGATGGCGGCAACCAGTACATTCAGGACTCTGCAAATTCATGTTCAGGTGGTAGATGTGAACGACAACCCCAGCATTTGCTCCAGTGGCAGAGTATCACGTGAGAGTCCCTGAGAAGTCCCGTTAGGCACTCGCTACTCAGGTGAATGCTACTTGACCCGATGAGGGAGCTAATGGCAGGGTAACCTATCCTTTCACAACGTAGACCACAGTGTGGTCCGGAATTTCAGTTGGATTCTTACACAGGAGAATATCAATAAAGAACCACTGGATTTTGAAGAATACAAAGTTTATCCAATGGAATTCTAAGCTCAGGATGGTGCTGGACTCATGGCCGAGCTAAGTTCTGTCATGTTTTGGATGTTATGATAATGCCCCAGAAGTTGGAATCACGTCTGTCCTAAACCCCAGTGCCAGAAACTTTCCTCCTGGGACTATAATTGCTTATCATGTGCATGATCAAGATGCTAGTAACAATGGTCACACCACTTGTTCCATTCCTGGCAACCTACCTTTAAACTGGAAAAGTTAGTCGACAATTATTACTCCTTAGTAACAGAAAGAACACTGGACAAGAACAACGCCTAGATACAAACATCACAATAACAGAACAGATCAGGAAACTCCCCCCTATTTACCCAAGCTCACATCCATGCTAGACTGACAGATATCAATGACAAACCCCCCGAGTTTTCGACAGGACTCCTACTCTGTGTACATTCCTGAAAACAACCCCAGAGGAGCTTCCATCTTCTCAGTCAAGGCCCAGGATGCTGACGACAATGAGAATGCACTAGTGACTTACGCCCTGGTGGAAGATACTGTCCAGGGAGTACCTTTATCTTCTTACTTCTCCATCAACTCTGACACTGGAGTTGTCTATGCATTGCAATCCTTTGACTATGAGCAGTTTCGAGATTTGCAGCTAAGAGTGATGGCCCGTGATAGTGGGAACCCACAACTCAGCAGCAATGTATCTCTGAGTCTGTTCATGATAGATCAGAATGACAATTCCCCAGAGATCCTGTACCCTGTCCTCCCTACTGATGGCTCCACTGGTGTGGAGCTAGCACCTCGATCTGCTGAGCCCGGTTACCTAGTGACCAAAGTGGTAGCAGTGGACAAAGACTCGGGACAGAACGCCTGGCTGTCCTACCGCCTGCTCAAGGCCAGTGAGCCAGGGCTCTTCTTAGTGGGACTGCACACAGGCGAGGTGCGCACTGCTCGGGCCCTGCTGGACAGAGATGCTCTCAAGCAGAGCCTGGTGGTGTCTGTGCAGGACCATGGCCAGCCTCCTCTGTCCACCACAGTCACATTTACCATAGCAGTGGCTGACAGCATCCCTGACCTCCTGGCTGACCTGGGCAGCATCGGGACCCCTGCTGATCCCCAGGATTCAGATCTCACACTCTACCTGGTGGTGGCAGTGGCTGTAGTCTCCTGCATCTTCCTAGCCTTTGTAATAGTGCTCTTGGTACTCAAGCTGCGACATTGGTACTCCTCACGCTTGCTCCAGACTGCAGCAAATGGACTGACTGGCCTGCCTGCCTCCAACTTTATAGGTGTTGATGGGGTACATGCATTTCTACAGACCTATTCCCATGAAATCTCATTCACTGCTGACTCTCGAAAGAGCCACTTGATCTTCCCGCAACCTAACTATGCAGACACACTCATCAGCCAAGAGAGCTGTGAGAAAAAGGAATTTCTGTCAGCACCCCAGTCTCTGCTTGAAGATAAAGAGGAAATATTTTCTCAGGTAACTTTGTAATGACCTTATAAGGTATATCAATGAAAATAATTCATAGCTGTACATACTTGCTGTTTCCTATAAATAGTATATTCCATTATATCCCAGTAGTGGTTGGGAATGCTTATTATTGTTTCATGCTACTGGAGATTAAATCTAAGGGCTTATTATGCATGCTAGGTGAGTTCTACCATTTTCAGATAAGGTCTTGATAAGATGCCTGGGCTGGCCTTGAACTCACTTTGTATCCCAGCAGGGTTTTAAATTTATAATCCTCATGCCTCAGACTACTGGAGTGCTGAGATTTCAGGCATGTAGGCACAACACAGGTGACCTACTCTTT
The DNA here is from genome assembly GCA_021653895.1 of Mastomys natalensis. Classification (NCBI taxonomy): domain Eukaryota; kingdom Metazoa; phylum Chordata; class Mammalia; order Rodentia; family Muridae; genus Mastomys; species Mastomys natalensis. The sequence goes on from JAJTUV010000288.1 coordinate 412,974, forward strand.
TAGATTTCTACTAACATTCTGGGGCTGCAGAACATGCCCAAAATCCCAGCCTCAAACAAAGGGTGGAGAGTGGGAACTCCTACTTTGGCAAGGAGCCTTTAGTCACGCTGTGAGTGGTGAGGATGAGGAGTGTGTGTGAAGGCCTGTCTCCTATGGGAAAGAGAACTGCATTAGAAACAATTTGTCTCTTATTTCTCACCATGTCTTGCTAAATCTGTTCTGAGTTGACTATCCACTTATTCAGAAGGGATAGTGATGAAATCCATCAAAAGTCATAATTTTACTTGTGTGAATATAAAATGATAATAATCTATTAAAGTTGTGATGTTATTGCTAAACATCCTAGTTCTATAATCTCTCATTAAGAGATAATTTATGTGTGCTTAAAAAAATACATCATCTTAAGTAACTTATGAAATGGAGGGTAATGGAAAGAAATTTTGTCAAGATAAGGAAGCAGAGTAGGTGAGAACTTTTTAAAAACAATCTTCTACTTAAAATAAATGCATAAGCCTAAATTTCAAAATACATTATCTTCATAGAATTTATGGCTATTACAAGTAAGAAATTTTCTATCAGTGGACTCTCATATTTTTTAAGTAATCTTTTTCTTCTCTAGTGACTTTTAACAGAATTTTGTTCTTGTTCTATATATTCTGGGTTTTTATTTTCTTCTTGGGTCCAAAATTATACTCTCAACTAATAAATTGTTTCAGTTCTGCATTTTCTTAGTTCTTATAATTTAAACACAGATTAATGAATTGGTTGATTTATAAAATCCACATTCTGTTGATAAGCTATATTCTGAAATTATACTGAAATATTGAAACTAACGTTTCATGTGCACACATGCACAAAAGAAAACAGTCATATTAGAACATTAGTACAACAAAGTCATATTTAAGGCAACAAACACTAGTTGTAAATTTAAGAAACTAATTGGTTATAATTATAAAAAAAAGAAAGTATTGTCAAACAGGTAAAAAAAAAAAAAGAAAAAAAAAAAAAACCTATGAGCTCCCATCATCGAAAAACACAGTTTTGAAACTAATGCCAAAGCCGGGCGGTGGTGGCGCACGCCTTTTTAATCCCAGCACTTGGGAGGCAGAGGCAGGCAGATTTCTGAGTTCGAGGCCAGCTTGGTCTACAGAGTGAGTTCCAGGACAGCCCAGGCTACACAGAGAAACCCTGTCTCGAAAAAACAAACAAAAAAAACTAATACCAGATTTTAACATGATTCCCAAAGAAATCCTAGATCAAACAGGAAGGTTCCAGAGGCTCTCTCTCAATTGTCTGTGGCTCCAACTGCAGAAGATCTGATACCCTCTTCTGGCCTCTCTGTGCATTCCCACACACACATAATAATCCAAAAAATATTTAAAAAGTAATAATAAAATAAATAGAAATCTACAGAACTAATTAAAACAACCTATGTATCTACTGAAAGCAAGAAGGGAGGAGTAAAAGATGGTGGAGAGGCACAAAGGGGATTGATCATTATTAATCAACAAACCATAAGCAGAGAAAACTACAAATAATTAGACAATTTCTAGAACATTTCCAGTGATCTACTTAACAAAAACAGTGCTGAGACCACGAACCAAGTAGTTCCCGAGACGATACACTGAGAAGGAGATGATGTCATCCTATGTACTCCGACCAGACCTGCACAATCTGAACCTAATGAAGCCTGATGAACTGCTCAAATTCTACTCTCTGCAGAAACCTTGTGAAGTACAATACATGATCCCGGGATGGGTCCTGGGCTTGGAAAATATTTTATTTTGCTATATATAAAAAAAAAAGGCATTGTGGCAAACTGGAAAATTATTACTAAGAGCTATAGGCTAGATATAATGAAACTGCATCAACGCCAAGTTAATTTTGTACTTTGGTTATAAAGAAGTACTTTTTGGTTAAGAGAAGTAAAGGGGCATCATGTGTGCAGCTTACATGGCGTCAATGAAAGCATGGAACTAAAATGCTCACATTTAGGGTAATGAGGGCACAGAATACTTTGAATGTGAAGTGCACAAGTCCAACTGCACAATCCTACAGCTATATCACAAATTGAAAATATTTGGAAAACATCATGTTTCTTCAGCATGTACATCAACTACTTACATTATCTTAGCATGTATAATTGGAAGGTGACAAGCTATGTACAAAATATTATTTGCATGTTCTTCATCATTTTACATAAGGGACTCCAGCATCCTCAGATATAGAACCAAGCTCCCTCAGCTACCAAGCAATAGCTATTTCTAGGGTTTATTTGCAACTCTTCTGAAATAATTCAAAATAAAAAAGTCTAAGCATTGATCTTATTTAAATATGGTAAGATGTTAAAATTAAATAAAGCGTACCTGGTATACACAGATTTTGGTAATATTACTTTCTATAGTAATATTTCTTTTTCTTTTCTTTCTTTTTCTTTTCTTTTCTTTTTTTCTTTAGGTTTTTCGAGACAGGGTTTCTCTGTATAGATTTGGCTGTCCTGGAACTCACTCTGTAGACCAGGCTGGCCTCGAACTCAGAAATCCACCTGCCTCTGACTCCCAAGTGCTGGGGCTAAAGGTGTGCGCCACCACTGCCTGACTCTAGTACTATTTCTATAGTATGCTTGAAATATTTCAAAATGTATTTTTGAATAAATGCATTATTTGTAAATTTATATGTATATATAAGGCAAACAGGAGTAAGAAGACATCTACGGCATCATCTTGTACCACCTTAGTAAACACTAAGTATGGAAGGGAGAGAGTGCTTAGTCATCTCAAACAACTTTGAATGACCGATTCCTAATGTAATCCTGTCTGTAAACCCTGCCTGCCCGAACTTTTGTCAATATAGCCACCACCAGTTTCCATAATGTTCCTGGCTGTCTCTCAACTCCAAGCATTGGTTCTGAGTTTCTACAGGGTTACTTCAGCCTCCTCTTGGCTCATCCTACCTTTCAGGATCTAAGGAAGTGGCATTCAGGAGTCTCCTTCCTCTGTGTGTCCCCAGGGCTCAGTGTTTTTCACCAAATTAGGCATCTATACTCCTTAATAATATCCTCTTTACTTTGCCACATCTTTCTCACCCTAAAAGCTTCTGAGAACTGGTTTCCAAGTACGATTCAATCAAACCTTGTGTCAGGCGCACATGCTGTTGTGTCTAATGACAATTTAAGTAAGAAGTACTAGAGTTAAATGCTTTGCAGCTGACCACAAAATTTCAAAAAAATTTACCTTATAAGAAAATATAGCTAATGTTTTAAATTTGACCATTTTATCTGAGCATAGGTTTTGTTTTTTTGTTTCGGTTTTGGTTTTTTTTGTTTTGTTTTTGTTTGTGTGTTTGTTTAAGGTGGGAGATGTCCAATAGCCCTAGGTTTAAGCCTTAAACATTCTACAATACTTTCGTAGCGACCACTATCAGGTTACAATGCTTACAACTTCCTTATTAGTTCTAAAAAGGTCCCTACTTGTAAATACTTACTTCTACTGTAAATAAAATTGTGTCTTAGTGTGTCATTCTTGAGAACAACTTAAAAGCCACAGGCAAACATGGGTTTGCCTTGAACAAATGCAGAAACTGGCTAGGCCTCTGAGCGTCGCTGTTGACCACCTAAGGAGTAAAAGGCAGCCAACCAATCCCACTGAAGAGCTGGCACAACACAAAAGGCTGGTAGTTTGTCCGCAGCTTCCGGTCAGAGAAGACGCAAGAAATTCAACCTAGCTGCCTGATAGTTCTCTCTCCTCGGTGATCTGGGTCCGGTGACTACTCGTCGCCTCAGACCCTGGGGGATACGGACTGGACTCCCCCACTGTGCTGGAAGCTGGTTCAGAGGAAACTCGGCTGCAGAAAGGCAATGGCGACGCTGCAGAAACTCCCCCAGAGCAGAATGCTGGTCCTTCTGTGCGTACTTTGGGCCGCTCTGTGGGAAGCCAGAGCTGGACAGATCCGCTACTCCGTGCCGGAGGAGATCGACAAAGGCTCCTTCGTGGGCAGCATCGCCAAAGACCTGGGACTAGAGCCCCAGGCTCTGGCAGAACGAGGGGTCCGCATCGTCTCCAGAGGTAGGTCGCAGCTTTTTGCTCTGAACCCGCGAAGCGGCAGCTTGGTTACGGCAGGCAGAATAGACAGGGAGGAGCTGTGCGCCCAGAGCACGCCCTGTTTGGTGAACTTTAACCTACTACTGGAAGATAAATTGACTATTTATTCTGTAGAGGTGGAGGTAACAGATGTTAATGACAATGCTCCTCGCTTTGGAATAGAGGATCCAGAACTAAAAATCAGTGAAACAACTACACCAGGATTCAGGATTCCTCTTAAGAGTGCACATGATGCGGACGTTGGAGAGAACACCCTCCAGAAGTATAAACTCAACTCAAATGATCACTTCTCTTTGGACGTGCGAACTGGAGCTGATGGGAACAAGTACCCAGAGCTGGTGCTCGAGCGTGCCTTGGACCGCGAGGAAGAGGCTATTCATCATCTGGTTCTAGTCGCCTCCGACGGGGGCAATCCAGTGCGATCTGGCACCTGCCGCATCCGTGTGAAGGTCCTGGACGCAAATGACAACGCCCCTGTTTTTACACAGCCCGAATATCGCGTGAGAGTTCCTGAGAATACGCCCGTGGGCACCCAGATACTCACTGTGACAGCCACTGACGCTGATGAGGGATACAATGCCCAAGTGACTTATTTTCAGGAGCATGCCCCTGAGAAACTACAGATGCATTTGAGCTAAAGTCGACATCTGGAGATATAACAATCACAAAAAGTCTGGATTATGAGAAAGCTAAATTCCATGAAATCGATATTGAGGCTCAGGATGGCCCAGGCCTTCTGACTAGGACGAAAGTTATTGTCACCGTTCTAGATGTCAATGACAATGCCCCGAATTTTACATGACATCTGCCACTGCTTCTGTGCCTGAAGACGCTCCTCTGGAACGGTAATTGCACTCTTCAATGTGCATGATAGGGACTCTGGGCAGAATGCCGTTGTCTCGTGTTCACTTCCTGAGATGCTCCCTTTTAAGTTAGAAAGGTCGGTGGACAGTTACTACCGACTGGTTACAACCAGAGCCTTGACAGGGAACAGTTCTCTTCCTACAACATCACTCTAAGCGCCAAAGATGAAGGGAGCCCTCCTCTGTCCACAGATGCACACCTTTTACTGCAGGTGGCAGATATCAATGACAACCACCCTCCTTCCCCCGGAGGGCCTACTCCGCCTACATTCCTGAAAACAACCCCAGAGGCACCTCCATCTTTTCAGTGCTGGCCTATGACCCTGACAGTAACGACAATGCCCACATAACCTACTCTTTAGCTGAAGATACCTTTCAAGGAGCACCCCTGTCCTCCTACATCTCCATCAACTCTGACACTGGAGTCCTCTATGCTCTCCGCTCCTTTGACTATGAGCAGTTCCAAGACTTGCAGCTGTGGGTGATAGCAGTGGACAGTGGAAACCCTCCATTGAGTAGCAATGTGTCATTGAGCCTGTTCTTAGTGGACCAAAACGACAACATGCCCGAGATCCTGTATCCTGCCCTCCCCACAGATGGATCCACTGGTGTGGAACTAGCGCCTCGATCTGCAGACCCAGGATACCTGGTGACCAAAGTGGTGGCAGTAGACAAAGATTCAGGACAGAATGCCTGGCTGTCCTACCGCCTGCTCAAGGCCAGCGAGCCAGGGCTCTTCTTGGTGGGGCTGCACACGGGCGAGGTACGCACTGCTCGAGCCCTGCTAGACAGAGATGCTCTCAAGCAGAGCCTGGTGGTGTCTGTGCAGGACCACGGCCAGCCTCCTCTCTCTGCCACTGTCACACTCACCATAGCAATAGCTGACAACATCCCTGAAGTCCTGGCTGACCTGGGCAGCATTAGGATCCCTGCCAACTCTGACGATTCGGAACTCACTCTCTACCTGGTAGTGGCAGTGGCTGTGGTCTCCTGTGTCTTCTTGGCCTTTGTCATTGCGCTGCTGGCGCTCAGGCTGAGGCGCTGGCATATGTCTCGAATGCTTCAGGCTTCAAGAGATGGTTTAGGGGGCATCCCTGCCTCACACTTTGTGGGAGTGGATGGAGTACGTGCTTTCCTGCAGACCTATTCCCATGAAGTCTCCCTCACTGCAGACTCAGGGAAAAGCCACATTATCTTCCCTCAACCAAACTATGCAGATACTCTGATCAGCCAGGAGAGCTGTGAGAAAAATGATTTTCTCTCAGCACCTCAGCCTTTACTTGATGATAAAAGAGAAGAAACCCCTCAGGTAAAACATTTTTTTTTTTTTTTGGCAATAAGCTCATGTTATTTTGCTAGATTTACCTATTTAGTTGGCCCAGGTGTTTAAATACATGTGTTTTATCCCATGTTTCCTTGAGAGTGTATTGAAGTTTAAGTGAATCCAGATGAACTATTCCTAGGTAGTCTTACCTCATGGGCTCATGGGCTCCAAGGGAAGTTAAAAATCATCATGGAATGGATAAAAATAAGAAATTAGTAGTTGACAGCGACATTTAGATCATTAAAAGAATACTGTTAGAAACTATGGTTAATTTCTTATACTTTTCTATTCATAGGACAAATTATTTCATGTATGTGAATCAGTGATTCTTTTTAAATATAGAAAGATTGGAGCTAATGATCAGTAGTGGTGTGCCTGCCCAGCATGTACTGGGCCTTCAGATGGTTCTCAGCACTGCAGTGTGTGTATTATGTACTCTGTGTGTGTGTGTGTGTGTGTGTGTGTGTATTATATGCAATGTATACACTGGATTTCATAACAACTGAAGAGTCTTCCTTAAATTGCAAGGCATGCTTTATATTTCTCTATATGAATTATCCTTGATCCATATATTTCTCCTTCATATTTTCAGAGAAGTTGCTTATTTTCCTTAATTTGCATACCAATACCTGTTTAAATGAAAAAAACTTTATCTGGGCACAGTGGCACACACTTCAACCATTGTACTTAGGAGGCAGAGGCAGGCAGATTTCTGTGAGCTTTAAACCAGCCTGGTCTACATAGCAAGCTTCAGGCCAGCCAAGGCCACATAGTGATAAAAAAAAAAAAAAAAAAAAAAAAAAAAAAAAAAAAAAAGACAAAAAAAAATTTTCAGAAATACAGGGTTGTTTTTTTTTTTTCACTGTTAAGAATCAAACTCGGGGCCTTGTACACCATAGGTAAGCATTTACACTGAGCTACATCTCAAGTACATATATTTGTGTGTGTGACTGTTGTTTATTGAAACCAAGACCTCATTTTGCACGTTTCACCACTGAGACATGTGTCTGACCCTAAGACGTACATTCCTTACAGAATTTCAGTATGCCATCCTGTCTCTGCTTAACTGCAAACAACAGTCTCTGAAAGTGCTCCATGCTTCCTGGGGACTTACTGTGCACTTGATAACAATTTGGTGAAATAACAGTAACAGGTTTCTCTTCACTGAATCTTCATTTTTCTCACATCTGAAAATCATATTGACTTTTTATCTTGAAAAATAGTTTTTATCCTTATATACTTTGCTCACACTAAAGATAAAAAGAATTCAGAAACCATATCATACAACTGCTGTTTTATCCCAGTTTCCTATTCATCAGATACTAAAACTGTCTCCATTCATAAGAACTAGATTTTTCTTCTCCATTGCTCTTGAGTTGCAGCAACACACTTGTTGACCATATACTTAATAACAATGGGCATGCTAATAGTATGAATCAGTTTGGTTCTATTTGGAAATAATTCTGTACTTGTCGAAATTTGTACTAGGTAGTTTCACATCCCTATGGTGCTTGGGGTTCTTATTACATCTAGGAGTATCTGATAGAAAATTTAGGACAGTGTATTCCAATGTGTTTGTTCATATGGCATAAGCCTCTGCAAGATACAGCCAGAATCCACTTTGGAACAATGTGTCACCATATCTTTACTTGTTAGTAGATAATAAAGTATGAGCATAAGAAAGCTGAAAACATAGTTCCTTTTAGGGATATAGTAACCCCTAAGAATAAATGCCTTATAGATACATATGCAGTGCATCATGACTGAAATGGCTTTTTTTTTGTTTCTATTTGTTTTGTTTTGAGACAGAGTCTCACAGTGTAACCATGACTGGCCTGTAATTCACTTTGTAGACCAGGCTGACCTCAAATTCACAGAGATCTGCCTGTCTCTGCCCACAGAGTGCTGGGATTAAAGGCATGCACCACTACATCTGTCTTCATTTCTATTTCTGTGCTTCAAGAGGAAAATATACAGAAGGGATTCTGAACGTAAGCAAAAGCTTATTTTTACCAATGTCAGCTGTGATTATTAAAAGATATCCTCATACACCTCTGCACTTGGGCAAGGCAAATATCTTTAGTAGTCTGAGGTCTGTAATTTCCCCTACACCTAAACCTGGTCCACCCTTCTCATGCTTCTCAATAAGGCCTTCACTAAACTCCACAGCCAAGTCGGACACTGTCCCATCTTCTTTGGCTTCTCCTGGTGTGTGGTTATTTCGATGCACGGTAAGCCCCAAGAGGTTTTCCACCTTCATAAACTCAGTGACAGAACTGGTTGTGTCTATATTTTCCACATTATCTCCAGATAAATATATTGTCTGACACCCAATCATGTGTTTATTTAATGAATCAATTAAGTGAAAAATATTACAACTAGTATGTCAGGCTACCAAAGACAAACTTCAAGAGTTATAATCCACAAATATGGCTGATGTTTCTGTGTAAATATTAAACTGAACCTTTGGGAGACGGTAATTATGCTTAAAGCAGTACTGGTGGAGTTAACGTTAGAGTGGCATCCCAAAGAAGGATAACTTGAAGTGTTTAGCAAATATCAGTTCAGTTACTTGAAATCAGTACTAGTTACCTTGCCAGTACTGTCTTGACTGAAGAAGCTAGAAACAAAGGATAACTGGGTTTGCCTGAGAGTGTGCAGTGAACGACTAGGCCTCTGGGTGTCGCTGTTGACCACACAAGAAGAAAAGGATCCGCTGAAGCGGTGTCCACCATTTCCCTGCTGCAAAGCAACACCCAAGAATAGTCTGAGACGACAGAAGCGGCCTCACCACATCATCGTGCAACTCTGTGGTGTGTGAATTAAGTCCATGAAAGATTTAACTACTTGAGGGGGTAAGACTGGGATCCATCGTGGGAATCAGAGGTGGGGGAAAAAAACAGAAAAGGAAATGATCCGCCTGGGACAAGAAACCGCCGGAGCTTTGTTGTGCGCGCTCCTGGGGACGCTGTGCGCAGCTGGCTTCAGGCAGATCCGCTACTCGGTGCCGGAGGAGCTGGATAAAGGCTCCTTCGTGGGCAACATCTCCAAGGACCTGGGGCTGGAGCCCCGAGAGCTGGCGGAGCGCGGAGTCCGCATCATCTCCAGAGGTAGGTCGCAGCTTTTCTCTCTGGACCCGCGAAGCGGCAGCTTGGTTACCGCGGGCAGGATAGACAGGGAGGAGCTGTGCGCCCAGAGCGCGCCCTGTCGTGTGAGCTTTAACATCCTTGTGGAAGATAAGCTGAAAATATTTGAGGTAGAAGTTGACATCAGCGATATTAATGATAATGCTCCTAGTTTTCCAACGGAGGAATTGGAAATAAAAATTGGTGAACTAACAGTTCCTGGAACTCGATTTCCACTAAAAACTGCATTTGACCCGGATGTGGGCATGAACTCCCTGCAGAACTATAAGCTCAACTCCAATGACTACTTCTCCTTGGCTGTGAACAGTGTCACCGATGACGCCAAGTACCCAGAGCTAGTGCTGGAGCGAGCCCTGGATCGTGAGAAAAAGGCAGTCCATCTGCTTGATCTCATTGCCTCTGACGGCGGAGACCCTGTCCACAGCGGCAAGTTGTGCATCCAGGTGATAGTCTTGGATGCAAATGACAACCCACCCGTGTTTACTAAGCCAGAGTACCATGTCAGTGTTCCGGAAAATGTGCCAGTTGGCACCAGGCTGATCACAGTGAATGCCACTGATCCTGATGAGGGATTCAATGCTCAAGTGTCCTATATTCTGGACAAAATGCCTGGGAAAATTGCTCAGGTTTTCCATCTCAATTCAGTGACTGGAGATATATCAATATTAAAAAGTCTTGATTATGAGGATGCTGTGTTCTATGAAATCAAAATTGAAGCACAAGATGGACCGGGTCTTTTTTCAAGAGCCAAGATTCTTGTCACAGTTCTGGATGTGAATGACAATGCCCCAGAAATCTCAGTCACTTCCCTCACAGGCTCAGTCCCAGAAGAGGCTCCGCCTGGAAGAGAAATCGCACTTATCAATGTACATGACCGAGATTCTGGCCAGAATGGGCAAGTCACAGTTTTTGTCCTGGGAAATCTGCCCTTTACTCTAGAAAAATCAATAGACCAATACTACCGTTTAGTGACAGCCAGATCTCTGGATCATGAGGAGGGGTCTCAATATAATATCAGTCTAAAAGCCACCGATGGGGGAAGTCCACCACTGTCCACAGAAACTCATATTACTCTGCATGTGTCAGACATCAACGACAACCCTCCTACCTTCACGCGTGCCTCCTATTCGGCCTACATCCCAGAAAACAACGCTAGGGGAGCCTCCATCTTCTCTGTTACGGCACAGGACCCAGACACTGACAGGAATGCACAAGTCACTTACTCATTGGCTGAGGACACACTTCGGGGGGTGCCACTGTCATCCTACGTCTCCATCAACTCCAATACTGGTGTCCTGTATGCTCTTTGCTCCTTTGATTATGAGCAGTTTAGAGACATGCAATTACAAATAACAGCTAGAGACAGCGGGACCCCTCCACTCAGCAGCAACACGACACTGAGCCTATTTGTGCTGGACAAGAATGACAACATGCCTGAAATCCTGTATCCTGCCCTCCCAGTAGATGGTTCCACTGGGGTTGAGTTGGCACCCCGCTCTGCAGATCCTGGATACCTGGTGACCAAGGTGGTGGCAGTAGACAAAGATTCAGGACAGAACGCCTGGCTGTCCTACCGCCTGCTCAAGGCCAGCGAGCCAGGGCTCTTCTCAGTGGGGTTGCACACGGGTGAGGTGCGCACAGCTAGGGCCATGCTGGACAGAGATGCTCTCAAGCAGAGCCTAGTGGTATCTGTGCAGGATCACGGCCAGCCCCCTCTCTCTGCCACTGTCACACTCACCATAGCAGTGGCTGACAGCATTCCTGACATCCTGGGGGACCTGGAAAGCATCCATACCCCTCCTAACCCCCAAACTTCAGATCTCACACTCTACCTGGTGGTGGCAGTGGCTGTGGTCTCCTGCATCTTTCTGGCGTTTGTCATTGTGCTGCTGGCCCTTAGACTGCGGCGCTGGCACTCATCGCGCCTGCTCCAGGCTTCAGGAAGTGGATTGGCTGGCGTACCAGCCTCTCACTTTGTGGGTCTAGATGGGGTGCAAGCTTTCCTGCAAACCTATTCCCAGGAAGTTTCACTTACCGCAGGCTCTAGGAAAAGTCACCTGATCTTCCCACAACCCAACTACGCAGACACGCTCATTAGCCAGGAGAGCTGTGGGAAAAGCGAGCCTCTTATAATACCGCAAGATTTACTTGAAACAAAAGAAGACCCCACGCTGCCTGAGGTGAGTCTATTTCTTTGAGTGTTATGAAAAGTTATACCAGTGTGGTTCTTACAAGATCTTAATATGCATTTATTTGAGAAGTAAAGCAATGATGTGACTGTACGTTCTGTTTTCTCTACCTGTGTCCCACTTGCCTATGAGTGGACTGTACTTCCTGGCCTTATTATGGCTGAGTGGGCCCAGGAAGCTAGATCTGGCCAATACATTCCACTTCTGGAGAAAACGCTAATTGTCATGAGAATTCCAGTTCTTTCCCTTAACTTTTGGAGAGTGTGATTGTTCCTTCCACCTATGTCCTTCAGTACCCATAATGAGAGAAGAGCCGTGTAGTTGACCCGACAGTGGTCCATACGCCTGTGATAAATGGGCCTTTCACAGTTCTGTTCTCATCCTTCGGGTGCTGGGGTAGATCCCAGGGTCTGGGCACATGTTGATCATCATCTGGACCACTGAGCTACGCCTCAGCCTGCCTTTCCTGTTATAAACCCGTGTGGTTTGAACGTTGTCACTTCTGCCCACTAGTCTATCCTGACACCCACAAATAACTGGGAAAAGGAGGGGAAATACAGAGTATTTTATGCTCTAATAAATTTTCGTCTGAACCTTTCCAAGTCACACCACAATCTTTTCATCATAAGGACATAAAAATCATAGGATAGGAAGTGAAGAAAACAGTTAGAGCAGGATGCTTGCAGTTGCAGCTACCTCAGAAACTATGGAGGTGGGATCACTCAAGCCTAGAATTCAAGACTAACCTTGACAACATGGCAAGAACTGTCCCAAAAAGAAAGGTGGGGGTTTGTCAAATGATTAACTGCCTGGTGATTGAAATGTATGCGTGTGTGTTCGTCTGAAGGTAGCAAGTTCATTCACCTAACTATTATAAGCCGTGGGCTGGTATTTATCACCCTTCGGTGATAAACCTGTGATGTAGCTGTGTCACTCCTGGATATTTACCCAAGGGACTGTAAGTCAGCATATCACAGAGATGCTTGCACACGGGCGTTTGCTGCAGCACTGTCCACAATGACTAAGTAACCTTTGTCCGTCTATAGAGAAATGAATAAAGAAAGGGTGATGTATAGATATTTATACAATGGAATTTTTCACCCATAAAAAAAAGGAAGCTTTGTCATTCGCAGGAAAATGAATGCAACTGCAATTAAGCTGCCTTAATTAATATTAAGAAAGTCAATCTCAAAAATACCATGTCTTCCCTCATTTATGAACTCTTAAGTTTTAGACAGATACATAAAATTGTGTGTGCCTGCGTGCGTGTGCATGCATGTGTGTGGTGTGTGTGTGCGTATTGTGCAAGGAAAAGAGAAACTGCTAGGGAAAAGGGAGGGGACTAACATAAGGGGAGAGGAGAGAAAAAGGAGGCTATGGGGGACACAGAGGCATATGCCCGGTGTACAATATATACTTGTATAAAAATGTCCTTGTGAAACCCAGTTTCATATGCAATGGATATATGCCAACACAAAATACAAGGAAGCTATTTCTCAGTCTTTGCAAGAGATCTCCAGACCATGTATTACAGCAATGAAATAGAAATCCTGAATGTGTTCTAGAACTTTCTTGTGAGCTCATTCTCAAGCCTATGAAATTATGTTTACTCCTGTAGCTACAAAAGAGGGTTGTCCAAAATGAACAAAAATGTATTTCATTGCATCTCAAAGGGACATATTTCTCCCTCAATATGTTAGAAAACGTAACATTGAATGTGTAAGTGAACAGAGCCTGAAGAAACTATCTGTAAGCATATAAAACTGTATTTGAATTCAAGATCCATATATGTGATGGAATCTTGTGAAAAGGATCTTAAAGACATGAAATGGAGAAGAAAAGAGAAAGGATGTCTCAAGGGGAGTGTAATGGATTTCCACTGGAGATGATTGAGCACTTCAAAATAGTATAATTAAATCACTGAGCTGACAACTGTCAGGTCATTTCTTCTGCTGTTAGAAAATACTTGAGACTTGGACATCTATCTTTAAAATAAGTGTTTATTTATCTGATTGTTGGAAGGTAGGAAGTCTAATAACATAGCATTCTTTGCCTTTTGGAGCTTCTTCTTGGGGCTTTTTCCTTTGGGATCAACACATGGCAGGGGGACATCACATGACAAAAGCCAAGCAAGTGTGTAAGAGACTGCTATTTTTACAAGAAATCCATGTATATGATAACCTAGTAACCATTCAATGATTCACTAATGAAGATAAAGCCCTTCTAGTTCAATCATTTCCTAAAGATCCTGCCTCCAGATACTGTTAAACCATGGATTGGGAGATTGAGGTTGTAACACATTAAATTTAAGAGGTGCATTTAAGACACTGTAAGCCAGTTTGGTGGCAGATAAGAAATAGAGATTTGCCTATTTGAGTTACCCAAGTCCAAGATTAAGTTCTAAAATGGAGTGTTTGGGTCCAGTGAGATGGCTAAGGGGAAGGGTGCTTGCTGCCAAGGCTGACAGCCTGATTTTCATCCCTGAAACCTACAGGAAGGATGGAGAACCAACTCCAGTATGTTATTCTCTGACCTCCACACGAGTGCACATGCTTTTATACATACACCTCAACACACCAATACATAAATGTAATAAAATGTAAATAAAATAAAGTGTTTAAAGACTCTCAGTGTCTCGCCAAAAGTTACTGGTGATCAGTTACTTTATTAATTAATAGCATAAAACTGAAGTTTTCATGTTGAATTTAAGAATTTGGCTTATAGAGTTACATATTTTAGAAAAAAAGTATTTCATAAAAATAAATATGGCTTGCACAAGATTCACCATAATAAAAACCCAAATGCTACATTGGTACATTTAATAAGCTATCTGGCTATGGTGTATTTAACTGAAAATAGGATGCTTTAAGAAAAAATCGATGCATTAAAATATCTCTGGAGATGCCACCTCTCTCTTTTACAAAGACTAGCTTTGAAAAGTTTTACCAAATTGATAAAATATACAGAAACTAAACACTAAATAAAGAAGTTACTTCAATAGACATGCAAAAATGTAAAGATAATAATCCACTGAATAATAAGACTGAAAATCCACTCGCTTATTGGATATGACAGGCCTGAGTTTGTAAGTACCATACAGTGAAGACACTGATGGCATTTTTCTCCAAAACTGGAAAAAGGAAAAACGCTCGCCTTGTGAAATGGGAAGGATGCTGTATAATGATGCAAACATTCATGAAATGATAATAAAATAAAATATCTAAACCAAAGGGGGAAATGTGAATACCTGGTTGTAAATTAAAAGTCAAAACAAAAGCTTTGATAAATAGCTGCACGATACGCAGTTTTACAAGACAACCATTAGGCGACGCTGTTGACCAAAGGGAAGAGCAAGGTTCTCCATTCCGCAGGGTCCAGCGAGGGCTTGCTTGCTTTTTCCGGCACCCACGGGAACATCTGTCCGGATTCTATGCCCTCTTCAAGCACCTGACAAATCCTGCCCTCAAATCACGAACATCCAGGGCTTTAAAATCCCAGAGAAACCTCGAAAAGAAGCTTCCTGGCGCGGTTAGAACGGCAGAGCAACCCCAGCGGCTTTGGAACGATGGCAAATCAGGTATTGCTTCACTTCCTGGTGCCTTTGTTCTGCGGCGCCCTCTCCCAGCCCATCCACTACTCCATTCCGGAGGAGCTAGCCAAGGGCTCTCTGGTGGGGAATCTCGCCAAGGATCTAGGACTCAGTATCCAAGAATTGCCAGCTCGAAAACTGAGGGTTAGTGCAGAGGATTATTTCAGCGTTCGTGCAGAGAGCGGGGATTTGTTAGTGAGCGGCAGGATAGACAGAGAAAAGATTTGCGGGAGGAAATCTGAATGTGCACTGGAATTTGAATCTGTTACTGAAAACCCGATGAATATTTTCCACGTAACTGTTGCCATCCAAGACATTAATGACAATGCACCACATTTCTTTGGGAAAAGCATTGCATTGGAGATCTGTGAGTCAGCCTTAGCTGGGGCAAAATTCCCTCTGGACTCTGCACGAGATGCGGATGTGGGAAGCAACTCACTGAAGATGTACACGATCAGCCCCAATCCACACTTCTCCCTGTCAACGAAGGAAAGTCCTGATGGAAGTAAATACCCAGAATTGCTGCTGGAAAAACCTCTAGACAGGGAGCATCAGAGCTCCCATCACTTAATACTCACCGCCATGGATGGTGGAGACCCACCCTAACCAGCACCACCCAGATCTGGATCAAAGTCACCGACGCCAATGATAATGCTCCAGTGTTCAGTCAGGACACTTACAAAGTTAGCCTTCGAGAAAACATGCCCCCAGGAACGTTAGTGCTGCAAGTTACAGCCACGGATCAGGATGAGAGTATTCACGGAGAAATCACCTATGCCTTCCTTAATGTCCCGGCAAGTACTAACCTCGTCTTCAGTATCAATCCAAACACTGGAGCGATCACAACCAATGGTACATTGGATTTTGAAGAAAAGAGTAGATACACATTGGGTGTCGAAGCCAAGGACGGAGGGGTGCACACTGCTCACTGTAATGTTCAGATTGAAATTCTTGATGAGAATGACAATGCCCCAGAGGTGACATTCATGTCCTTGTCTAACCAAGTTCCAGAGGATGCAGTCCTTGGAACAGTAATAGCCCTCATTAAAGTTCGAGACAGAGATTCTGGACAAAATGGTCTGGCGGCCTGCCGTATTCAGGAAGAACTTCCCTTTAAATTACAACCCACCTCCAAGAATTATTACAAGTTGGTGATTGACAAGGCCCTAAACCGGGAACAGACCCCAGAGTACAACGTCACTATCACAGCTACTGATAGTGGCAAGCCCTCGCTTTCCTCCCAGACATGTGTAACGGTGCACATCACAGATATCAACGACAATGCACCGATTTTCCACCAGGCCTCCTACTTGGTCCATGTGGCTGAGAACAACCCACCTGGGGCCTCCATTGCTCAAGTCAGCGCCTCTGACCCGGATTTGGGACCCAATGGCCTCATCTCCTATTCCATCATAGCCAGCGACCTAGAGCCAAGGGCGCTGTCGTCCTTCGTGTCTGTGAACCAGGACAGTGGAGTGGTGTATGCTCAGCGCGCCTTCGACCACGAGCAGCTGCGCTCCTTCCAGCTGACACTGCAGGCGCGTGACCAGGGATCGCCCCCGCTCAGCGCCAACGTGAGCATGCGCGTGCTGGTGGGCGACCGCAACGACAACGCGCCACGCGTGCTGTATCCCACGCTTGAGCCCGACGGCTCTGCGCTCTTCGACATGGTGCCTCGCGCTGCCGAACCTGGATACCTGGTCACCAAGGTGGTGGCGGTGGACGCAGACTCAGGACACAATGCCTGGCTGTCTTACCATGTGCTGCAGGCCAGCGATCCCGGGCTCTTCAGCCTGGGGCTGCGCACAGGAGAGGTGCGCACAGCGCGTGCCCTGGCAGACAGGGACTCAGCGCGGCAGCGCCTTCTGGTCGCTGTGCGTGATGGTGGACAGCCACCGCTCTCGGCTACAGCCACGCTACACCTGATCTTCGCCGACAGCCTACAGGAGGTCCTGCCAGACGTCAGCGATGGTCCTCTACCATCTGACCCCCAGAGTGAGCTGCAGTTTTACCTGGTGGTGGCCTTGGTCCTGATCTCAGTACTCTTCCTCCTGGCGGTGATTCTGGCTATTGCCCTGCGTCTGAGACACTCCTCCAGATCAGCTGCCTGGGGCTGCTTTCAATCTGGTCTCAGCCCAAAGTCTCAACCTGTGGTTCCTCCCAACTACAGCGAGGGGACATTGCCCTATTCCTATAATCTATGCGTTGCCTCACATTCTACGACTATGGCAGGGTTTAATTTTCACCACGTGGTACCAGAGTTGCTCCCCCTCAGGATCTCTGTGCGATGATCCTTCTGTGGTTATATGTGGCAATAATGAAGATCCCAAAATCTCGGACGACTCTTCTTCTTTTCAGGTAAGTTTCTACAGAGCAACTTAGATTTTATTTGCTGTAGTTGCTTCTTAGTCGTGCACAAATTTGTCAATTTTGGTCATTTTTTTTATAGTTTGGGGGATATTAAGTGAAAGAAGTGTCGTAGATTCGAAAAGATTGGCTTTTGGTTGCTCAGTCATGTTGGAAATTACCTGATTACCAGTTTCAGTCTTTACTGTTTGTGTTTCTCTGTGGCTAGCAAATCTTACCAGAGACTTATTTTTTATAAGTCAACACTCAATATTAGTGTCCTTTCTTACTTGATTTGTATGATTGAATTTTAAAATAATCTTTATCTCTTTATAAGCATATTGATATTTCTTTCTGCCTAAATTAAAGTTTATGATCAATTACCTTTCTTGCTTGAACAACTTTTGTTTGTTAAGTGTTTGTTTGTTTTGTTTGTTTGTTTGTTTTGAGACAGGGTCTCTCTGTGTAGCCCTGGGTGTCCTGGAACTCGATCTGTAGTCCAGGCTAGCATCAAACTCACAGAGATGCACCTGCCTCTGCCTCCAAGTGCTGAGATTAAAGGTGTGTGCCACCACCACTCTGTTTAACAATCTTTTATTGCAACACATCCAGTTAACAAGGCCCTCTAAAAATTAGGCCTGTTAACATTTATTTGTCTCACCACAAGTTCCAAAGATTACCACATTTTATATTTGAATCACTAATTTGGGGTCAATATTATTCTCATGTATGATTTCACTCATTTCTCTCCCATTTATTTAGGGAGGTAAGGCACACATGTGCCAGGGTGAGCATGTGGGCACCAGTTCTCTACTTTCAAGCATGGATCCCCAGGAGCAAACTCCTCAGATTGTCAGGCTTGCAGAGAAAGCTTCTACCACCTGGGCCATCTTGTCTACCCCTCCATGGGTCTTTGACAATTCCTTAATCATTTGTATTTTGTACTTTCTAATCCATCATCATTATAGTAAGCACCGTGATGCTCTTTCTATTTATGAGTCATTTTATATCTTTCCCATTATTTTAGTATAGATTTCTGTGAGTCAGGTCTACTGCGTTTTGATATTTTTGTGCATTTTGTCAGTTATTTTCAACACACATCATTTTGATCCTCTGACTCCTGAGCACTTCACATATCTTTGAAGGATTGTGAAAAACACATCTAACCTTCCTTCTCAAAGACTAACGTTTTAATTCTGCATAGTTAATAGGCTTTAATGACTCCTTAAAAGTTTAGTCATTTCCATGTGCCAACTGTTAAGTGAGGAATACTTTAAAGAGCTATGACTTCTTGACTTATCTCAGATTACTCAAGTAGGCTCTGAACCATGTGATGGAGGTGATGCTTCCTTGATTATCAACATAGTTCCTTTTCCTAGCTGTTTCTGAAATCAATGATAAAGTAATTTAATGCAGTGGTTAAAAAAATAATAGAATTGATGATGGTAAATGAGACCACTGGGCGTATCTTATATAAGAGAAACCCCTGACATAGCTCTGGCTGTCCTTGAACTCACAGAGATTCACCTGCCTCTGCTTCCTGAGTACCGAAATCAAAGGTGCATGACATCATACCTGACCTGAAATATTCTCACAGCCCTTCAGCTTAACTTCCTTGCCTTGATGTTATCATTTAATTTAATATTTGTTTGCCCATTATTTGAATTTGATTTGTATTGGTAGTTGACAAATGTTTAGTTTAGTGAAAGTTGCTGTTGTAGAGACTGAGGACACATTCTGAATCTGACGGTAGTGACATGACATATAGCCTACAGTGTCCTGTACACAAAACTAGCCATTTTACTCTACACCTAGAACTTTCCCCCCTAAACTCGTTTGCACAAGGATAAGAGTATCTCTTGAGTAGCTGGTACCTTTCCTGCAATAGAACTGAACAATCACCCAAGATTTCCAAAGGGCGAATTTGTGAGGGAACTTGCTTCTGCAATAAATAGGTTGTAACTAGACCTGACCCTCCAGGCTCCATGGACCACTCCACCCCTCCCTTTTCTCCACTCTTCATATCTACCCCTGTTCCTGAGAGGAATGGCTGTGACCCTCATCCAATACAGAGCACTGGAAAGGTTGTCGGAGGATGAGCAATGCAACAACTGAAAAGAGGTAGAAAACAGTACTTTCTACCATATTATTTCTCTGATAAATTGACATAGTTTGATGTATAAGAGGCCTTGGGTAATTCCAGGATTTTTGTTGCAAATTAAACAACACAGTTTCGACCTTTATTCTCCTTTAGAGAAGTGGTTTTAGGAAGTGTGTTGTGTTTTATCAAAAAAATTGTTGCAATAACAGCTTAGTACTCTGGGTGTCGCTGTTCACCACTCAGGGGTGAAAATCAGGTATTTTGTAAGACCAAGATTTCCGGAACACAAAGGTTATGATCTTAAAGAAAGCAGCAGTCTGGACTCCCAGGAGCACCAGGGTCCTACGGTACAAGTACGTTATCTTGAAACCCAAAGATTGTGGGGTTCATCAGGCCTACACAGACTCAACGCCCAAGCTCAGGCCCCTCTGCTGCGGGACTGCAATGGCGGCTCCTTACCGATCAGACCGCAAGGGACTAATCTGGATCTGCATTTTCCTTGGATCCCTATGCGACATCCGCGCGGAACAGATCCGGTATTCTGTGCCAGAGGAACTGGAAAGGGGCTCTGCGGTGGGTAATCTCGCCGCGGATCTGGGGCTGGAGCCTGGGAAACTGGCAGAACGCGGAGTCCGCATCGTCTCCAGAGGTAAGACCCAGCTCTTTGCTCTGAACCCGCGAAGCGGCAGTTTGGTGACAGCAGGGAGGATAGACAGGGAAGGGCTCTGTGACAGATTGCCAAAATGTATCGCAAATCTGGAGATTCTCCTAGAGGATAAAGTGAGGATTCTAGCTGTAGAAGTGGAAATTATCGATGTTAATGATAATGCCCCCAGCTTTGGAGCACAGCAGCGGGAAATAAAAGTGGCTGAAAGTGAAAATCCTGGGACAAGATTTCCTCTTCCTGAAGCTTTTGATCCAGACATAGGGGTGAACGCCTTGCAGGGTTACCAGCTCAGCTCCAATGATCACTTCTCCCTGGATGTGCAGAGTGGGCCAGATGGGATTAAGTATCCAGAGCTAGTGCTGGAAAATGCCTTAGACCGCGAGGAGGAAGCCTTTCATCACCTGGTTCTCACCGCCTTCGACGGAGGCGACCCGGTTCGCTCTGGTACTGCCACAATTCAAATAACACTCGTGGACACCAACGACAATGCTCCTGTATTCACTCAGCCAGAGTACCACATTAGTGTGAAGGAGAATTTGCCTGTAGGCACCCGGCTACTTACCATAAAAGCCACTGACCCGGATGAAGGAGCCAACGGAGAAGTGACGTATTCTTTCCGGAACGTAAGAGACAAAATATCCCAGCTCTTCCAGCTGAATTCTCTGACTGGGGACATTACAATGTTGGGGGAGCTAGATTATGAAGATTCTGGATTCTATGATGTTGATGTAGAAGCCCATGATGGGCCTGGTCTGAGAGCCAGAAGTAAGGTACTGGTGACAGTTCTGGATGTAAATGACAATGCTCCGGAAGTCACAGTCACCTCCCTCACCAGCTCTATCCAAGAAGCTTCTTCCCCAGGCACAGTGATTGCACTCTTCAATGTGCATGACAGTGACTCTGGAGAGAATGGCCTTGTCACTTGTTCTATTGCAGATAATCTTCCATTCAGGCTGGAAAAGACCTATGGAAATTATCATCGGTTGTTGATACACAGGACTCTGGACAGGGAAGAAGTCTCTGACTATAACATTACAATAACTGCCACCGACCAGGGAACTCCAGCACTGTCTACAGAGACTTATATCTCACTGCAGGTGGTGGACATTAATGACAACCCGCCCACCTTCACCCATGCCTCCTATTCTGCCTACATTCCAGAAAACAACCCTAGAGGAGCTTCCATCTTATCCATAACAGCCCAGGACCCAGACAGTGGTGAGAATGCCCAGGTAATCTATTCCCTGTCAGAAGATACTATCCAGGGGGCACCTCTGTCCTCCTACATCTCCATCAACTCCAATACTGGAGTCCTTTATGCACTGCGCTCCTTTGATTATGAGCAGTTTCAAGACTTGAAGCTACTAGTGACAGCCAGAGACAGTGGGAATCCCCCACTCAGCAGCAACGCGTCATTGAGCTTGTTTGTGCTGGACCAGAATGACAACACACCTGAAATCCTGTACCCCACCATCCCCACTGATGGCTCTACTGGTGTGGAGCTGACACCTCGTTCTGCAGAACCTGGATACTTGGTGACCAAGGTGGTGGCAGTAGACAAAGATTCAGGACAGAACGCCTGGCTGTCCTACCGCCTGCTCAAGGCCAGCGAGCCAGGGCTTTTCTCAGTGGGACTGCACACAGGCGAGGTGCGCACGGCTCGGGCCCTGCTGGACAGAGATGCTCTCAAGCAGAACCTGGTGGTGACCGTTCAGGACCATGGCCAGCCTCCTCTCTCTGCCACTGTCACACTCACCATAGCAGTGTCAGACAACATTCCAGACATCCTGGCAGATCTGGGCAACATTAAAACTCACATTGACCAGGAAGATTCAGACATCACATTGTACCTAGTGGTAGCTGTGGCTGTGGTCTCTTGTGTCTTCTTAGCCTTTGTCATTGTGCTGCTGATACACAGGCTCCGTCGCTGGCACTCAACTCGCCTGCTTCAGGCGGCAGGTAATGGGTTGTCATCCATGCCCACATCACATTTTGTGGGTGTGGATGGCGTACATGCCTTCCTACAGACCTATTCTCATGAGGTCTCGCTCACAGCCGACTCTGGGAAGAGTCACCTGATCTTCCCACAGCCCAACTACGCAGACACGCTCATCAGTCAGGAGAGCTGTGGGAAGAGTGATCCTCTCCTGGTATCTCAAGACTTGCTTGAAATAAAAGGAGACTCCAGTCTGCAGGTGAGTGACTCACTCGTCTAATGGATCGTAAAACCTCTCTAAAACACACACATGAGAGTTTGTAAAGTGCCTCCAGTTGTATGTGTGTTGTATCAAAAATATGCATTTCTTTATTAATAGACCCTTGCTTTAAAAGAATAGTGATTAATGATAGTCACTACACACAGTTATTTGTTGATTAATAACCTTATTTTCTTTTTTTGTAATGATTGAAGTGGATTCCAGGCTTTGAGCATATTGGGCAAGCCTTCTTGTAATTATACAATGAGTTACACCACAAACCATGATTATTTATTTATTTATCCTTCATCTGGTAGTGATTTTAGTAAGAATTCCTTAATTTTAAACCATTTTCTTTTTAACTGTCATTTTCCTGTATACACCGATGAATTGACACGGCTAGAATTGACATGTGAATAGAAGGCAATTGCACAATTGTCTATTTACATCACCTTTCTCATGATACTAATGTGGAATCTAGGCTGGATATTTTAAAACATTATAATACTTAAAATATTATACTACAGTTTTACTTGTGTGTTGTGTGTGTGTGTGTGTGTGTGTGTGTGTGTGTTGGGGGACAACCTTGGGGAATCAGTTCTCTCCTTCCACTATGTGAATCCCAGGGATCAGATTCAGGAGGGCAGGGGCAGTGGCCAATGGTGTTTGCCACTGAGGCATTTTACCAGCCCTAACCTAATGTTTTTTAAGTTCCCTTTATTACATTAGACTATTCTTTGCTTGGAGTTTACTTCTCTTTCCTTGAAAGGGTTTCTTTTCCATTATAATCATACAATGACAATTTATATGTAGTGAAAAATAGTTAACCTTTAGCTATAACATTAACTTCTCCATGGGATTGTATATTCCCAATAATTTTCTATTCGAGATCTGACTGTCTAACTTAGGCTAGCCTTTAACTCACTATGTAGCCTTACCCAAGATGGCCTGCAGTTTGCGGTTCTCTTTAAGTGCTAGAATTACAGGTGTGTGTCACTATGTCCAGATCAAATATTTTATTGTTGCTGATACAAAGTATACCAGACTATCTAATGGATACAACTTGGTTATTACCAAAATTTACCTATTTTATTTCATTCATATAAATAAGTTATAGTAATTTTCATAATTCCTAAATTCCCCATTATGACATCACCATTGAGTCCCAACAAAACAGAATTTGCTTAAATCTCTCTGATTTTAATCAGGTAAACCTCTTACAATGGTTGGCTGACTTGGATTCTGGACTGTGATTATTGTTAGTACTTAGTCAGTTGATCTCATTCCCATCTGTCAAAATCTCTGCCAATTATTCTTGGGAGGTTTACCACTGCGTGACCTGGTATGAGACAAAGTATCCTCTGACATTACATAAAGCATTTTGTGTGTCAGAGATATGCAACACTTTCATTTCCTAAGTTTTCATATAGTTCTAAGTGAGTTAATCCATAATTAATGAAAATGTATACACAATGCATGGGGTTTCTGAAAGTTGTCATTGTATCAAGATGGTGAGATGTGTCTCAGTGTAAAAGGAGAGTTGATTCTATGTGGCTTTGTATTAGTATGAAGCTGTGTACAATACACAGAGTAGGTAGGAATGAGAGACATGAAAACAGCCTGATCCTGGGCAAGGAACGTGGCAATAAACAAATTCTGGGAGAATCTATCTGAGGACACATTATTCCAAACACTGTGGTGATAAAATATAACTCAGAGGTGTTCAGTTGGCCTAAAACTTGGTAAAACACACTCAGATACTGGTATTAAGATTATATTCTGCTGGAGTTATATATGTCAATCATTTGGAGAACAGTAAATAATAACTTGCTAAATCAAGTTACTGTTTACTTAATAAAACTGCTTATTTAAATAACAATTTGCTAACACAAGATACTGTTTGTCCATATGGTAGACCACTCCATGAGGAATAAAAGCAGAGACTTGTGTACTGGTGTGAAATGAAATATTTTGATGAGAGTCCAGAGAAGGAGTGCACATGTGGGTTTATGGACTGAGCGAAAGAAGTGAGAAGGAGAAGCTTTTGATGTAATGCTTTGGTTTGATTACAGGGAGGGGCGGGGACAACATTTATTTAAATGTGGGGCGCACTACCCAAAACATACACAAGAACCTAGAACTCACTCCAATTGAGAGAAATGTGCTACATGATCCATAGGTGGTCAGGACCTATACTATATGTAACTTCTTAATTTGGAAATTTTTCAATATATTACCTTTTTAAAATAAATAGCTCATCATAAGTTTAAAAACAACAGCAACCACAAAAAACAAAAACAAAAATAAGCCAACCAAACCAAAACAAACAAAAACTTCAAACCTTTGCTAGTCTTCGTTGCAATTTCTGAGAAGACCTCTGAGCGTCGCTGTAGGTCAAAAGAAGAGAGAGACCATTTCCCAGACGCGTTAGGAGACTGGGGGAGTAACTTCCTGTACAAACCAACCATAGAGGAGAGCCAGTACACATCTAGATACAGCAAACATCAGCAAGAAAAGTAGCCCTAGGCGGATTTGGCCACCCACACCAACACAAGAGCACAGCAGCAGCGCGAGCCAGGAGGATGAGGAGGAACTCTGGGAGCGGCCCAGCCCGGTGGCTGCAGGTACTGTCGCCCTTCCTGCTGCCTTTGTTCCACGGAGCTCTCCCGGATCAGATCCGCTACTCCATTCCCGAGGAGCTGGCCAAGAACTCGATGGTAGGAAACCTCGCAAAGGATCTGGGACTCAGTGTCCAGAATCTGCCCACCCGGAAGCTAAGGGTCAGTGCAGAGAAGGATTATTTTACTGTAAATTCAGAGAGTGGGGACTTACTTGTGGGTGACAGAATAGACAGAGAGCAGGTTTGCGGGAAACAGCCTCAGTGTGTTTTGGAGTTCGATATTGTCGCTGAGAAGCCATTAAATATTTTCACGTAGCTGTAATTCTTCAGGATGTGAACGACAACGCTCCTCTATTCAAACAGAGTGAGGTTGATTTAAACATTGGGGAGTCCACCAGACCAGGTAAAGCATTTCCATTGGATCCAGCCCTCGACTTAGATGCTGGTTCTAATTCACTGCAAAAATACTATCTCACTGACAATGAATACTTTGAAGTCATGGAGAAAGAGACCCCAGATGGACGTAATATCCTGAGTTGATTCTAAAACGTTTTCTGGACAGAGAAGAGCATAATTTTCACCAACTGATCCTCACGGCTGTGGATGGGGGAGATCCTCCCCTAAGTGGCACCGCCCAGATCCGAATCCAAGTCACAGACATCAATGATAACCCACCAGTGTTCAGCCAGGATGTGTTCAGGGTCACCCTTAGGGAGGATGTGCCACCAGGCTTCTCCGTGCTTCAGGTGACAGCCACCGACCAGGACGAGGGCGTCAATGCAGAAATCACCTACTCTTTTCACAATGTGGATGAACAAGTGGAACGTTTTTTCAACTTAGACAAGAGAACAGGAGAAATCACGACAAAGGATAATTTGGATTTTGAGACTGCTAAGAGTTATACCCTGAATGTAGAAGCAAAAGATCCTGGAGACCTAGCATCCCATTGCAGTATCCAAGTAGAAATTCTGGATGAGAATGATTGTGTGCCAGAAGTAATTGTGACTTCAGTATTTACCCCCTACCGGAAGATTCTCCACTAGGAACAGTCATCGCCTTGATAAAAACCAGAGACAGAGACTCCGGAGAAAATGGAGACGTCTACTGCCACGTCTTGGGAAATAAAGAGTTTGTATTGAAATCTTCTTCGAAGAATTATTACAAACTAGTGACAGACAGAACGCTAGATCGGGAAGAATTCCAGAATACAACGTCACCATTGTAGCTACAGACAGGGGTAAGCCCCACTCTCTTCTAAAGTAATCATCACTCTTCATATATCAGACGTCAACGACAATGCACCGGTTTTCCACCAGGCCTCCTACTTAGTCCATGTGGCTGAGAACAACCCACCTGGAGCCTCCATTGCTCAAGTCAGCGCCTCTGACCCGGATTTGGGACCCAATGGCTTCATCTCCTATTCCATCATAGCCAGCGACCTAGAGCCAAGGGCGCTGTCGTCCTTCGTGTCTGTGAACCAAGACAGTGGCGTGGTGTATGCTCAGCGCGCCTTCGACCATGAGCAGCTGCGCTCCTTCCAGCTGACACTGCAGGCGCGCGACCAAGGATCACCCGCGCTCAGCGCCAACGTGAGCATGCGCGTGCTGGTGGGCGACCGCAACGACAACGCGCCACGCGTGCTGTATCCCACGCTCGAGCCCGACGGCTCTGCGCTCTTCGACATGGTGCCTCGCGCTGCCGAGCCTGGATACCTGGTCACCAAGGTGGTGGCGGTGGACGCAGACTCGGGACACAATGCCTGGCTGTCTTACCATGTGCTGCAGGCCAGCGATCCGGGCTCTTCAGCCTGGGGCTGCGCACAGGAGAGGTGCGCACAGCGCGTGCCCTGGCAGACAGGGACTCAGCGCGGCAGCGCCTTCTGGTCGCTGTGCGTGATGGTGGACAGCCACCGCTCTCGGCTACAGCCACGCTACACCTGATCTTCGCCGACAGCCTACAGGAGGTCCTGCCAGACGTCAGCGATGGTCCTCTACCATCTGACCCCAGAGTGAGCTGCAGTTTTACCTGGTTGTGGCCTTGGTCCTGATCTCAGTACTCTTCCTCCTGGCGGTGATTCTGGCTATTGCCCTGCGTCTGAGACACTCCTCCAGATCAGCTGCCTGGGGCTGCTTTCAACCGGCCTCAGCTCTAACTTTACAACTGGAGTTCTACCCAATCACAATGAGGGGACTTTGCCTTATTCCTACAACGTGTGCATTTCCTCACAGTCAGCTAAGACAGAGTTTAATTTTCTCAATGTGACTCCGGAAGTTGCTCCTCAGGACCTCCTCTGCGGCGGTGACTCCTGGGTACCAGGTACTCTAGAAGACACTGAGGTTCCGTTTGTCTCGGATTCTATCTCACAGGTGAGCTTCAATTTAATTTGGTTTTCTACTTGGGATTTCAGTGTTTCTTAATAAATCACTAAGTTGGTTTTGGTGGTTTCGTTGCCTATTTCATTGTCTTGCAAGTCAGTCTTAAACAATGGTCTGCCTTAAGCAGGGTAACCTTATCCAACCACGCCTTAAAGAAGGGGTTCTGTCTTGGGTGTGAGGTTTATTTACTCAGAAATTAAAAGTGTTCACAGCATGCGATGCTTGGTATTCTTCTCCCTTACAATCCTCTCCAGCCCATGAAACGCATTCCTGTTGGAAACTTGAGAGACTCTTTTCCTGTCAGGTCTCCAATACTCGAGTTTTTGTTCTACTTCCTCTTAGACTCAGTGATTCAGCGTAAACACACTCCTTATCTTACTAGTTTGTGAAAACTGGCTAGGGAAAAAACATCACTCACGGTTGTGGCTTGTTATCAACAAAGCATGATGGGTAGGGCATTATCCGACTGACTTGTTGACAAACATTGTGAAGGTTTTTCAAGCAGAATGCCTTGTGGTTTCTGGAAGCTTATTCTAATTTTGGGTTTCATTTTATGTGTATGGGTGTTTTGCCTACGTGTGTGTCTGTGGACCAGTGTACAGAGTACCAGGGTCCTGGTAACCATAGAGACTAGAAGAATGCAACTGGAACTGGAACTGGAGTTGCAGTTGGTTGAGAGGCAATATGTAGGTGCTGTGAGAATCGAACCTAGTTTCTCAGGAAGAGCAGCCAGTGTTCTACACTGTAAGCCATCCTTCATACAGCCCCCAGGTTTCTTCTTAAAGGATGAGCAACACATGATGTCTGAGGTGTCTATTATGAAGAGTCAATTTTATCAATAAATTTATTAATAAAATCATCTTCATGCATTTTAATAACTTGCTCTCAAAAAAGTACACATCGAGGAAAGTTTTGCAACCTATGCTTATGTCAATTTCTACAAAAAATATCTAAGATTGTATGGTTTGTATTACTTACTGGTTTATTTGTGTGCTTACCTACTGATGGTTCTAGGGATCAAATCCGGGGTCTCACACTTCCACAGCAAGCACTCTGCCTACCGGACCATATCCCAAGTCCCAGATTATAAAATTATAGATATCTAATTAAAATCTTTGTCTATTGATGCATTATTAAACAATTTTGCTTTTCTCAAAAGAGGAGCTTTCTGAACTGCCTTTTTTTTCATGCAATAACTTTTTTTAAATCTGTTATCTTTCAAGGGTGATGGCATTAAATATCTGTCTTAAAACAAATAGGCCACTCACTACTTGTCAACCAATACCTATGATTTCCTCCATGGGAGATAAATGATGCCCTGTCTCCTTTGTCCACTCTACTGGTTGCTATTAAGATACCAACATGGTAAAATGTCTACACATATTTTGAATAGTAGTGGAAGTCATAATAATACAGGTAACCCAACCCGGACTTTCTGTCCGAGACAGGGAAGCTGCTTATATTTCATAGCCTTAGTCTGGGGTTCAGGAAACTTTCCAAAGACTTCACAAGTCTACAGTCTATCTTTCTGCATATGACATTACATATGGGTCACTCTGCAAAGATACATTGAGAGCTGGATTTGTTTCCTTGGCACACTAATGTACCATTAGGCAGATGTTCATAAGCCTATCCTGATAAAAAAATGAAGTCTTGACACCATCAAAGATAAGAATTTCAATTTCGTGGTTAAACAAACTCGATATGGATAAGACATAAAAGACTCAATGGTACATAAAATCAAACGTTTCTGGAGAAGTGAAAAAGCTACTTATATTGATCTCAGGGTGTGGTAGTCTTATTGTCAGAATTAAAACTTAATTAAATACAAAAACTGCTATACAACAGTACATAAAATATACAGCAAAAATCTTGGAAATGAAAATAACTAAACTAAGAGGGAATAAAAAAGAATTGGTGTAGTAACTGGTTAGGACTCTGAGCGTCGCTGTTCACCAGACTGGGAAAGAAGCAGTCATAGAAACTCCCAGCTTCCTATGCACCAAAGACCAGACAAGCTCTTGGAGAAAGCCACCATCCTAAGTCCCGCTCTCCTCAGCTTTAGAGAAATAAGGAAACAGCAGGCTAAACCAGGACTAAGAAGAAAGCGAAGAAAGAAAAGACAATGACGGACCCACCGAGGCGCTGGACCTGCAACGACCTGCTGACGTTTTTCATGCTGCTGGGGACGCTGTGCGCGACAGGAAAAGGGCAGATCCGCTACTCTGTGCGGGAGGAGCAGGACAAAGGCTCCTTCGTGGGCAACATCTCCAAGGACCTGGGACTGGAGCCCCGCGAGCTCTCGGAGCGTGGAGTCCGCATCATCTCCAGAGGTAGGTCGCAGCTTTTCTCTCTGAATCCGCGAAGCGGCAGCTTGGTTACCGCGGGCAGGATAGACAGGGAGGAGCTGTGCGCTCAGAGCGCGCCTTGTGTCGTGAACTTTAACATCTTGGTTGAGAATAAAATGAAAATCTATGAAGTGGAAGTGGAAATACTTGATATTAATGATAACTTCCCCTGGTTCCGTGATGAGGAATTAAAAGTAAAAGTTAATGAAAACGCAGCTGCAGGAACACGTTTGGTGCTCCCCTTCGCGAGAGATGGGGATGTGGGTGTGAATTCCCTCCAGGGTTACCGGCTCAGCTCCAACCCGCACTTCTCTCTGGACGTGAAGAGTGGATCTGACGGGCAAAAACATCCAGAGTTGGTGTTGGAACAGCTCCTAGACCGTGAGAAGGAGTCTGCTCACGACCTGATCCTCACAGCTTTGGATGGCGGAAACCCAGTACATTCTAGCACTGTCCATATCAGCGTGACTGTCCTTGACGCAAACGATAACGCACCCCTGTTCACTCAAAGCGAATATAGAGTGAGTGTTCCAGAGAACACACCTGTGGGCACTAGACTGCTCACGCTCACCGCCACGGATGCAGACGAGGGAATCAACGCGAAGTTGACCTTCTCTTTCCGCAACGAAGAAGACAAAATTTCTAAAACTTTCCAACTTGATTCTAATATGGGGGAAATCTCAACTATTCAATCCTTGGACTATGAAGAATCCAGATTCTATCTCATGGAAGTGGTAGCCCAGGACGGGGGCGCTCTTCTTGCCAGCGCTAAGGTGTTGGTCACGGTCCAGGACGTGAATGACAATGCCCCAGAAGTGATACTCACTTCCCTCACCAGTTCCGTTTCTGAAGATTGTCTACCCGGAACCATAATTGCGCTTTTCAGCGTACATGATGCTGATTCTGGGGAGAATGGAGAGATTTCGTGTTCTATTCCCAAGAACCTGCCCTTCAAGTTGGAAAAGTCAGTTAATAATTACTATCACCTACTAACAACAAGAGCACTGGATAGAGAAGAGACTTCAGATTATAACATCACAGTAACCGTTGTTGACCGTGGAACTCCTCCCCTGTCTACAGAAAACCACATCTCTCTGAAAGTAGCCGACATAAATGACAACCCACCCACCTTCTCTCGTCCCTTCTATTCCACTTCCATCTCAGAAAATAACCCCAGAGGTGTCTCCATTTTTTCGGTGAATGCCTACGACTCTGACAGTGGTGATAATGCCCGGGTCACTTACTCCCTGGCTGAATATACATTTCAAGAAGTGCCTGTATCCTCCTATGTCTCCATTAACTCTGACACTGGTGTCCTGTATGCATTGCAATCCTTTGACTATGAGCACTTGAGAGACCTGCAGCTACTGGTGACAGCTAAGGACAGTGGGAATCCCCCACTCAGCAGCAACGTGTCACTGAGCTTATTTGTACTGGACCAGAATGACAACACTCCTGAGATCCTGTACCCAGCTATTCCTACTGATGGCTCCACAGGTGTGGAACTGGCACCCCGCTCTGCAGAGCCTGGATACCTGGTAACCAAAGTGGTGGCAGTGGACAAAGATTCGGGACAGAACGCCTGGTTGTCCTACCGCCTGCTCAAGGCCAGCGAGCCAGGACTCTTCTCAATAGGGCTTCACACCGGCGAGGTGCGCACAGCAAGGGCTCTATTGGATAGAGATGTACTCAAGCAGAGCCTGGTGGTAGCTGTCCAGGACCATGGCCAGCCCCCTCTCTCAGCCACTGTCACACTCACAGTCGCTGTCGGGGATAGCATCCCAGATGTGCTGACTGACTTAGACAACCACAACACACCAGCAGAGCCCCAGGATTCAGACCTCACGCTCTACCTAGTGGTGTCGGTGGCCGTGGTCTCCTGTGTCTTTCTGGGATTTGTTACCGTGCTGTTGGCCCTCAGGCTGAGGCACTGGCACATGTCACGCCTGCTTCAGACTTCCAAAGGCAGATTGGCCAACATGCCCACCTCTCATTTTGTGGGCATAGATGGGGTACAGGCTTACCTGCAGACCTATTCCCATGAAATCTCTCTCACTACAGACTCCAAAAACAGCCACCTGATCTTCCCCCATCCCAATTATGCTGACAGGCTCATTAGTGAAGAGAGCTGTGAAAAGAGTGAGCCTCTTCTGATACCTGATAA